>CM077820.1:26029271-26441892 GCA_039720395.1 Liquidambar formosana
TAGCATAGGCTAATCGATCGGCCGAGGCCGCTCGATCGATCGGAGGCCCTCGGGAAATGCTATTTTGCTACCGTCTAGGCCAATTGATCGGCCCTCAGACCCCAATCAATTGGGCCAGGCAGAATTTGTAAAAAAAATTTAAAACATGTCAAAAGACACATGTACTCTTGGGTTCTCTTATGACCCTTCAAGCTCGATCCATTGAGACCAGATTTGGTCTTTTACATGCTTGAGAGCTAGAAAGTGAAGGAGAGAGAGGGGGGGTTTGGAAGAGAGAGAAAGGCTTGTTTGGAGAGAGAAAGACACATTTTTGGCTTGTATGTATGGGATTTGAGCTCTCTCACCTCATTTCAACGCTTGGGATCGCATTCTAAGGGTTGGATTTTGACTTCTGCACGTACTTGGTGAAGTTTAGAGCTTGTTTTTGCATTCAAGGCTTGGATTCAACTTTCTCAACAAATTTTCTCTACATTTGGACCAACATACTTGAGGTAGGTGTAATTTTCATGGGATTTAATTTTAGGGGTGATAATAAGTTAGGATGTAAACCTATATATGTTGTATAATTTGTATATTTGTGTTATTTATGGTTTTACATGATCTTTGGGTATATTATCATGTATATTTTGTAATGCATGTAGTGGGGGTTTAGTTTACATAACCATATATCTTGGAATAATACATTTGGGAGTATATGGATTGATATACTTTTTATATTTTAGTTTATATTGAATGTATATGCTATGTAAATTATTGTTGGTTTATACTTTACATGTTTTACATAGCCCAACATGTTATATAATTATGGAATAATTTATATTTTTGAATTCTGGATTTATTGACATACATATGGATTTATATGCTTTTCATGACATTCATTAGCATAAAATGGATGAAATGGATTTAATTAAATACTTGGTAAAAATATATTAAAGGGTCATTTGATTTAGACTACTAGTAGTCAAGGGATTTACCGGTGTTTTACATTCCTTTGGTCCTGGGTACTTTCCAGTTCCAGGTAGAAACCCTTATATTCTCAAATTAGAGGTTACTTTACGGTTTTAGGTAAGAACCCTTGTGTTGTCCTCTTGGAGGTGGGTTTAAATCCTCATTTTCCACACGAAGACTCCTACGGGAGTGGTTTGGAATTATGGAATATGTTAAATGGACATGAATCACATTGCATTCATGACATTACATGTATCGTAATTGTATTTTAAGTATGATTTAATTTGGTATATTATCATGCTTTGGTTATTTTCATATGAAAATTATATCTACTTAGTTTTATACTCACTCCTATATTTTATAAACTCTTTTCAGATAATTTTATAGTTAGGGAGACCTCGCCTTAAGGTGTTTTGCTTATGACTGAGCTTAGCTAATTGTCAGATTATTTTGGAACATTATTATGATCTTGAACAATTTTAATATCATGGTTATGTATTATTAAACACTTTGTATTCGGCCAATGGGCTTTAAACATGTAATAACTTATGGTTTGTAATATTTTGATTTCGATAGGTCTCTTTATATGGTTTATTTATCATGTGATGATACCAATGATGGATGACAAGGAATTTTTATGATTATTTTATACATGTTTTATCATGGTATGTCCCATTTACGTGTATAGGTCATGCCAAAATTTTTATTGAAATAATAGTTTTCTTACACGTCATCCACGTGTTTTCTAAATGATTTTTTTTATAATTAAATTAGATTTATTATAATTGATCACGGCTTATATATTTGGGTTGTGTCACACACACACACGACATGACCATGGATCTTGGAAAAAAAGAAATGTAGAAAGGGAAGGGTTATTCTAGGATCACCATGACTTCCTATCGATAGTCGTAATAGATGGTCGTCTTCTAGCTATAATCGTCGCCTCATCAGAGAAGATGGATTGAATATATTGTTAGTGGGGAGGGTTTAAGGATACCGATATTTGGTTCGATTCACATTGGTGTAAGAAAAGAAGGGGAAGAGTTCAGATCTGGAGCAATTAACACTCACCTGCAGAATCTCCACTATCGGTGGTCTTCACCAGCACCACCAATGACGTTGCCGTTGGTTACTGTGAAGCTCTCAAAACCCTAAGCTCATGGGTTCATCTTCTAGTGGGGATTTTGCAACGGTTAGGGGTCGGTCTAGTTCTTTGGATGGTTTTGGTAGAAGAAAGCCCTGTGGTTTTGGCTTTTTGGATTTAAGGGAGGAGATGAAGAAAACTATGAAGCTCCCGGCAATGCACTATGGAAAGTTGCATGAAGAAAATTGGAAAAAAAAAATAAAAAGAAAAAAATGCTGACATGGCAGCCACGTCAACTGCCAATTCACGTCAAGTGGTGCAGAAGGGCATTTTAGTCATAAAATGATGCTACCCATATCAGGTGCTAGTTACGTGAGTTTTTCTGTTGACTTACCTAATGGCATGTGGATGAAAGGAGGTATTTGCCAACCTTACACAATATAGGGGGTTTTTTATTAGAGGGAGGTAAAGTGCAAAATGGGTAATAATAGGAGGGGGGGTTTTGTATTTTACCTTGTTATATATTTACTAGTTTACTGGCATTGTAGTCTTATTTGGCTTTCCCTCTTCAATTTTGGTTTCTCATTTATTCTCTATTCTCCTTTAATTTAGCACCTCTTAGCACCTCTATTTAGTTGATGTGGCCTTATGTTATTGGCTAAGTTATATATCAAAATCAGAATTCAAAAACTAAACCTAATTCGTGATTAAAACTCATCTAATCAGACCTTTCCATAAAGTTGATCTTAAGAAAATCCATCAAACAAGTGGTTTTCCAAACTTGTTTTTTCCTTAACCAAGGTGTGTGCACTTATTTAAATTTGCTAAAAGTATTTCACTTGAAGGAAATCTAAGGTGGCATTTGGTAGACTGGAATGATTCATTCCATTTCTAACATATTTTAGAATATTTGTTTGATTATAAAGAAAGGAATACGCATTCCCTTGTGCACCCTATTCCTTTCAAGGAAGGAGTACTCATTTCTTTTCCAACCAAGAGAAATGACTAGTCCCACCTCTTGAAGTATGATTGGTATGTCGGATAGGTTGGATAGATTAAACATATTATTTTTACGCGTTTGATGCTTTTTCAAATAACGGATAGGATAAACATGGCAATTAATCATAACATATGTATGTTTTCTGAAATGAATTATGTTTATATAAAAAAAAGCCATCAAAAAATTCATTAGAATTTCTCATATATATTCCCCAAAATGCTTTTAAAATCTTTCAAGCTTATGGCCCCAGCATTTTGAAAACATTTTTGTAGAAAAAGTTTTATACCAATATTGCAAATAATTTCAAATGTTTTGACCAAAAATAGGAAAACTTTTTGAGACTTTCCGTGGTACTTTTTCTTTGGTCCATCCTTTCCATGTGTTATATTACTATAAGAATCATGGTATATGGAATACCTTAGCGGAAACAAAACGGATCTTTGTACTTGGATTACAAATCCTATGCAATTACGAACTTTGACGATGTACCCACGCGTCAATGGAAAAGGCTACTAGAGTCTCTCCACACTACACCAGAAATTGTCTTTAACAACATTCCTAAAACGTTGTTAAAGACTTTCCACAACATTTTTACAAATGTTGTTAACGGCCATGTTGTCGTTGATGGGAAATTTTTACAACGTTTCTTAAATGTTGTTGAAAGGGGAAAAAAAATGTTGTCACTATACTCTTACCACGTTTAGAAAATGTTGGGATACATTATAGACAACATTTCCCAAAACGTTGTCTTAGATCCTATACATTAACAACATTTCCCAAAACGTTGTCTTAGATCTAGCTCATTAACAACAGCTTGCAAATGTTGTCGTAGATAGTTAGCTTTGACTTTAACAACATTGCACAAATGTTGTCTTAAATCTGATACATTAACAACATATTACAAATGTTGTCTTAGATACTACTTAAGCACATTAACAACATTTACAAAATGTTGTCATATGTGGACACATCAACAACATTTCTCAAATGTTGTCTTAACTTTTTGAGATTTTTATGACAACAATTTGTAAACGTTGTATTTTCCTTTTCTTTTCTTTTTTTTTAATTTTTATTTTTAATTTGTGGTTTCATTTATGGTTTCTTGTACCTATTCCCTGTTCATATAAAATAATGACGAAACACATCATTATCAAAAATGTAAAACCACAATTCATTTGATCTCAAACTTTAAACACGTAATCACATTTCATTTGATCTCAAATATCAAACACCTAACCACCATTCATTGGATAAAATATCCAAAATTTCATTACATATATGTCATTAAACAATCTACTTATCATTACATGCAACTTTTCAAGTGAAAACAAAAATATCCAAAAACTAAAACCAAGATACAAAATAAGACAAGCTTGAAGCATGCATCCACCACCCAAAAAACTGCATAATGAGTCATCGACCATCTACTCCTGCAAAACATTTTAAACCTAGACTTAGTGTATAAAAAAAATAAAAAATAAAAAAACGAGCATGTAGCAACTACTTAAAGCATGAAAATACATCCCATCTCCATCTTTCCGAAAGTGAGGTGCAAAAAGATTGCTATCACCTTAGTATCTATCTTATAACATATTTTGTATCACTTTTGACGGGTGAAGTGGATTAGAGTGCTTTACTCAGATTTCTCTGTATTCACCAAGGACCAAGAGCATTTAATGTTGTATAAGAATTCGTGCAACTATATTGAAGGATTTGTTACAATAAATAGAACAAGTAATGGTCCAATACTCATCTACCCAATTAACAAACCCAAGTAATTATTTGATAACTTAATACGTTCTTAATGCAAACTTCTAGATTTCGTAGTCACATACTCACATCTTATTTGTGCTCATTTTTGGGTTGCAGGTGGAACAATAGAACATCTTTGGTTACCCTAGATGAAGATGTTCGTCGCATCCTAGCTCGATGAATCATGATTTAACTCGTCCTCTCATGCTTCCTTATTTCTTTATGCCTGTTTTCTCTAATGTTAGGGGTTTTCTTTTTCTCTCTCATTGACGAACTAGGGTTGAACTAGTGCTGTCTTAAACCATCAAGAACGGAAGAACCATCAAGAATTAATTACAAAAACCATCACGGTATAGCTCTTTCTCTCACAGACACAGAAGCAAAACTCTATTGTTCGTACTCCAATTGAAAAAAAAAATAGAAAAAAAGAAGAGAGGGTGTCATTTCCATTAGATTAAAAAAAAAAAAAAAGAGACAAAAAAAAAAAAAAAAAAACAAAAACAAAAAAAGTGAGAGCTACTCAATAGTAGCATTTTGGGTAGAACTAGAAGGGTCAGTTGGGGGTTGCCTTTGTGGGCCTTGGGTAGAACTGGAGGGATCAGCTGGAGGTTGCCTCTGTGGGCTGCCCGGAACCCTTTCTCGATCAATGATTTGATCAGTGAGCCTCTCTAGTGCCTCGACCCTTGGTGTGAGTCTGTTAGAATAGGAGTCCACCATTCTTTGTAACTCTCTATTCTCCGCTCTCAAAGCCCTCATCCTTCGATAGGCTCCGTCGAGCAACCCCTGGAGACGAGTGACCTGGTCACTTAGACTTTGCATGTGCACATTTCTGGTGTGCAAACGCCGAGCCATGTTAGTAGTAAATGTTGTGGCCTGAGCGCTGAGAGCCATGGAGTCTCTTATTACGTCCAGGTCGGACCGTCCAACCAGTATTCTCTCATCACGAGGAGTGATGAGTCCCTCCGCTACTGCCGTTGCGTTCGCAAGATTGTAAATTACAGAATCGTCAACTGTAAGGGGTTGGTTTTGAACATTTAGGAACCTTGGGTGCCAGACCTCTGGTTGTATTGCTGGCGTTGTGTTTAAATCAGGACGGTTTTGTGGGACAGAGGAGGAAGAGGCCATGAGTTCGTAAGAGAGGATTTAGAGGAAGAGAGTTTTCTCTGAGGGTTGAATGGTTGGGAAAGAGTGTTTAAGCACCTATAATCAAACTCTGGTTTTTAAAGAAAAACCGCCTTCACTCAACTCAAGAACAGGTCGCAAAAACCAATACACTGTGGGGATCCGATGCGATTTGGGGTCTATAATGGTCTGCAACAGCACTGTTGCCTAGATCTCGATATTGCGAATTGTCGGTCATGCTGCCCCTGTCGGTGAGAGAGAGTAGGCTTCCGGGATTGGGCTTAACAGTTTGGATGTGCCAAAGTCTTGGACGTCCATGTGTTATTGGGCCACTAGCCCAATACTCATCTGTCAACAGGAATGGGAAACCCGAGTGGATTAAATAGATTTCTTAGCAAGTCTAAGACCTCATTATGAAATTAAGACATTTATGGAATTCAGATTAACCTGTTGAGGTTTATGGAAGCTTAAAAACAAAACCTCAACTACATGTATTTATAGCTTCATCTCCAAGTTTACTCACTTCAAAAGTGGAAATATTGTGGAGTTTCAGAAATGTTTGTATAGCTAGATTGAACATAAAGAGGATTGGCCAAAAGTGGAAATATTGTGGAGTTTCAGAAGTGTATATTTCAGGTGGAAAAGAGGATTGGCCAAAAATTTGATGCCTGGATTACTCTAAAAGATTTGGACCTGTTACCAAACAAGTGGGTTGGATTCCTCTTTTATTCATTTCATAGATTCCTTAAGCCTTAGTTTTGTTGGCTAGTACTTGTATAGATCTCATGCATATGGATTGTGCCCTTTTTGCTTTAAAAGACAATGCTTTACTTCATAAAAAATAAGGACATGGTTGCTGGCCCATTGCTTATACCATATATATACAATTATACATATTAAACATTAATGATCAAATGTTCATGCCTAATTATGAAAAGAAAGGAATTAACTAGAAACTTTTATTCAGTTAATAAACTTTTATTTTGGCCCAAATGGTGCATACAGCCTCATAGTGAAATCCAATTCTCTTATCCTTCTTTTCCTTTCAGTCTGTCTTCAAGTAGTCCTTGTGAATCAATTCTCTGTCTTGTGTCATACTAACACTTGCATGGTACAACTCTTCAAGCAGTGGGATTTGAAATATACCAAATTGTTTCTCTATTTAAGCACTAATCTTGGTAAATTGGCCACTCTTGAGACTCTGGACCTGCGCATTCCCAGTTGACCGCCCAAGACTTCTAGATTTGAACCTCAACCTCAAAAAGCATAACCACACCCGATAACTCTATATCGTCAACATTTCTATAACATAATTTCCCATCCAAAGACAAACCAACAATCAAACAGCCAAATATTAAATCAAACTGATACAAAGAAACAAACAAAAATCACATAAGTAAATGCATGATTTCGTACAATTTTAACCAAGCTTGAACCTCGTAAACAAATCATGCGACAACTATACAAATGAAATTAAACATTATTTCATTAAAAAAAAAAAACTATACTAATGAAATATAAAATTAGCCATAAAAACTAATGAAATTGAAAATCAACCATAAAGCTTTGTTTGGTTGCTGAGAAAAATTAGGAAAATAAAAGTCTTTACGTTTTCAACTTATAATTTCCTAATAAAACAAAGAACCCAACATTGACTCGTCCAAATGAGTCTACCACGCTTGATCAATTTTCTTCTTATTTTCCAGAGAATCAAAACAACGGAAAACATAATAAAGTCTGAATTTTCGTTTTCGTTTTCGTTTTCCTCTTCCCCTCGCCCCCTTCCCTCCAATTTCTCAGCCACCAAACAGACCACAAAAGTAATTGCACCAGACTTCTTTGAGTTAATTATTTCCATTTTCTGAAGAACTTAAACAACAGAAACTTAATTTTTTATTTTTTATTTTATTTTCATTTCCTTCTATTTCTCAGCATCCAAACAGAGCATAAAAATAAACCAGAAAATAATCAAATAAAAACAAAAGAGAAAAAAAAATCAATAAAGCACATATATATATATATATACCTGAACTGTAGCTGGCTGTACTCGACTCTCCGCCGTCACGATCGCCGTCGCCGCCGCATTTATAGTCTCCACGCTATTGTTTACGGTTCTCATCTTCAATCTCGATCTTCAAACCCTAGTTTTTTTTTTTCAAACTCAAGATTTCTCCGGTGACTTCGGCGCAGGTCCAGAGTCTCAAGAGTGGCCAACTGACTGATGGTGGAGCGTTGGTGGCGTCGGCGGCGGATGGGTGATCTCTGCTTGGTTCGCTGTTCGCGAGAGAGACACTGTAGGAGGGTTTGGTTCAGCCGTTCAGGCCATGGCGCCGTCGAAGAGGAGACTTGGAGAATATAGCGTGAGTTTGAAGATTTTAGGGTTGGGTTAAGTTTATATACATGGAGAGAACGACGCCGTGTTTATGTTAAGTTGGGGAAAATAATGAAAATTACAGATTGGTACAGCTATTGTAAAGTAATAGTAAATAAACATAGTTACTAGCCATTCTTAGTTAAATTTGTAGTCATTTAATATGAAGTTACTAGTCATTTGTATTGATAATTCCCCAAATAAGAAATGTATACTAGGACAATTAATATGAAACGAGCTTAAGGAAGATGAGAAGGTTAAGTTTCCAAACATAAGAGACTAAACCACCCCCACCCCGAAAAAAAAAAAAAAAAAAAAAAAATGCAGCCTAACACGCGGGAGAGTCAAATTAAGTTCCCCCCCTTAATGGAAACCCCCACAATTAACAACATTTTTATGAATGTTGTTATAGAGTCTCTCAATCAACAACATTTACATAAATGTTGTTAAAGAGTCCCCTCAATAACAACGTTTATCAAAACGTTGTTATAAAACTCCTTCAATCAACAACATTTACATAAATGTTGTTAAAGAGTCCCCTCAATAACAACGTTTATCAAAACGTTGTTATAAAACCCCTTCAATCAACAACATTTACATAAACGTTGTTATAGAACTCTCTCATCGACAACATTTACACAAACGTTGTTATAGAACCCCCTTAATCAACAACGTTTACATAAACGTTGTGAAAGCACTACACATCAACAACGTTCACAGAAACGTTGTTATAGAGTGTATTTACAACATGTATGTAACCAACGTTGTTAATGTCCCTAGACTAACACTTTTTAACAACGTTTTTGGCAAAAACGTTGTTAAAAACCCCCTACAACAACATTTAACATGAAACGTTGTTGATTTAGTGTTGTTAAAAACCATTTTTGGTGTAGTGCCAATAATATCCACATTCCAAGTTTTATTACTATGGTGATGGTTGCCAAAGAGATAAAACAGAGAGAAGAAAAGGACTAAGTATTATTCATATAACGTTTGTTTCCAACAAACACACACACACACACACATATATATGTATGTCTAATATCTATTCCAAACAGACATAACCCTTTAATTCCAATTAACCCATGTGGACGCTCCATGGGTTGTGGGTCGGGTCAAAACCCGATCCAAATACCAACACCATGCATAGTATTTATCACATTAATGATGTAATATCTTATGTGATAGCTTAAAATCAACAAAAAGTTAAAAGGGCATATATAGAACAAAGTCAACCTAATTCAATTCAAATTGCACAAAATCAATAAAAAAATGTTCCATAAACCTATTTTTCCTAGAATCAAAATTGAATGAGTGCCTCACCTAGGTTCTGCCCAACATCCAAATACAAGCTTAAGTAACATTTATATTGAAGGTGGAATGAGCTCAAACCTAGTAGCCAAACTCGGGCATGGAACTGGACAGAAAAGGGGTGAACTTGCTATTTCACATTCCCCAAATCTTAGCTATATAAAATAGTGATCTTCCTCTACTTTTTTTTTTTTTTAATCAACAACAAAAGATATATTAATAGAAGAAAAAAGAAGTACAATAAGAGGACAAGAAGTCCACCTAAAGACACAAAGCAGAAAAATAGAGACTCAATAAAAAAAAAAAAAAAAAAAAACAAAACAAAAAGGTGACAATCAACAACAAACCGCCCTCCAATATGACTTTAAGACAAACAATGGAATGTCATCAACTTCCCTAGAAGCATGAGCCCAAAAAGAACCCAAAAAATGCACCATATCCTATCAGCAATCCAAGGAAGCCACTCTATTCTAAAAAAATCCTTGAGTTTCTTTCAAGCCAAATCACCCAAAAAATAGCAAAAATAGCACTATGCCAAATGATCCCAGCCTTCTTGCCCCTACCAAGACCCAAATAGTGGATCTCTAGCATACTCCCAACACAGCTTGGCGTCACCCAACACTCACCACTGATGGAAATGGGGTGATTTCTATGGTACCCACAAGGGCCACAAGGTACAATCCAACTTCCATGATACTCTCTCTCTCTCTCTCTCTCTCTCTCTCTCTTTATTTATTTATTTATCTTTATTTATTTTTTGTTCTTTGTTTGTGTGATTAATTTTTTAGAAAAGAAAAAAAAAATTAAAAAAAAAGGGAATATTAGCAATTACCCCTAATAAGAAACGGGTTTTAACAATAATCCCATCATAAGAATTTTCAACTCCTTTACCCCATTTATTAGTATTTTTATTAGTCATAAGAAAATCATTTTAAAAAAATTCCCACATTAGCCTTATTTATTTATACCCTACCTTTTTTAATGGATTACTATTTTTTACCGTTTTTGAGGGATTTCCTTTTATGAGTTTATGGCTTAACAAATTTGATGGGATTTTGAATTCCCATATTTCTTTTGAATGGATTTGATGGGATTTTGATTTTTCGAATTTCTTGTGAGCAACACTTTCACCATTATGAAGCTTGCTTCTCCATTGATCAATAAAAAGAAGTTTGCTTCTCTATCAATGGAAGATTACTTATCCACTATCTTCAACCTTTGTCATTTGTCATGGCTAATCAAGCGTTATTCTCCTTTATCTTCAAGTTTGGGGTGAGTCTTTATCAATCGAAACAAGCTTTTGGAAGAATAAGTCTCTGGATTGTATTGTTTTGTTTCAATTATGCCGTATACTATTTTAATTTTATTTCAATCGATTTTGTTTAATCGGTTGTGTTGGAAATTGTTTTGAAAATGAAATTTTTTTTTAAAACACATTTAACTAGTATACTTTTATTGATTGCTTGAGAAAGATGAATTTGTTTTTGTTTTTTGTTTTTTGTTTTTTTTTTCAAGTAGTATAAAATGGTGTACTCCTACTGTTTTTGTTTTTGTTATTTTATTTTAAAATTTTTAAAATATAGTATACTGTTACTATCTACTATTTTAAAAGAAGTTCTTTTATTTTAAATTTAGAATAATATAGTATACTGTTATTGTTTGCTTTTTTTTTTTTTTTTTTAGTAGTATAAAATAGTATACTCTTATTGTTTTTTCTTTCTTCTTTTTTCGTTCTTTTATTTTAAATTACTTTTATTGTTTTTTTTTCTTTTTTTTATTATTATATTTTATATTTGTTTCATTATTTCTTTTGGAATTTGTTTAAAATTAGCATAATATAGTATTTTTGGGATAATAATCCCATATTTTATGGCATGAAATAGGGAAGGCAGATTTTGAGTGGTACAGTTGTAAATATTTTGAAACTTAAAATAAGGGTAATTTCTCGTTTGGGGTCAAAAGGGGTTATAAGGTTAACGTTTTTGTTTGTGGTTTATTTGTAAATAAAATGTTATACCATGGGGCTATGGCAAACCCCCTCTCCCCTCCCTCCCCCTCCAAAAAAAAAAAAAAAAAAAAAAAAAACCCTCACATATACACAAAGAGAAATAATTTACAGATAATTTCTATGTCAATTAATCAATGATAGAAAGTCAAAAATTTTTTATCATTTTTTTATACATAATTTCTTATTCATCATACATCTTGTTTCGAAGATCTCAATGAATACATTCCAAAGTATAAATTTTATTAAAAAAAAAAAAAAAAGACATATATATTGAAAGTTATGATATTATAAAATATGAATACAAAAGCCTATTGTACACACAAATTTTGAGTCTAAAAATAAATAGAAAGAAAACGTGGAAAGATGACAATTTTATTAATTTGTAGAAGTGTAATACAATCTCTATGTAAACTTTGCTTACAAAGAAAAGTAATCCTCTAATTCTTCTTTCCTTGAAACCTTTAACTCGATCGCTTAAGCAGCTTATTCTTGATTCAACAGGCAAAATTTCCTCCGATGTAGGATGAATAGATCTCTTGTGCGAGTTTTTAGGCTTTGAGCGTATTAGAGACTATGAGTTTGGTGCGAGTTCTTCATCTTGAGTATTTGGTGTAGAAGTTCTATGGAGCTTTTGAGACTTTAATTGTGATAACCTAGAATGTTGTTGTGAGGATCCAACACTTAATGTGCCTAAGGAATGATTCGATGAGCTATTGTAGCTTGGTATTGAGTATTTTAGAAGCTATAGTTGATTAGAATTGAAGGAAATTCCACTTTTCTTAAAATTTGGGAGTTTAGTCAAATCAAACATGATATAGTTGACTACAAGTGTTCATGTAGTTGACTACACCTTAATTGTAGTCAACTAAACCTTGTAGAAATGTTCTCTGATATTTGTAGTACAGTCGACTATACTATTGATGTAGTCGACTAAACTTTGCAAAATATGGTATGAAATGAGATTTTTTATGTGTTGAAATGACCCTTTTTCCCCTCCTTCTATATAAACCCTCAACCTTCGAAATTTCTAGACTCTCCCCCATTTTTCAGCCAAAAGAGAGAGAGAAAGAGGGGAAAGAAGCTTAGGGAGAAAGAGAAGGTCGTGGACGAAGCACGAGACCTTGTGGAGCTTCAACTTTGCAATTTTAACTTCGATCTACGTGTGTGCACTCGTGGGTTTGCATTACTAGCTTCCATTTGAAAGGTGGGTGTATTTTTCATGGTTGTAGATCCTTGTATGCATGATTTGGTACATTCTCATGGATATTTGCACATTTACATGATATATTACATGTTTTACATGGGAACGAGGTTTAAATCTCAGAAATTTCATATGTTTGGAATCTAGGGTTTGATATTATGCCCTAGTTTGTTATATCCATGTTGTATTTCAAAACCCTCACATGATTTGGGGTATAATGGGTTGATTTTGAAAATCTATTGGGTTAAATGCATACAATTAAACATTGAGGGTCACTTTTATACAAGTGTTGAAAACTCGTTTTTCTACCATTAAGAATAAAATGGTTATGAGAGATTAACATGTAAATGGATGTGATGTGGAGATTACTGGAGACAAGATTGCTGCGGTCCCGAAGGAAAGGGATGTTTTACCGTGTCTTCCTATTCTTTAGTCCTAAGCTACGTGCCTAAATAGAGGTTACTGTGGTCTCAGGTAGGGATGCCATGTCGTGTTTCTTCTTGAAGTTACTATAATCCCAGGTAAGGATGTCTTGCCATGTTTCCACTTTTTTTCACGCGCGAGGGCTCTGCATGACCTGGGGAGGATTATTTAGTTTATAAGACTGATGTTATGGATTGCCAGATATGGTGGATTATGTGATGGATTATTTTCATGTTCTCCCTTATTACTTTAAATTTGTGATATGCAACCCCTTTCTATATCATTTCGTTTGAATGCTCAAAAATGGTTTTAAAACCTTGATATACAGTTTTGAAAAATATAACTTACTGAGTTTATACTCACACCTATTTCTAAAACATTTTTCGTAGATTTGAGTAAAGTAATGATGACTCATATGAGGAGGCATTGCATCGGGATTAGCATGGGCATTTCATGATGAATGCGTATATTATTTATGGTCTATACATTATTTAGATAGACTTTTTGTACTCTATAATGTGTATATTGACGATAGAACCTTATGGGATTGAATGCCAACTTAATTTTACATTTTGAATTGTGGATGGTTATGAATTTCGTTTTAGATTGAACAGGTTTAAAAAGTCGAGAACTTGGTATGTCCTATTTACAAATGGGACCATGCCAGATTTTCTTTAAAATATTTTTTTAAATTTTGATTTTAATTATAAACCATCATTGAATTCTATATAATTTAGATTTTATAATTGACATGTTATGGCCCGTTTTCTGGGTTGTGACATTAATCTGACAGAGCTTCACTGCTTAAATATTCGTCCCTTAACCCTTAGGGGCTACTCCTATTTATATGGTAGGGGGAACAGTATTCTGATAAGAACTAGTTTCTTAATAATTATCCCTTTCTTATTATCTTTTATAAGAGGATAAATATTAATTATTTGATAGCCATCTTCATCAAAACACATGGCAACATTTGATTGGAAGAATTACTTGTCCTCCTTGTATTTGGTTTCACTTGACAAGTGGCAATATTTGATTTGGTCACTTGTATAGCAATTTTAAAATACATGACAACTTGTAATTCGCTAATGTTGTGTAATAAAAGACATGTGGCACACATTTATTTGGCATAAATATATCCCACTCAGCTTATTTTAAGGCACGTGGCCAAATTTAATTTGCTATGATTTAGTTGACTTTAAGACACATGTCAACTTATGAATGGTTTAAAATTTTCTCATTCTACACCTACAATTACACGTGAATAGTGTTCGAGGTAGGGCCAATTTTGAGTTTTTTGAGGCCTTAGGCAAACTCTTAAAATGGGGCGTTCTATACCCAAATTTTTTTTTTCCTAGTACCAACATAAAGTTTGTTTGCATATCTCACTGATTTTAATTTCTTAAGGATTTAGAAAAATATAAAAGGTTTTTAAGAAAACTAACCGAGTTATCCACTATAAAACATCATTTTGGACAAATTTGTAGTAGAAAATTTTTCCAACATCTTTTGTTTAAGTAGAATTTTTTGCCAAAAATTAAACAGAGACAGTAAATGATCAAAAAATCCACTTAAATGATAGATTTTGGAAAAACTTTCTTCTAGAAAGTTGTTCAAAATGATATTTTCTAGTGGATTACGCACAAATTTTTTAAAAAACCTTTTATATTTTCGTAAAACCTTGATAAATAAAAATTAGTGGAGTGTGCAAATAAAATTAAGGGATTGCAATAACCGTTCTATTTGGAAAAAAGAAAAAAAAATTAAGCCTACTATAAGGGTTAGTTCCAAAATGGGGCTGGGGCCCTCATTTTTGCCCCCAAAACCGGCTCTGATTCGAGGTGATTATTAGGATGAATCTCTCTTGGAAAAGCAGTTTGACTTTGACCAATTACTAATTAAAATTGAGAGTCATTGCACATTAAAAAGAAAAAAAAAATGCACTTTGACACCTATGGGAAGAAGAAGTCATGGTTTGGGATGTTAACAGGGGGGGTTGGGATGAGGAGCCCCTTCCCAACCTTAATGGGAATATCCTCATCCCAATCTCATCCCAAAGCCACTTTGAGTTTAATATTAAATTCCCATTCCAATCCCAATAAAATTTGAAAATCTCATTATCATCCTGTCTCGTCTCATCCCGTCCCATTTATACTTGGTGATACGAGATGGGGCGGGGCAGAACGAAAAATCTGCAATGTTCAGTAGCCTAGATTTGCTATTAAAAAAAAAGTGAAAATAATCTTCTTAATTTTCAACATTTAAATGTTAAATTTTCAAAATTCATTGATTAGCTTCACGAAACCATTTTCAATTTTTGATAAAAAGGCATATATATATATATATATATATATATAAAAGAACAAGAACTTAATTAGGGTGATTCGGGGGGAGATTTAAATAAAATCTCAACCCTTCCCCAAACCCTAAGGCTCTATTTGGTTCGTGGATTTTATCAAGGAAAAAAAATAAAATATAAGGAATTGTATTTTTCTTTATTTGGTTGCAATGGAAAATTGGAAGAAGAATAAGAATTAGAATAATTTTGGCTTGATATGATTTTATCTTTTCCTTTCATTTTCTTTCCTCCTCATTTTTTTCCCTTCATTTTTTTTTTTTTTTTTCCCCTTGGTAGAATCCATGAACCAAATAGAGGGTAATAGTTTATTAAAAAAAAAAAAAAAAAAAAAAATCCCTTAACCCACCTCTAACCCATTAAATAATATTCCAAACCCTTCCTAATAGGGATGAGGGGATGGGACGGGACCGGATAGGGCCTAAGAAAAACCGACTATGTTGACATCTCTAATCAGGGCAAGCATTTTAGGCCAAACTTCCACCCTCTTTCCTTTTAAAAAGAATTAAAAAAAAAAAAAAAGGGAAAACGACAAAATACTGGTCAAGAATAAAAGTAATCCTAAAAAAAGGGACAAAACTTCTCTATTTCATTCAAGATGGGATTTAGGATTGACTGTCTTTTATGCATTTTCACTAAATTTTTTGCATCCCATCTAAATTCCCTCTAGTCAAACCCTCCTCCTATCCTAATTCTTGGTTTTTTGAACTCTATTTACTCTCACAAAAAGTAACCGATTATGAAAATACCTTTTGTATATTGAGTTGCCAAAGAGAGACTTGAAATCCAACATCGGAAGATAATTTTGATGAACTGAAAAAAGAAGTTAGGAACCCTTGATCTTTGCATGAAAGTTTTGAGAATTTATCAGATTTTAGACAGATGATATATTTAAATCAAGTTGGCAAATTACATTAACTACATTTATTCTAGTGTGAACAGTTTACACAGACCTTCTATACTTTTAGGTGGGTTCTCTTAGCATAATGTGCTTCAGATTGATTACATAAGTTAGAAATTTTGGATCGCTAGGGTTACTTTCTTATAGTCGTATCAAAAAAAAAAAAAAAAAAAAAAAAAAATCAAAAAACAAGCAAAAGAATAGGTTTTCAATTCTTCCTTTTCTTTTTTTTTTTTTTTAAGGGGACTTTTGCCTCAAGTCCTTATTTTAGGCCTTATACAGGCACAGATCCACAAGATATTCTTGTACAGTGTTAGGTCCACCGAAAATAGAATAGACAAAAAATACCCTTGGACCTATACATTACCTCATTCCTCTCCACTTTCATGGAGCTCAAATAGAAGATCTGTGGGTATCATTAAGAAAACATTTGGCATCTTCTCTAATCAAGCAGCCGCCGTTCACCATACCGCCAACCTACTATTCCTGCTTCTTTAACACCTTCTTGAGTGGTGAAGCCACCACCAATTTCTGCAGATTCTACACTAGCCCCACTACCACTACTCCTGCCTACTATGTCAACCATCAAGTCTCTTCTGTAGCCACCACTTGCATTTTCGGCTTCGGTGACTCCTCCCTCTTGATCTCTAATCCTCACACTCGAATTGTTCCTGTTGCTAACCACCGCCATACATCGCCCATGAGTTTGTCAATTTCTCTTCTCCAATCGACAAGGAAGGAAGTGTAACTCACCTCTTTTGCTTTTGTTTTTTCATGGAGTATCTCCACAAAGTTGAGGATCTAATATAATAGCAACTCTGGGTTTTTATTTTGTGAAAAATTGCATAAAAAACCTCTAGAGCTAGAAGAGATTAGAATTTATAGGAAGTGGTACTTCAAATAAGACACGTTTTGACGGTTTTTTTTTAAGGAAAAAATTCACAGAAGTTACATTGGAAAAGAGTTACACGAATCACACTTGATCATTGTTTTTGGGCAAAAATCATGTTATTCAACTTTGTGTTTACTCTAGATAAATTAGGGTTTTTGTAGAAAAGACTAATTTATTTCATTTGTAAGATGAACGTTTTTAAATTAATTAATGTTAAATCAACATTAATAGATATTGGGGTTTTGCTAGGGAATAGTAATACAATCTCAAATTTTACAACAATTTCTTATTGAAATACACATTTCTAAGGTGATTCTAACTATGTTTTGTTTAGAATTAGGCAAGATAGTGCATGTAACTTTAATAATCTTTTTTTTTTTTTTTGGGTTAAAACAATTGCATGTAACTGTTGTAACAATGACATTGGAACACGTTATTTCATGGGGGCTTTGGCCGCAAGTCCATATATTACATATAAGCATATAGTATAAAAAGTTAAATATAATTGTTTTACATTCACCATTTCTTTTGCACAAATTTGTAAATAGTTACAAGAATAGATTTCATTGTGTGAGTAATTTGTGGAAGTATGGCTGTTTCATATCAATTCCTCCCAATTTTCTTTTCTTTAGTCATGAATTTTGAAACAGTTACATGTAACTGTTTAAAAACAACTACATGTAATGGTTTTAGAAAACATTATCTTTTATCAAATCTACAAAATCTTTTGCCACTAATACCAAAATTAATTGTTTTATTCAAAATTAACAATTAAATATACTCAAAAAACAATAATTTAAATTTAAACTCTATTAAAAATAATTTAATTTCAATTTTTGTTAAACGGTTACATGTAACTTGTTTTTTTTTTTTTTTATACATAATTTCATATCTAACATGGATCTTGTTTCAAAGGTCTCAATGAATAGATTTCAAAAATATAAATTTTATTGAAAACCGATATATAAAATAAAATTTATGCTATTTTAAAGTTTGAAAAAAAAAAAAAAAAAAACAACTTAAGGGTATAATTGACTTTATGCACCTAAGACTCTCATAAAAAAGCTATCGTTTCATTTAAAAGGGAGCCTATGGCTGCATAAGATTTAGCCTTGGACTTATACCTTTATAAGTTCTAAAAAATGGACTTTTCATTAATTTTCCCTTTATTTTATTTTATTTTATTGTTAGACACATGGCCTAATCCCTCACCTCAAGGTATTGTCCGCTTTGGCCTAGCCTACAAGCCAGCCTCACGGGTTTGTCTTTATGGGCCCTATGCCCAAAAGGCGCCTCGCTAAGAGGGTGCCTAGCGCCGTCTTATAAGCGTATCTTAGGCATCGTCCGCAACCGATGTGGAACACTAACATCCCCACCTCGGCGCTGGCACGACTGTAGCTCTGATACCATTATTAGACGCATGGCCCAATCCTTCACCTCGAGGTATTGTCTGCTTTGGCCCAGCCCACAAGCCGGCCTCACGGTTTTGTCCTTTTGGTCCTTATGCCCAAAAGGAGCCTTGCTAAGAGGGTACCCAGTGCCGTCTTATAAGCCTATCTTAGGCATCGTCCGTAACCGATGTGGGACACTAACAATTTTGGAAAAAAAAATTATAGCTATTATTTTTTAAGCAGTAGTCTTTCAGTTGGATTTGATGCATTTAGAGAATATGTTTCAATCCTATGTTGAGAGAGTATTTCAACTTCAACTTCCCATAATATGAATGATTATTATTTTACTTGAAATTAAATGTGATAGGTTCTTTTGAAATTATTGTCAAGGATCTTTTGAATTCGGAGAGAGGAGAACCTCATGAAAGAGAAGATATTGTGGATGGAATGTGTTTCCTCCAAAATTTTGATTCTGGAAATTTGGTTGCGCGAGCGTGCCAGCCACAAAATTGTGACGAAATGTGGGTTCTACCTTGCCTACTTTCATTGTAACAAGTAACAAAATAAACAGGAGAATAACAGAAATTAAAGAGAAATGCTTACCACGGAGGAAGCCATTTTCATTGATAACTTCTGAAATTACAAAGATACAAAGGGGTGCACACGCCTTTGACCAGAAAGGAGCACACGTTTCTGGGTTTGAAATCCTAGAATTCTAAAAGAAAATGAAAAAGATAAAGTTCCTGAGAGCTGGTTTGTTGATTGATGTTGAGCCCTCTCTCAAATGGCTGGTCTTCCACTCTTATACATTCAAGTCACCACCATTCTACAGAATTCGCCCATCAACTGCCCACTTCGACGATCTGAAAACTCCCATTATTACCACGTTCTCATAACCTCCCACGATCTGTAACTGCCTCGCATATGCAGTTGGTAATGGTTTCATGGTGTAATGGAGATTCGGTCTAAGATGAAAACAAACTCCAACACAACAAAGCTTAGCCTGCCATTAATGGTTGTCTGACCGATAGCGACCTTTGTAAGGTATTCGGTCTTTTAAAGGAATCTTGTCAAGGACTTTATAATTTAGGCCGAATGCAAATTTTCTAGGCCGATTTTTAGGGTGTAAACAGAATGATAGAATGGGAATTATTAAATGTTAAACAACAAATCCCCTCTTTTGGGAATTCAAGTCCATTATCACCCTTTTGAATTGAATATGATAATTTCACCCTTTCTTGAGATTTACTTTTAATTTGACCGACCATTTTGTCATTCTCCCAAAAAAAAATTTATTAAACTCATAGTATGTACACGTGGCAAAATCACTCTAGTTGGCAAAAGGTTGGATTTCTTTTCCAATTTGCATGATCAGATTATTAGTTTGTAAAAGCCTCTAAACGGGCTTGGACCGTTTTTGAAAAGGTAGACGCATTTGGTGGGCGTTACAAGCAGACATGGTTACATCCCATCTCTCTTCGATTACGATCCGGAGTCTACTACAATACCAAGACTATCAGATGGTGGCAAAAGACCCATTAAAGCTCAAAATGTCCATAAAAATGAAGAAAGCACATAATTGAGATTATTCTTAAGACTCTCCTTGCTCGTGTGATGTACGAAGTTGGTGTTTATATAGGACTCTTCTAGATTAAAAGGGTGTGGAGAAAAAAATTTATCAATTTTTCCTATTCACCCAGAGAATTTCTTTGTCAATTTTTTTTTTCCTTCTGTTTTCCTTTCTAAGAAATTAATCACTAAAAGAAGTAACATCAAAGTTGGAGACAACATACAAAATACTATCACGCATGTCTTCCACACACATACATGCAGTTATACAAACAGAAAATACTTACATAACAAACAATTCAATTTCTTTTTTATACATAATTTCTTATTTATTATAAATCTTGTTTCAAAAGTCTCGACAAGTAGATTTCAAAATTTTAAATTTTTATTAAAAACAGACATATATAGTGAAAGTAACGATAGTTTGAAGTTTGAAAACAAAAACCTACAACTACATGTCGATATAGACAAAAGGTGTTCCAAGTGGTTACAATTGCAAATATATTTTTAGGAAAAATAATTGGACTATGATCAATAACCAGTTAAAATTGAGGAACCTTGCGCTTAAAAAAAAAAAAAAAACAAAAAAAACAAAAAACTATTGAACTTAAAGAATGGAGTCACAATAAGGGACTCAACGTCAAATTTCCTTCTTTTTTAATAGATTCATAGTATATCCACATGGCACTATCACTCTAGTTGGCACAAAGTTTAATTGGAATGGCATTTTCCAATTTGCATGATCAGATCAGTTTTTCGAAGCTCTAGACGGGCTTGGACTTTCTTTGAAAAAGTAGATGCGTTGGGTGGGGCTTTATAAAAGGCTTTTCCATTTTAAATTTCCTTTTTTTTTTTTTTTTTTTTTTTTTTTTTTTTTTTTTTTTTTTTTGGAGCTTCACTTCGGGACAAAATCCATCCGAAAGGAGTGATGAAAGTAGGCCTAGCAATCTCAACCCAAAGTTGTGAACCCGCCCAAATTCACCCGCACTAAATGGGTTTGGGTGAAGTAAATTTTTAATTGGGTTGGTAATGGGTTACCCATAACTGACCCAATTATAGATGGGTTGGTTATGGGTTAACCGCGGGACCCATTGGGTTTTATTGGGTAACTTAAAGGGAGAGAGAGAGAGAGAAAGGGGGGCGTGAGCAGCAACGAGCACCACCAATGTTTAAAGCTTCAGCCGGCGTTCTAGTCACGGTCATTACCCCATCTCTAACCCAAAGAAAACCGGCTGCACAATCCTCACCGTCGCCGTCACTGTCGAACCCATGCCTAACCCCATTCTTCTCATTTTTAATTTTGATTTTAAATTAAAAATAATAATTCATGACCACGATGGGGATGGATGAAGGAAGTGGTGGAGGAAAGTAAGATGAATACTCAAATAAAAAAAATAAAAAAAATAAAAAGATGAAGAAAACGAAGGGCTGCCATGGATTTTCAAGGGTGTTATTTTTTTTGTCGCCGTTTACAACTCCAGATTTGAGATCCAAGCAGATGGAGGGCTGCCATGGAGTTTCCAAGGTTTTATGTTTTTTGGTTGCCATTTGCAACTCCAGATCTGTGATCCAAGATCCGAGCAAATGAAGGGCTACCATGGAATTTTGATTTTTTTGGTTGTCGAATCGAGAAATTACAAAACGTTTTCATCTTCTGTTGCTTCTTGTTTTTGCTTTTCTTGTTGCTGTTCTTGCGCTTCATCTCTTCCATTTTGAGAGCTTCGTGTTGTTTGGTGAGTTTGCTTCTAGTCTTCCATCTGGATTAAGCATCTATGGTGCTCAAGTGATGACGTAGGCAAATATGAGCATTGGGCCAATTTGCAATTTGTTTCAACTAGATTTGAAATTTTTTTTTTTTAACTTTAAAAATTTGAAGCTTTGAGTTCCTTTTTTGGCTTTTTGGTTTTGTTGCAACTTGCCATTGCCATTAGAGATACGTTTTGAATTGTATTAAAAAAAAATAATAATAATAAAAAAAAAACATCAACAACAACAACAACAACAACTAGGACACAAAATGGGTTGGGTCGGGATTCGATTGGGTTAAATATGGGCCGGGTCATAATTGGGTTGGGTATGTTGTTCTTGTTATTTGGGTATATAATTGTTATTTAGGTAGATTCTCTCCAATGACAACGTTTTGGAGAGAGAGAGAGTTCCTTTTTTGGCTTTTTGGTTTTGTTGCAACTTGTCATTGCCATTAGAGATATGTTCTAAATTGTAAAGAGTTTAAAAAAAAGAAAAAAAAAAAGAAAAAGAAAAACAACAACAACAACAACAACTAGGGCACAAAATGGGTTGGGTCGGGATTTGATCGGGTTAAATATGGGTGGGGTCATAATTGGGTTGGGTATGTTGTTCTCGTTATTTGGGTATATAATTGTTATTTAGGTAGATTCTCTCCAATGACAATGTTTTGGAGAGAGAGAGAGAGAGAGAGAGAGAGAGACTAGGGCACAAAACAGGTTAGGTCAAAATTTGGGTCGGATCAAGTCATAAATTGGGTCATTGTCTGTGTACATGTTTTGTAACTTGAAAGCTAATGGAATGGCTCAGTGGAGAGAATTTTTAGGATATTGGAAAGAGAAAGAGAGAGAGAGAGAGGGAAAAAAAAAATCCTAGGGCACAAAACGGGTCAGGTTAGGAAAGCGGGTTGGTCATAAAATGGGTCGGGTTTAGATCTGGGTGGGTCCTAATTGGGTCAGTTACGGATTGGTTTTCGGTATGCACAATAATTGGGTTGGGCATAACCCAACCCATTAATGACACAAATTACATGACCCATTAATGACCCAACCCAACCCATTTATACCCAACCCAAACCCACCTATCCCGCCCAAATTGCCAGGCCTAGATGAAAGGAATGGAATGGCATTATGCCATTAAGATGACTTTTGAGAATTCTAGTCCTTTATGGCTCTCTGTTTGCAGGGTTAGGCTTGTGATGGTGACCCTATGTGAGATTGGCATGCACCCACCAAAACAAATGAAAGAAAACAAACTCTGATGTGAGATTGCTAACCCCCCCCAAAAAAAAAGGAAGAAGGAAGAAGGAAATTTTAGATTGATCCGGGCCTACAGGAAAATAATTACAGTTAATAGTCATTGTTGCTTAAATTAGTAGTCATGTACTAGGAAGTTAATAACAATTTGCATTGAGCTGTAATTATTTTCTTGTAGGCAAACCAACCAAAAATTCTCCCACCCCCCCCCCCCCCCCCCCCCCCCCCCAACCCCAAAAAAAAAAAAACTTCTCAGATGGTAACCCTCCCCGTTTTGAAGGTGACCACCAATTTTGTCCGGAATCCATATGATTAATTTCAAATAGTTAATGACACATGTAAGAACAAGAAAAATGGCCGGCAAGCAAGCATTCACCAACCCTCACTTCTACACAAAGGACCACCTTTTGCCAAAAGTTTTTGGCAAGAATGTATGACTAGATATTTAAAACTCTATCAAATAGATACAGCTATATGTTGTGTACTATTCAGGTGTTGAAAAGAATTAATTAAGAGAAGGAATTGAAAGTTTGATACAACGAAAGGTTAGTCAATTAATGGAACCCATCAAAAGGTGGATCTCAATCGCTTTGCTTTATGCAGTCATGATCAATGAGATTTTAGAAGGTAATGAGCATTAAAAATTAAACTGTATGTGGGCTGAACCTAGGTAGGAAAACCTAACTGTGAAGGCATTAGTATTCCATATGGTTTACAAGACAACTTTTGGAATCCACATATATCATTGGCACTTTCAAGTTTATCTTACCTACCAATGCAAAATGGGTTAGGTCCCTGATGGCAGTTTCATCACAGGCTCACATTGTGTCTTTTTTCTTTTTCTTTTCTTTTCCTTTCTTTTTTTAGCCAAAACATAAGAATAAACATATGCACCCAGACGGAATCAAAACCAAAACTTTCATAGACCCATGTCCTTTTTAGGATGGGACATGCCGCTAGGCCTAAAGTAGTAGGCTCACATCATATCCTACAGATTTATATATCTCCTGAAGGCACTCAAATAAACTCTAAGTTTCCCACTTTTCTAAGAATTTATAGGAGCCCCTTGACAACAAAATCAATTCTGCATCAGCTTGTAGCCATACTCTCTCAAAGAAACCAAATATTGCCAAAAACATAATGCACTCAATCCTAAAATATTAGCAACTAGATCAACTAGCTAGCTACACAATCCTGCTAACAAAAGAAGGCATTCACATTGATCTTAATAAACATTACTGTTAGTTTACAACCATTTTTGCTAGATAAAGTAGGTTAAACACAAGAGTTACATCTTAACTTTACCAGCAAGCATAAAAGCCTTGTAGACAACAGATCTGACCAATTTAGACCCACCCCAAGCACTTTCAAACTCCTTAACAACCCCTTCAGATAACAAATCCACACCTTGGTCCTTCGCCGTAATGACCGCAGACCATGATCTTAACATCCCCAAAAATCCATCTAGTGACAACTCCTTTGGTATGTCCAGTGGCTGTGGTTTCCCCTCAGAACCTATGCCGACACTCTCGAAAGGAAAAGAAAGCTTTCGATAACCATCAAACACAAGTTGGACGTTGGGGTTCCAGTAGGGAAGAGTACTGTCATGGAATCGCTTCATTATGGGATCGAATGTAGGACTGACTATAATGTCATTGTAGCACCATACAGCAAGCATACCTCCTGGTTTTCGTAGAAGGCGGGAAACAAGGGCGTAAAAGCTTGGGAGGTCAAACCAGTGCACTGCTTGGGCCACAGTCACAAGATCAACTGAATTCTCACCTCCTAAGAGGGTCACTAGTTCATCATCGGAGATGGATAATGGAGTGTGGATGTATCGAACTTGATGATGTGGCATTGCATGTTTTAACTGCTTTTCACTCACGTCGGTTCCAATCACTTGCTTATAATGCTCCGCAACCTGGTAAGGGGACATAGTACATATTATGCTAGCAATCTTGATCAATGTCCAAGCTTTTAGATGCAGCTTGGGAAAAATTGAATGCATTAGGGAGATGCTATTCGCACTAAAAGAATAAAAAAAAAAAAAAAAAAAAAAAAAAAAAAAATAGGCTTCTTGCACTCCTCACTCTTTCACTTGGAGAGTGCAGCAAACTTTTATGATAGCGCCAACAGTGTTTTTTATTGTAAAATGTGTTTTCATCTCAATATATAAAGTACGTACGTACCTAAGCTGTCAGTAATTCTTAATTTTATGAGACAGAGAAAACTACTCAACTTTTCTAAATAGTTTATATTGTGTTTAACATCCCCACCCCCCCCCCCCCCCCGCCCCAAAAAAAAAAAAAAAAAAAAAAAGGGGGAAAGCTTATGTTGCTTGTATTAACATGCTTATATGTCATGTTACTCTAATAACAATTAAACCCTTTTTTCTTTTTCCTGCTAAGAACTCAAATCACAATCAGAAAGGATACGAGAAAGTAAAAAGAAAATACTGTTCAAAGAAAGAAAATGCAGGATACTATTAATCCTTTTTTTTTATCAGCAAAATTACCTTTTGCTTATAAAAAAATAAATTAAAAATAATAAACAAAATAAAGGCTTTAATTGCAACGGAAATCGTTTCCCATAAAAGAAAAGACATAGTTAGCTTGATTAACAAGGCAATTAATCATAACATATGTATGTTTTCTGAATGAAATGACTTATGTTTGTATAAGCAAAGACATCAAAAAATTCATTAGAATTTCTCACATATATTCTCCAAAATGCTTCTAAAATGTTTCGATCTTATGGCCCCAGCATCTTGAAAACATTTTTGTAGAAAATTTTTTTATACCAGTATTGCAAACAATTCCAAATGTTTTGACCAAAAGAAGTAGGAAAACTTTTTGAGACTTTCCATAGTACTTTTTCTTTAGTCCATCATTTCCATGCATGGTATTTATCACATTAATGGTGTAATATCTTATGTGATAACTTAAAATCAACAGAAAATTAAAAGGGCACATATAGAACAAAGTCAACCTACTTCAATTCAAATTGCACAAAATCAATAAATAAGTGTTCCATAAACCTATTTTTCCTAGCATCGAAGATTGAATGAGTGCCTCACCTAGGTTTTGCCCAACTTCCGAATACAGGATTGAGCAACGTACATTTATATTGAAGGTGGAATGAGCTCAAACCCAGCAGCCAAACTCGAGCACGGAACTAGACAGAAAAGGGGTGAACTTGCAATTTCACATTCCCCAAATCTTAGCAATATAAAACAGTGATCTTCCCCTACTGTTCCTGAAGTAGAATTGTCTTTTAACATAAAAATTGGGGTGATTTTATGATACCCATAAGGTTTTTAGGGTATCATACCAATTTATTATTTGAAGTGATTAACTTACCAACTCTTGTGGTTTGCCTTATTATAAATTTAGGCCTTAGAGGTTATTTATTTCTTTTTCTCTTGTGAATTTTGGCATATGACCAAAGCTTTTAATTTTTTTTTTTTCCTTTTTATCTTATCTTGTACTCTTCTTTCTTTTATTAATAAATTCTGGGTGAATAGCACATGATTTAGAACGATGCTGGATTGTTCTATGATGCTTAAAGCTCCTTAATTTTATTTATTCAAAAAAAAAAGTATTTTAAAATGGTCCACTTACCAATTGAAGTGACCCATTTACCATATATTTAGTGACCCCTTACCATTTGAAGTTACTACTTATCATTTCAAGTGACCTTAAAATGAATCAAAGAGAACATATCAAGACAGGTTGGAGAAAACAAAATCTAGCAAGGTGAGTGTTTAACTTCCTGCGGGCTCCACTAATATGAGGATCACCACGGATCCCCCACATATCAGCAAAATATCATATCTTAGTGTTATAATCCAAGACAACAAAATATCATTTTTCGTCCGAGCAATTAGTTTTGGCCAAATATCATATTATACAAAGCCGATAAGATTCCTTGTAATTAATAATGAAACACTTCCCATGTGATTTCAATAAAAATACTCAATTAAAACATTAAATTCCAAGTAAATAAAAAATCTACCTTCCGATTTTTGTACAAAATATATTTTTGAGAGTTGAGCAAAAAAAAAAAAAAAAAAAAAAATCTACGTCAGTGTTTTTGAAAGTAAACCGTGAGAACAAATTAGATAGATAATGTGAGGCGATGTGAATCGTTTGATTTAATTGGTCTAGTAAGAACCGTCCACAGGACTGAAACCCCTTAAATTTTGGGGTCTAAAATCACACGTGGTAACTATGCAACCAAACTATGAATACATGCATTATAAAGATCAGACTATAAATTTTCCACAAAGAGAGAGAGAGAGAGACAAACACCAACAGCAGCTTGACCATTGCCAGTGCCAACATCCCAGGCCAAGGTGTGATGAGGGGTGAGTGCAGCCAGCATCGAATACCATTCGGTTGGGTAGGTTGGCCTTGCATTTAGGTAGATCTCTGCTTGCTTGTCAAAAAGTCCTGCCATTTTCTGTTTCTACGCCTTCTGACTTCTCGTTCTTACAGCAGGCACCGAGAAAAGGGGAGAAAGGAAGAGGCAGACAAAGACAGAGGGTGATGGAGTCTTACGTTTATTTTATGAGGCATTTGGTGAGAAGTCTATTTTAACAAACTTTTATAGGTTAAAGTCTCACTTAAAAAAATGATAAAGCCTCAAAGTCCTGTTAAGAGAGGATAAGACCAAAATGCCCTTGCATCTACTATGTAATAAGTTTCCGTTCAGAATATATAAACTTTTCCAAACGATCGATTTATGTTACACCCAATGCAATAATTATGTAATAATTATGGGTCTTAATTACACCCAAAAAAAGAGTTTCTCCGCAACTTAAATACACCCAACTTAATTACGCAACTTCCCCAAAAAAGTTGAGCTTCATTTTGTGGTGTGCCGTTGTTTCATCCTCGGAGGACCAAAAAAGGGTAGGATCATCAGTTGGGAGAAACAACTTATTCACCAGTAAAATAGCGAAAAAACTTGAGTTCATCATGTAACTATTTGTGTGTAGCTGTGACTATTCCGTTGATATTGACACAGTTACAACAACAAATGTGTGGTGATTGTGAAATAGAAGATATACTCTTTGGGTGCTCTTGTGTCTTATGATTCAACTAATCTTTTCACATTGACCCCAGTTATTGAACTATGTGTAACTACTTTTTTTTTTTTTTTTTTTTTTTTTGTGGAATATAGTTACTTGCTTTGTACGTTGGGATTAAAATGAAAAGAGTTATACATGACTGATTTATATTACTAATTTGTGAAAATGGAAAAAAAAAAAAAAAATTGAAGACAGTGATGTCACAATCATGGGTGTTACGATGTCATTGAACTAAATTAGTGACGATGTCATTGAGAATTAGACAGTAAGTTGAAGTTGTAGAAATTGCAGAATTTTAGATCATGAAAATCTAAAACTTTAGGCTTAAAAACGGTTATGATTTTGTGAGCCTTTGAATGAAAAATTTCTATACGCTTGTAGTGCTCAATAAGAGCTTCGATTCGACACTTGAATCACTGAAATCGGTTAAGAAACAAGAAAGATATTGTAAGGCGAAATTGGCCGATTAAACATGCAATAACCCGGATTTAATAAAATCAACTTACAAGTGGTTGAAGAAGTCATGAGACTATGATCCAGTATGGGTGTATCCATACACTCTTTCGTGTTCTCATGATGTTTGAAGCCATTAGTTAATCAAAAACAGGAATAAGCCTAGAAACACTGTCAAATTCAAATTTAAATTTGCCAATGTTAAATGTGATAAAGAAAGATAACCCCCATGATTGCGATTGATTGTCATGAAAATCGTGAAGAATAAACTCAATGAGAGAATCTTGTTTAATTTTAAACATCAACAACTTGCTAGAATACCATATCAGGCGAAAGAGCAAAGTTGGTATCCATGGAACATAACAAACCATTAAATTACCCAATATTAATATTTAGGGACTTAAATGAACTTAGCCCTTTAAAAGAGTCTTAGTAGGATTTATCACTTTATGAAACCTCAGAATTGGACTTTTGACTAATTTCTCCTTTAGAATATATAGGATAAATTATATTAAGACCCCTTTAGAATCTGACTATTACAAATACAACCCCACGTTTTTTAAATTACACTAACACCCCTACTTTACAAAATAAACTACAAAAAGACCCCTCCTTTTAACTTCCGTCCATTAATTCATTAAATCATGTTCAAATTTTTTTAAAATACCATAACTACCCTTAGTGGGTGGTAATTTCCATGTTAAATGCATATAACTTATCAGTCCAATACGTTCATCCAGTACTTTTGAATTTTTTAATTATTATTGATAAACAACTATATATATATATATATATATATATATATATATATATATATATATATATATCTATATCTATATATATACATATTAAAAAAAATACTAAAAAGTTTAAATTAATTGTCAGATTTGCTTCTTAGAAATAATTTTTTATTTAATTAATTTTTTAATTGATTTGTAAAATAAAAAATAAAAAATTGATTTGCTAAGTTGCCACCTCATTTGAGTAAGTAGATTTGGGCAAAAAAAAAAAAAAAAAAAAAAAAGGGGCTATGTAGCATTAGTCATATATAGAAATAAATGAAAATAATTATTACAATAGGGATGCATGCATGTATATATATATATCGAATGTGTTAGATGAATGTGTTAGACTAATGAGTTCTATGCATTTAATATGGAAATTGTCATCCAATAAAGATAGTTAGGGTATTTTGAAAAAAATTGAGAGATTTAACGGATTAATAGACGAAGGTTAGGGGGAGGAGTCTTTTTGTAGTTTATCTTGTAAAGTAAGGATCTTAATGTAATTTCAAAAACAAGAAGAGACATATCTATAATTCTCAAATTCTAGAGGGAATCTTAATATAATTTACCCAAATATTATATATAATGCACGCGCGCATGTTATACGAGGTGTAGTGTCTTCTTGAGAAGTAAAAAAACCTATACAACCTTGGCCGTCTATTTGTCTTTTGTACTAACATATGCATTTGTCTTCATCCAAAGAAAAGATACTTTACCAACAAGCTGGTTGGTTCAGGTGGAGTTCACGAGCTTGGTTCAAGTCCCCGTGGCCTCTTTGTTGGGGTTAAACCTATTCAGCTGGATCTCAACCACATAGTGACCTTTAGCTTCGATCCTGACATAAGTGTCGTGAAGAAAATTGTAAATGTGTTGTGGGCAAGGTGAGTAGTGCATGTTTTAACTGCTTTTCACTCACGTCGGTTCCAATCACTTGCTCATAATGCTCCGCAACCTGGTAAGGGGACATAGTACATATTATGCTAGCAATCTTGATCAATGTCCAAACTTTTAGATGCAGCTTGGAAAAAATTGAATGCATTAGGGAGATGCTATTCGCACTCAAAAAAAGACTTCTTGCACTCCTCCTTCTTTCACTTGGAGAGTGCAAGAAACTTTTATGATAGCGCCGACGGTGTTTTTTATTGTAAAATGTGTTTTCGTCTCAATATATAAATTAAGTACATACCTAAGTTGTCAGTAATTATTAATTTTATGAGACACAGAAAACTACTCAACTTTTTAAAATAGTTTATATTGTATTTAACATACCCCCACCCTTCCCCCCCAAAAAAAAGGAAAATAAAAGCTTATGTTGCTTGTATTAACATGCTTATATGTCATGTTACTCTAATAACAATTAATCCTTTCTTTTTTCCTGCTAAGAACTCAAATAACAATCAAAAAGGATATGAGAAAGTAAATAGAAAACACTGTTCAAAGAAAGAAAATGCAGGATACTATTAATCCCCCCCCCCCTTTTTTTTTAATCAGCAAAATTACCTTTTGCTGATAAAAAAATAAATTAAATATAATAAACAAAATAAAGGCATTAACTGCAACGGATATCGTTTCCCATAAAAGAAAAGACATACTCCGGTAGTTAGCTTGATTAACAAGGCAATTAATCATAACATATATGTATGTTTTCTGAAATGACTTATGTTAGTATAAGCAAAGCCATCAGAAAATTCAACAGAATTTCTCATATATATTCTCCAAAATGCTTCTAAAATGTTTCAATCTTAGGGCCCCAGCATCTTGAAAACATTTTTGTAGAAAAATTTTTGTACCAGTATTGCAAATAATTCCAAATGTTTTGACCAAAAGAAGTACGAAAACTTTTTGAGACTTTTCATAGTACTTTTTCTTTAGTCCATCATTTCCATGCATGGTATTTATCACATTGATGAAGTAATATCTTATGTGATAGCTTAAAATCAACAGAAAATTAAAAGGGCACATATAAAACGAAGTCAACCTAATTCAATTCAAATTGCACAAAATCTGTTGGAAAATTTATTTAACCACTACACTATGAACAATTTTACAAATATAAATTACACAAATATAAATGATTACACAATTAGATAGAATATCAAATTAACAACATAATAGAACAAGGTATACATCAATCAATATTAATGCACAAAGTAAAATAAATAGAGTAAAGAAAACATAGCCTGAGGGAATCAGTGAGGCACGTATTCACTGTCCTAAAGTCGCATACGCCTCCCCACGTGTAGGTATTGGCGGTCATATATGGTTCCAACATACAACCCAGTTCCTCTCAGGCGGTCTGATCCATAGTGCACGTCTACAGCAGACAGGTGCCAAGAACGTTTCTAAATTGCCTATAGAATATATAGAGAAAATAGTAGAAAATAAAAATAAGAGAACAGGAGAGATAGAGAAGAACAGACAGATGAAAGAGAAGAATAAATCTGATATATATATTACTCCAATGTTTGTTGGAATGTTCCACTTATATAGGCCCTAGAAACCTATACACAACGTTCAAGCAAACCAACGGTCAATGCTATTGACATCCAATGGTAATAAGCATTAAGACCTAATAAAAATGGTAATAAAATATTTAAAAGTAACAGACAATAACCATAATCACAAAATGGTAACAATATAATGACAAGAATTGAAACTGTCAAAATATATAAAGTTTTGAAACTTTCATAAAATAATAAAAGTTTCCAACAATCCCTCACAAGATTCAAAATTTTAAAATCACATAATATATTTATAATAAATAAATAAAATTCTTTGGGCAATTATATACCATGCAATGGGCGTAGGAGTCTTCTGGACTTGAGCCTACACTTAGTGTTGACAATCTCTTTCTGAAGGAATCATAGTGAACTAGGTCTTGAACTAGACCCCTTTGACCAGAATTCAAATGTCACACACACGGTATTGACACGTATATTTGGCGCGAGTTAGCACTATTAAAGGCCATGTGCTCGATCTTGATTATCACGAGAGTTTCTAGAGAACAACCCTATTCTCATAGTTGCGGCCTCACGACAGCTCTCACTTAGGTGACTCCTCCAAGGGTACATGTGACAAGTATCTCGCAGAAGAATGTCCACCTCGGGCTCATTCAGGGTATAACCCTTCCTTAACGTTACATGTCATCAGCACTATGTCATAAGAATGGGGTAGGATAATTTTTATGCATATGTCTGCTCAAAAAGAGTGCTGGAATTTGAGTCACGCAGTATCGATTGTTTTTACCACATTGAACCTTTTCCTTGGGATCTCCAATCATAAAGGTTGGGTTACCTCCCTAGGTGACTCCCTATGGGCTTAGCCCCATTCCCCTCAACAAATCTAGGATTACATTTTCTAGATATCATTTTATGCACCACATTGTGTATCTCACAATTATATCGGCATCATCGTTTTGTCTCCTGTATCACATAAAGCTTCACATACACATTAGTCAAATTTAAACAAAATAGATATGCCAATGTAATGAACCCCCACAATAATGAATATTTTGATTCTTTAAATGAGTCTACAAATAACAGAATTGAAAGCCAACGTGATTACTGACAATCATCTCGTAAACAATGTACGCTTCAATCTCAACAAGAAATTATAAGCACGATAAAATAATAAATTCTATGACTTTCATTAAAGAAATATAATATACATGGTAAATATCATACAATTTTTTTTTTCCATGAGAACCATTCATAATCGCAATGTACATGATGTAGTGTAAATCATAAGATAATATAATTACCCAATTAATAATATCTTGCTCCAAATAAAATGACTATTTTATTTCCACGTCCATAAATACTCTTCATATAAAATTTAACAATTAAGGTGGTAAATCATCTCCAAACTATAATTTTATAAAATCACCATTTTAGCCATTTCAAATCTTTACCACAAAATATAATTCTCATGTAAAATATAATATACCACAACAACCATTACCCGATAGTAAACCCCCACATTCAAAATATTTTATAATATGCTACGTACAATGAAACATTGTTTAACAAAGTTCTACTTGTGAATAATTTTATTTTAAATCAAATCCTATGGAATATATATTCATCCATATATACGAACCCATTTAATTTTTTAATTAAAAATATAAATATATTAGTTAAGCTAGTAAGTCTCACATTGAGCAAAAACAAATTTTAAGACAACTGGAGTTCACAGAAAATAAATCATATATACTCACTAGATAATTATTTTAACATATTTAGATTAGATGAAGATTTTCCATAAACTATTTATATGAAGAAATTCTTATAGTTAACAATCATATGACTAACAATATAATTTATTTAACATTACACATGCAAAACCATATTCTTCTCATAGAACATGCTAAATATATATATATATTTAAAATACGAAACACATCATACACATTTCATATATCTCACATGAAAATTATTTGGGATCAAATTTGATCAAATCGTTATATTTGATGAGGACTATATATTCTTCATTTTTTTTTTTTTTTCAAAATTAACAATATCATAGAGAGACAATTAGAAAGATCACAAGAATCTTATTATGAGAATGGTATCACATGTAAATTCTATTTATTTTTAGTCCACAAAGAATAAGAAAAGTTCCAATTCAAGTTTGTAATATTATTACACAGAATATAAAATGAACTAGTCACACATTCTTAGCATTTAAATTTATTTATCAATTTTAAATTTTAAATCCAGAAATATTTTATCAAGGTAAACCAAACAATTTAAATAATTATATACTCAAATCATCACATATAAATTTCAGCTAATATTAAAATTTTATGTAAAACTAGAACAATAAAAAAAATACTTTTATGGTATATAGAAAACTGTTTTATGTAAGGGACATAAATTTTTCAAGAAGATAGGAGGCAAGATTGTCTTAGCTAAATCTCAATTTTCCTCCTAATAAGCAAGCGGGTGAATGTCTGAAAGCCGAATTAAACACCTAAATCTAGGTTTATAAACTTAACAGGCTTCACCATCTGAATTAATAGGTTCCAACATCAATGACCACACTACAATGACCACAAGTGCATATATATTTAAGTCCATGATACATTTAGAAAGACCATACTCAGTAGGTCCACAAGTTAACCTGCCTGGCCAACTCTTTTCAAAACTTGATAAATGTATATATATAAATTATGTAACAAAAGTATATGAAATGCAAATGTGTTAAAACGTAAGGCAGCCATAATGATTCCAACGGTAAGGTACAATAAGAATAACGAATAAAATAATTGTCGAAAAAACAAAATGTCTTGCATTAATGCTAAAATAGCAAGATGAAAGGCTATGTAGGGCTAAAACAACTAAATGAAAAACCAGCAATAAAATACAATTGAATGCATCAGATTAGCCAAATGTCTATGTTCCACTTTGGATGCATAGGTTACCAAAGAGATTATCTAACATACATAACAGTCACACCAAAATTGTTCACATAAAACTATCAAAAATTAAATCATAATATTACTTCATATTATTCTAATGAAAACAATTCAACCTTTCATCTAAGTGATCCTCAAGATTTTATTTATTTATTTATTATTTTATTTTACTTTTAATGTCTCATGCCGATAGAAACACTAGACAAGTATGTAGTGCACATGTAATATATTGGAGTGAACTAACGTACAAGTTCGCCAGGAAAACTTTAATTCAATATAGTCTTATATCAATTCAATTGAATTTGTTTAACCTTGACATATGATGTAATACCCCGAATTTTTCTTAGGCTTAATTAATTAACTATAAAATTGATTGCCTTTAGTTAGATTTAAACGTATGAGTTAATTTAGAATTAACCTCGAACACGTTCAACTTTGTAGCCAAACAAGGTGATTGTTTTCTAATCAATGAGTGATAGTTTTCGTATCCTAATCAAACACTAACTTTGAAGGTAATCCTAATTAGGTTAGGATTAACTTGCACCCTATATAAGAAACCTTTAGGGAGGATTTATATTCTTTTGACTGAAAACAATATAAAGAGAAAAAAGAAAAGAAAGCAAGAGAGAAGGATAAAGAAAGGAGCTGATGCTGTTTTGCACGAATCGACTGCCAACGTCGTGTCTGTTTACAGATAACTTACCATCTGTTGACTGATAACTTTACCGTGTTACTAAGATTTTCTTCTCTAATCCAATCCTCCATCTCTATCACTTCTACAATCACTAAACCATCATCACCACCACTCAAAAACCCCTCCATAGCTGCTGCACAAGATCATCCAACCATCAAAAATCTCTTTCTATGGGTTTGGGTGACAAGGAAAGCCAAAAATAGTGGTTTCCACCACTTCCCATGTCTAACACTACAAATTTTCTCAAAACCCTACCATACACCCTTCCACAAACATCTCTCCTACAGATTTCGGGACTGATTTTGAGGGAAAATCAGTGGGTGAACTTCTGCTTTTGCCTTGGGTAGCATTGGAAGTTAATACAAAATCTGCTACTGTTTTACTACATTATGACTGTCAACTTCACATCTGTTGACAGTCAACTTCCCTCGGATTGACTGGTAACTTTGCTGTGTTAAAAAGTAATTCAAACCTATTAATTTATAATTTAATATAAGTCTATTTTAATGCCACGTTAGTATATATATTAATTATATTAAATATAGTAAGCATTATAAGGCCATGAGAATTAGACGTTGAACCCTTAACGCACCACTTAGCTGGAGAGACTTTTTAGCTTAAGTATGATTTATTGATAAAGAATATTATTGATTTTAGGTTTTGAGTAGCGTTGGGATTGTTAGGAGTTTGATCGCTTGGATTGTTGAAGGTTTGACTTGAGGTAAGGGAACTTGCACAATGTATCACTCTCTTTGATTAAATAAAAATAAATATGATTTTTATTCCTCTTCTGTGAGCCAATGATTTATGGACAATTATTTTCAAAATTGTTTCACTATCAAAGTGGTTATTTCTTATGTACTATGGGTCAAGCAAAATAATATTTTATTGAAATTGTTTACATACGTGTTTTGAATTTGTTTTATTTGTGAAAAATATTTGTCAAATGTTTATTGTATAAGTGTGAACTCTGGTTAGATTATTGGTCCGTCCCAGTAGGGGATTCTAATACTGTTGGAAAATTGGTCCGTGCCAGCAGGGGATTCTAATACTGTTGGTCATCAGTACTGATGTAGTGCAAAGTCCCACGATGATGGGCGCCTATTGAATGTGAGTCTAGCCAGAGGAAGTACTTGTATGAACTAATGTTTTATTGATTGGTATTATCAATCAGTGATTTTAAAGTGATTTATCGAATGAATTGTTATCGAAAGTGTTTCAGTGTAATTGTTTATTGAATTGAAAGAAAGAGAATTACTTCTAAAAGTTTATATGCCTACCGAATTGAAAGAAATGATTTATTGTGAAACTCTATCGTTTTGTTACTCATGTTTTTAAATCAATCGTACGAATATGCTTGACCTCTTCCTGTATATATTGTGTAATGTTTTCTTGCTGAGCGTTATGCTCACCCCTAATATTTTTCCCCACAGATGAATAGCTTGATGTAAGTGGCTTCCGCATACAAAGAGCTAAGGTGTCGATGGCTTGACTTGCTAGTTTAATTAGAACTTTTATTTTAGTAGTTAGAAGAATTAGTTTATTATTTAAGTGGACGCTGTAATAGGTTATTGGAGGTGACGATTTACTTTGATGGATATGGATTTATCTAGTTATTTCAATTAATTGTTGAAACTTTAGTTATGCTATGACTTGAATTTTATTGTGGATGGATTATTGGAGACAACTTTATTACAGGTTGATTTTGTTAAGTGGTCTAGCCTATGTGGGACGTAGTCCTATGTGGGTTATGACAATCATACCGCCAAATCCAATCTTTTGGGTTTGGGGTGTGACATATGAAATGTTAGAAAATTCAATTGAATTTGTTTAACCTTGACATATGAAATGTTAGAACATGAAACATTAATAAAAGTATAACAGTTTCCTCCTTATATTTTGGTAACAGTAGACTGTCAAATTGTAACAAATAAAATGCAGACCAAAGCAAAATTTAAAGTAGGAAACCGTTCCCTTTTATTAGTTAAACAGCTAATATTTAACATGACCTGCACGTGAAATTTGGCTGTAGGTATATTTCAAAATATGCCTTGAATATTTTGCCTTGAATATTTCCCTTAAATTGTAACAAATTTAAAGTAGGAAACCGTTCCCTTTTATTAGTTTTTTTTTCCTCCTTATATTTTGGTAACAGTAGATTGCCAAATTGTAACAAATAAAATGCAGACCAAAGCAAAATTTAAAGTAGGAAACCGTTCCCTTTTATTAGCTAATAGTAAAAGTCAACAATGTAACAAATTTAATTCATGGAACAAAGCCAAACGTTCCCATGTTCAGCACATATATAGCTCAATATTATCACAAGAAATTTACTAGCATATATATACTCACTCATAAAAAATATAACAATGGGTAAAATCTTAAATCATAGATGCATCGTGAATATGGACAAACAATTAAAGAAACAAAAGCACTTCCAAACTCCGTCTTGAGTACGAAGTTAACGCTTTAAAATATAAATTTCCTATTAACTAAATTTGAATCAAATTAAGAATTTATACTCTCAATGTTTTGTTGGTGGGATATATAAAGATGGCAATGGACCAATGAAAAACAAACAAGGAACCAATATTCCATTAAACCATTTTTTTTTTCCTTGAACACGAACAGGTTTTTTTTATCTTCAAAAGACAGCACTTGTTTAAAAAACATTACCAACTGATATTTATCTAGAATACCAAAAGATTTGTCATCAAAAGAGAAATCTAAATGGAACCAACATATGCAAGAGTTATATCAATAAAACACAGGAATACAAATTCACTCTATCTCTATATCTATGTATATTTCTTTTGAACAAAACACATACTAAACATCAGTGATATTGGCACATGAAAACACACACAATTCTGAATAAAATCTCTTCTAAAAATTCGTTAATACTCAAAACAATTGAATACAATTCATAGATAAAATTTTTAATGTATAATTATTCACATTATATATATGCGACTTTAGATTGTTGGGAAATTTATTTAACTACTAAACTATGAACAATTTTACAAATATAAATTACACAAATATAAATGATTACACAACTAGATAGAATATCAAATTAACAACATAATAGAACAGGGTATACATCAATCAATATTAAACCACAAAGTAAAATAAATAGAGTAAAGAAAACATAGCCTGAGGGAATCAGTGAAGCACGTATTCGCTGTCCTAAAGTCGCATACGCCTCCCCACGTGCAGGTATTGGCAGTCATATACGGCTTCAAGATACAACCCAGTTCCTCTCGGGCGGTCTGATCCATAATGCACGTCTACAGCAGACAGGTGCCAAGAACGTGTCTAAATTGCCCATAGAATATATGGAGAAAATAGTAGAAAATAAAAATAAGAGAATAGGAGAGATAGAGAAGAACAGACAGATGAAAGAGAAGAATAAATCTGATATATATATTACTCCAATGTTTGTTGGAATGTTCCACTTATATAGGCCCTAGAAACCTATACACAACGTTCAAGCAAACCAACGGTCAATGCTATTAACATCCAATGGTAATAAACATTAAGACCTAATAAAAATGGTAATAAAATATTTAAAAGTAACAGACAATAACCATAATCACAAAATGGTAACAATATAATGACAAGAATTGAAACTATCAAAATATATAAAGTTTTGAAACTTCCATAAAATAATAAAAGTTTCCAACAAAATCAATAAAAAAGTGTTCCATAAACCTATTTTTCCTAGCATCGAAGATTGAATGAGTGCCTCACCTAGGTTCTGCCCAACATCCGAGTATAGGATTGAGCAACATTTATATTGAAGGTGGAATGAGCTCAAACCTAGCAGCCAAACTCGAGCATGGAACTGGATAGAAAAGGGGTGAACTTGCTATTTCACATTCCCCAAATCTTAGCAATATAAAATAGTGATCTTCCTCTACTGTTCCTGAAGTATAATTGTCTTTTAACATAAAAATTGGGGTAATGCTATAATACCCACAAGGTTTTTAGGGTATCATACCCATTTATTATTTGAAGTGACTCACTTACCATTTGAAGTGGTCTAAAATGGTCCACTTACCAATTAAAGTGACCCGTTTACCATATATTTAGTGACCTCTTATCATTTGAAATTACCAACTTACCATTTCAAGTGACCTTGAAATGAATCAAAGAAAACATATCAAAATAGGTGGGAGAAAACAAAATCTAGCAAGGTATGTGGTTAATTTCCTGCGGGCTCCAGTCACTAATATGGGGATCACCACGGATCCCTCCATATCAGCAAAATATCTTATCTTAGTGTTATTATCCAAGACAACAAAATATCATTTTTCATTTGAGCAATTAGTTTTAACCAAATACTCCCTCCGTCCCATAAACATAGGCCATGTTTGACAAAACATGAAGTTTAAGAAAGGTAATCATTGCATTAATTTATTATTTATTAAATTTCATCTTTTCAAAATTACCTCTCATATTTCGTATTAGGATTTATGTTAAATGTAATGATTGAAATAATAAGGGGCAATATAGGAAAGTTTCAAAAAATTGTGATTTGACTTTTCTAATTGGACAAACATTTTGGGATGGAAAAAGTAGAAAATTTGGCCCATCTTTTAAGGACGGAGGGAGTATCATATTATACAAAGCCAATAAGATTCTTTGTAATTAATAAAGAAATACTCCCCATGTGATTTCAACAAAAATACTTAATTAAAACATTAAATTCCAAGTAAATAAAAAATCTTCCTTCCCGGTTTTTGAACAAAATATATTTTTGAGAGTTAGAGCGCAAAAAAAAAAAAAAAATCTACGTCAGTATTTTTGAAAGTAAACCCTGAGAACAGATTAGATAGATAATATTGTACCATGTGAATCGTTTGATTTTATTGGTCTGGTAAGAACTATCGACAAGACTGAAATTGAAATAATGGTACTAGAGGGGATCCAAACCCAATAAAAATTGGTATGAAACTTTCTTGTCTTTTGGAACACCCTCCGAAGTTCAATTCATTGGTCGGAAGCTAAAAAAAATATATATATATATAAATTACATTAAGACCTCCTATAGAATCTGACAAATACAAATACATTCCCTCACGTTTATGAAATTACACTGACACCCCTATTTTACAAAATAAACTACAAAGAGACCCTTCCCTCTAACTTATGCCCATTAATCCATTAAATTGTGCTAATTTTTTTTCAAAATACCCTAACTACCCTTATTCAATGACAACTTTCATGTTAAATGCATATAACTCATCACTCTAACCTCTTTTTTTTTCCTTTTTTTTCTTTTTTTTTTTATAAGGATCACTCTAACTCATTCATCTAGCACATTTGGAAAAAAAAAAAATTTATTGATAAACAACTAAAAGATAATATATATATATATATATAACTCATCACTCTAACTCTTTTTTTTTTTTTTTTTTTTTTGATAAGGATCACTCTAACTCATTCATTTAGCACATTTGGAAAAAAAGAAAAATTTATTGATAAACAACTAAAAGATAATATATATATATAAAAGAAAAATGGCAAAAGCTTAAATTTTTTGTCGGACTAATGTGGTACGTAGCTGTCAGATTTGCTTATTAGAAACAATTATTTATTTAATTAAATTTTTAATTGATGTGCAAAAAAAAAAAAAAATGATTTGCCAAGTTGCCACATTGCTAATTAAATTTTTTTTTTGCCAAGTTGCAATTTATTTTATTTTATTTTATTTTTTTGTGTGTAAAGGAAGGGGTGTTAATGTAATTTCATAAATGTGAAGGGGTGTATCTATATTTGTCAGATTCTAAAGGAGTCTTAATGTAATTTACCCAAAAAATAAATCATAACAATAATAATAATAATAATAATAATAATAATAATAAATTCTTTTAAGAGTAGACCATGTGATGATTGGGATGGACCATGAGCACCCTATCTCCGATTGAGTAATGCTATCTTGCCTCACACTTTGCCCTACACTTTATTCTCCTATGTGTGTTTGAGAAGGTTTTAGTTTTTAACGTTTAATCATATTAGCGAGTCTCACATTTTTACCCTCCCAAATGCACATAGTAAGGAAAGTGCAAGGCAAAGTAGCATCACCTTTTCCCATTTTGGCTATGACCCTATTGCTCTATGTTCTCCACGAATTTAATTCTAACAGAATGTTTCTGTACAATACATGCATATCAAAAGTCAAAAGTCAAAAGTCAAATCAAATGATCTAAAACCATATACCAATCCTCCATCGATTCTCATTTTTTTTTTTTTTTTTGAGCAAAAGAAAATATATTAAATTAAATTAAATTAAATGAGTTCCAGACTTTCAGTATAGCAAATACCTGAGACCAACATTGGTTCAAAGATAACTCAGCTACAATACCAACTAAAGCAGCCCCTAAGAAACTCAACTTACACAAACAAAACAATAAACACCTAGAGTGCAACAGGGAGAAAAGTTTACAAAAGGACCATTGGAACACAACCAAGCCTCCCAAATACACAAGACAGACAGAAACCAAGACAATTAGAAGATAAACCAGTCACAACTCAGAAATGATATGACTAGAGATGATTCCAATAGAGAGCATGGAAAAAAAGCGCACCAAATCGACCCTATCGATACTATTACATAGTTTGGTAGGACCCCTTAAATTTTAGGGTCTAAAGTCACAATTTGAGATTCAATAATTATTATGTGACAAGAATAATTCGTAATACTTACAAGAGTTATTCAGGAAAATATCAAGAATAATTCAAAACAACAAATCTATGAAAACTTTATGAGTAAAAAAAGCAGTGAAATTTGACTTAATAAGAAATTAATATATGTTTCCATTTCATAATTATTTGTAATAATTCAAAAATAATTCCAGCATTATTCAAAAATAAATCTAAGAGTAAAAAAAGCAGTGAAATTTGACTTAATAAGAAATATATGTTTCAATTCCATTTCATAATTATTTGTAATAATTCGAGAAATTCAAAAACAATTCCAGCGTTAATTATTCACATATTTTTGGATTATTACGGTATAATTTGAGAATTAATAAAATATACGGGATATATTTGGGTTTCATTGGTTTAGTGATCGAGAATTCTCCAATAAATATATTCAAGAATAATTTTAGGATTTTGTTACTATGATCGATTTTAAGAAATATTTATGATGCGCATGGTTGGATGGAATACCTTTCAAGAGTCTAATAGTTTTTTAAAAATGACCATGTGGATGCTTACACAGACCACAACGATTATGGTTTAAAGTTTTCTCTCATCCAATAATGTTTGATCAAATTTTTTTTATTAAACTTTGCCCCATGTCTAGGCCCATTAATTTTAACATTTTATGACATTGTGTGTATTAAATTTCATGCCCAAAGTAGTTTTGAAAAAAAAGAGTTCATGGGAAGAGGCATAAGAGCTGCTTGATAGCAAATTGATCAATTGTTTCCCAACCATCGAAGAACCTAAGCTGGAAAATTCTGAGCTGGATTAAGGAATCAACGGAGGCTCATATGGAAACCATTATAATAACATATTATGAATTAATTAAGTTGTATCGTAGAGAAAAGTCTGCGGTTTGGCATGCCACCAATCACAACAAACGTCACAGCAGAGAATCCACTCTCGAATGAGTCCAATTGATCCGCTGCATTTTTCGATTTTGATTGGAATTAAAATGAAATTGCTCTTTCATGTCAAATGAGTTCTCCGGTCAATTCCATTGATGTGATGAAGTCATACTTTAAATAGTAATTAGAACACAGTATACGGTAGTTACGGTTAATTTTATGGTACCAACAAAATTTTTAGGATATTAATTATTTATCATTTGAAGTAGTCCATAATGACTCACTTACCATTTGAAGTAACACACTTATCATTTCAAGTGGTCCACTTACTATTTAAAGTGACATTGTGGGTATGGTCTCCAATTTTTTGGTTGGATACCATAGAATTGGCCTGTTAGTTACATGTAAAGAGTTTACTGGATTAGCATGAAGTGATGGGAAGATGGAAAGTGTCTTTCATCATATGAAAGTGATGTGAGATATTAATTATAATGCCTCTCTTGATTAAGTCTTTAATTGTGACATGGTCGCGTAGTGTCACGGGTTAATAAGAGTGAAGATATTAGGTGCACTTAATAATACAAGGATTGTGTATATACAAGATGGTTTGGATTTATAGAAGCAATAGGAATTTGCTATGTATTTAGGGTATTACAATCAAACAACCAATAAATGTTTAGCCACAAGCAACCCAACAAAGTCGTTTTGTTCAATTGCGTATAACCAAACATTTGTATTCTATTACATATTAATATTGTTCAGACTTTCATAACTAAAAATGTACCTAATTGTCAACTAATATTACCCCAAAGACATTTAAATGAAGTGTTTCTATTTCATTTGTGCATAAGGAGTGATTATGGGAGAACGAGAAATGAAGAAGTTATGTTTGGTTGATGAGAGTGTATTATGTTGGGTTTGATGGGGGGTAGAGAGACAAATGAATTTAGGTTTCTAGTTCTAGTGTCATTAATGGTAAAATTTCCAAAGGGGTATAAAAGAGAAAGACTTTTATTAAAATTGGGGTTTACAAATAAACTAAGGGGTTGCAATAGCTGCCCTCTTAGTCTTTAAAACCCTCATATTTTTATATGAGGGTTTATTAAATGAGGGCGGCTATCACAACCCCTTGAGTTTATTTATAAACCCCATTGTTTTTAAAACCCTCATATTTTTATATGTATACCCCACAACACTCCCAAAATACCCTCAACCCATATTCCCCTTTGATCTTCACACCCCATCACAACCCCGAAGTACCATCCCAAAATACTCTAACCCTCGCACATGGGAAGAACAAGACAGAGCAGAGTCGCCATTTTCATCGGAGCAAAGCCACCATTTTCATCAAAGCTTAGGCTATTAGTCACGAATCTCTCTCCAGCCAAAATGTTTTCTCCTTTCCTAGCTTCCCTCTTCTCCATAAAAGTATGAAACAAATCTAATTTGTTTAGCATTCAATTTTTGAGGATTCATTAATGAGGGTCTCTCTTCCCCCCCCCCCCCCCCCCCCCTTTTTTTTTTAATTCGTGTGTGGAAGCCTTTCCCTACAACAAGTATAAGAAAATAATGAAAAATTCTCATTATAGCACTATTTGGCATACTAGAGTCAAATAATCCATAAATGTTTGGTCACAAGAAACCAAATAAAACCGTTTTATTCAATTGCATATAGTCGAACATTTTTGTTTAGTTCAACTGTCACCAATTGAATATATTAGTATTGTTCAGATTTTCATAATCGAATAATGGCGATTCTAGGGCAAAAAAAAAAAAAAAAAAAAAAAACAATAAAATCTTACTTTTAATGTGAAAATACATACCTAGTTGCTGCTAGCATCATCCCAGACGTCTCTTTCCTCATCTAGTGTTTACACACAAAGTCAAAGATACTTAAAATGAGTGTTTTTATTTTATTTATGCTTAAGGGGTGATTTAGGGAGAGTGAGGGATGAAAAAGTTATGTTTGCTTGATGAGAGTGTATTATGTTGGGTTTGATGGGGGGTAGAAATAGAAATAAATTAGGTTTTTAGTTATAATGTCCCCTTAATGGTAAAATTGCCAAAGGGGTATAAAAAGAATGTAGATTTTCATTAAAATTGGGTTTTATAAATAAATTCAAGAGGTTGCAATAACCGCCTTCTTATTAAATAAGCAAATAATATCTAAATTGAATAAAGTTTATATACATAAAATCTTTATAAATTATAAAGACATTTGCAAACATTATATAATATTTATATGCTCTTCTTCATATCATTCATAGGACTTTTAGTCCTCAATTAATAGATTTTTAGACTTTGGCTGCTCTTAGTGCTCTTTGGATCATTTGGAAGGCTCGTAATGATTTGATTTTTAATAATACTTACATAAGTGTTGACCGAACTCTAATTATGCTCAAAGCTATGATTCAAATAGGTAGTTTTCTCATTTCTTCACATATGGGAAATTCTGTTAAGGATCTTGAGGTCTTGAAGCGTTTGAATGTTTGTTGTATTCTGAGAAAATCTCCAAAAATTATTCCGGTCTTTTGGTATCCTCCTTGTCCTTCTTGGGTTAAAGTCAACACAAATGGTATGGCTCGTGAAAACCCATGGCCTACCTCAAGTGGTGGAATTTTTTGAAATCACAAGGATTTGTTCAGGGCATTTTTGGGTGTAGTATCAAATCTCAATCTGCTTTTTATGCAGAGCCTTTTAGTGTTATTTTGGCTATATCTTTTGCTTGGGAAAAAGGTCGACACAACCTTTGGATTGAAAGTGATTATTTATCGATCATTTGTTGCCTTCAAAATAAAATATTTAAACTTCCTTGGCCTCTGCTTAATAGATGGACTTGTTTATCCCTCATTAGTAAGATGAATGTGATTTTTTCCCATATTTATAGAGAAAGAAATTCAGTAGTAGATAAAATAACTACTCATGCTATTCATTTTCATCACCTTAACTGGTTTTTTACTTATCCTAGATTTACTTTGCAAAAAGTTGCTAGAGATATGTCAAGACTTCCTCAATACAAATTTGTTAACTGATTTCTAGTTTCTTTAATAGATTTGTTTCCTTTTATTTGTCAACTTCTTTGTGAACTGGATTGTGGCACTTATAAGTCATCAAGACAAGACGGTATTTTTTTTCTTTCGAGTCTTTGCTTTTTGCTATGTATTTCTTTCCTTTTTCTTTATTAATAATACTTCGAGTTGCCAGCACATGATTTGGAGGGCTTAGGATGCTAACCAAGTTGAGATGCTAAATCCCTCCTTGATGTTATAACGTATGATGCTAATATAACTTATATCAGCATGTCCTGTTAGGAACAATTATATATACATATACAGCTTTGATCATGTACGAGATATCTATCGTACGATCACAATCGTCCATGAGCAATACACACGAGCGCGTAAATGCATGCGTGTTATTCACGGACGGCTGTGATCGAACGGGATAATCCGAAATATCTCGCACTTGAACAACCTTGTGTATATATATATATATATATATATATATATATCTCGGATGACAAGCAAGTGAGCATGTGCTGATATAAAGTTATTTTAGTCCCCACATTAGGAGTTGTATCTTGTGCATTAGTGGGATTAGAGGGTACATTGGGTCACTGCATGAAGTACAACCCCTAAAGCATCGTGCTGATATAAGTTAGGTGAGCAAGTGCTAACGTGATCGGGTCTATATATATATATATATATAGAGGTTGTACCCCATGCATTGGTGGGTTACAAGGTACATTAGGCCAATGCATGGAATACAACCCCATGCATTGGTGTGTGTGTGTGTGTGTAAGAGGTCAGTTTATCCAACTCCACAGCCTTGATATAAGTTGAGTGAGCAAGTGCTGACGTGATCGAGTCTATATCTATATATATATATATATATATATATATATATATATATATATATATATATATATGGACAAAGCTTGGCTACTGAAGCTTATGTAGGCTCCTATTGAAAATCAACATGGTACAATGATTGATTGACAAGCGTTGAAGCCCACATGCTAATCACTTGAGTTTTAAAGCCAAAGAATGTGAACTTGAGCCAACCTATAAAGGCTAGAAAACCGACTCTTGTTAGTTCATCTTATTCCATCCTAAAATGGATGAGGAACTATACAAGCTTCTCAAAGATGGGATGATGATGAAGGAAGGGGTGATGTTGAAAAATTCACAACCTTCTCCTTCTGAAGAAGAGCAAGACTTCTAGATTGAAGCTCTCATTTAATCCACAAAAGTGATAAAGTTTGTGATAGCAAACCCGCAAAGGGAACCATGTGGAAGGAATTGTTATTAAAAACTGTAGCGGAATCGAAAAATCACACAAAACAATTTTGATGATACAATTCCAATAACCAAGATCAAGCCATGGTCATTAAGATTCAACGCTAAAAACACAACAATTAATAAAATCAAAAACTCACTTTGATAGCCTTTTAGTCGCATGATGTTGGGGATGATGAGCCGCACACATGTCCTGTGAGGGCCCAAGGCTTGATTCGTGAGAATTTTGGGTTAGGAGGTATTGAGGTATGCTTTGGGGAGGCATATACCTCTTTTTGTGCATATTGAGTGATTTGGTCGACTGTGGTTTGTTTTGGTCGATTATATTGCAGATAGAATGTCACGGTACTGTTCCTTAGGGAATTTTGGTCGACTGTAGGTTGTTTTGGTCGACTATATTGCAGACAGAATGTCACGGTACTGTTCATTGGGGAGTTTTGGTCGACTACTTCCTGTTTGGTCGACCATAACGCACAAATTTCAGCTTAAAGTCCAGATTTTTTATGGGATGAAAATACCATTTTACCCCTCATTTATTCTTCCTTTAAAACCTGGATTCTAGAGGGTTCTCACCCATTGCTCAGCCGATAGAAAGAGGGAGAGAGAGGAAGAAAGAGAGGAAGAGAAGGAGAAGGGGTCGGAGGCTCGACGGCGGCTCGCCAGAGCACGGCAGCCTCGATCCGACGCCGGCGAACTCGGAACTAGCGTATTTTGGCCTGATCTACGCATGTATGGTTGTGGATTTGCATTTATTCCCTCTATTTTTGAGGTAGGGGCATTTTCTCATCTTAAATCATTGAAGCATGGGGGTTTTGGGTTTAAATCATGTAAAAATACATGTATTTGGCATGCTTCGCATAAATATCATGCATGTGGGCATATTTTATGGGTTTTGATCAATCTTGGAAAATCTAGGGTTTTGTATTATACCCTAATTGGGTTATATGTATGTTACATTTCAAACCCTCCCATGATTTGGGATACATTGGGTTGATTTACATACCCCATTTGTTACATTCTTGTTATTGATGAAACCCTTATATGTTTAAGGGCTTAATGGGTTGGTTTTAAAACCTATTGGATTATTTTGTGTAGTCAAAATGTTGGGGGTCACTTTTATATCAATGTTTTTGAAAACCACGATTTTGAAAAATGGTTGGAAAATGATTTACATGAATTATGGGGGTTATTTCATATGATTTAATTGCATAAACCTGTTATATGGTTTTCTTGGAAAATTTATATAATTTTCCGGTTTATATAAGAATTATGAAATTGGTAAATGAAAAGGTAAGTGGTGATGATATGGATATGGTGATGAGGGCTACTGGAGACAGGATTACTGTGGTCCCAAAGGAATGGGACGTCGTGCCGTGTTTTCCTATCCTTTAGTCTTGGGCTATGTGCCCAAATAGAGGTTACTGCGGTCCCAGATAGGGATGTCTTGCCGTGTTTCCTCTTGAGGTTACTGCGGTCCCAGATAGGGATGTCTTGCCGTGTTTCCTTTTATTCCGCGCGCGAGGGCCCCGCATGACTTGGGGAAGATTTATCAGTTTAAAAGACTGATGTTATGGATTGCCAAATATGGCGGATAATGATTATTGGCTTATAAGGCCGTAATGTGATATTTGAAAATGATGGATAATTCATTAGTAAAATGAGGATTTTGATAACCTCTTTAATAAGGAAAAAGGGGTGTGGGTATTAAATGATTTAACTTTCACAGTTTATTTCATTATAGCGTATCAGTTTTATTTAGTGGAGATTTATATCGCAAACTAATAATGGTTTTGCAGTGATTCTTTCAAAAGTATATATATATACTATGGTTTTGAAATCTCGGATTATTTTCAGGAAAATATTTTCCTACTGAGCGTGTAGCTCATACCCCCACAGTTTTTCTTGCAGGTCATATTTTCAAAATAAAGCTTGACCTGGTTTTTGGGAAGCACATCAGCATGCTTGCTCTCATATAGGGAAATCATTGTATTTTTATTTTGGCTAAAAGCCTAGCCATGTATTAATTTTAATTCATGGCCTGTAATAATTAATCTGTAGTGAGATGGACTTAATGGGACCCATGTGGCTATGATGCAGCCTTTAATTTATTTATTTCGATTTATTGTGTGGATGGTTGGAAATGATTATAAATGTGTTTTCTACAGGTTTTATGATTAGTCGATAACTTGGTACGTCCTATTTACAGAAGGGACCATGCCGGATTTTCTAAAAATGTTTTCAAAAGAATTATTTTTATTAAACATCCACCAAAATTTGGCTTTAAAAATGGTTTTCTTACTACTTAACTAACGGTCCTCATTTCGGGTCGTTACATGTCCGGCCTCCAAAGGTATCCACACCAAGCAAAGCTCTTAGGTTCCTTTAATCAATCTCCATTGATGCATTACAAAAGAAGAAGAGAACAAGGGAAGAGAGAGATAGAGTAAGGCCATAATGAAGGAGAGCATGTGCTAGCATGCTTATAATCTCCCTTTTATAGTGACCAGCTTAGGGTAACCCTAACCCAATTAGGGTTTTACAATTTCTCCAAAATTGTTCCCTAGTCCTTCTAATAATCACTTTATTAAAAGGCATCCAAATTAACTTTTAATTGGATTTTTGCCCACTCTCTCAAAACCTAGAATACCCCTTTGCTTATCCGTGTGTGATCCCTTGGGTTCACAATCTATCTAGTAGTAGGAATGGGCACCCACAAGTGCCCCAATAGAACTCTTTCTATTTGGGTTCAATTATAACACTTTCTAATTTCCCTATGTGAGAATAATAATTTTTTATTATTCTCAGGGCTTCTACTAGTCATAAGTGACACCTAGCAATATACCTAGATAGAGTGAAGGTACATAGTGAACCCTTCAATTACAGTTATGATGCAATTCGATCCCTCCATCAACTAATGCCCTAATTGAGTCAATAGGGTATAGAAATCTGTCAATCCCCTAACTCAATCATATGAATCTATCTTGATATCAACTCATATGGTAAACTTACAAAACTCCTTTTCTAAGTTACCTTAGCTTGCTCTGGCTAGAGACTTCAATAAGTTATATTCAAGAAGATAACATAGGGCATTCCCTCTCTTTATTGAGAGTGATGGATCCCATATTGTGCACTCACATACCTCCATGCATGACTCATTAGGGCCAATGAATATATTTGTAGGTCCATGGTCAGAACCTACACTCTACATCATTAAATCCTAACAACCCATACACAAGATATCAATGGTACCTCAGGTCAAAGGATTGGTTACATCACTGCAACTAAGAGCTGCTATTTGACATGTAGTAAAACTCCATATAGCTTGCTCTAAAGTTGGTCACGTTCAGTGAACTTGTTCTCTAACAAGCACCCACATGTTTGCTTTAATGTCTCTACACAAATGACTTGAGACTAGTCATCCTCCCTATTGAGTAAACATAACCTGTACTAACTTTATCTGGTTCATCAATACCCAGTTAATAAACCTACAGTTAGGAACCTTTTAGGATTAATGTATAGAAAAAATGAGTCTCAACATCTCGACTCCTTTAGATGTCAATCTTGCCACAATTAACCTATAGACTTATCATGCAAACTCGAATACACATGATATTTAACTTGCCCTTTGTTTATTATAAGTAAACAATGAAATAGTGATTGTTCATTATCCCTAAAGTATCATCTATATAATTGGATTTAGGGCATATTACTAACACCATGGCCATGTTTTTCTAGTCTTGTAAGCAACAATGTTTAGGATTGAGGGAGAGAAGAAAAATGGTATATTCCTAAATTAATTGTTTTTTTCTTTTTCCAATTGATTGTTGGCCCACAATTTATAGCAAAATGTTTCTTTCTAACACAACAACTAGCAATCCAGCATAGAGGAGCATGAGAAAAAAAGAAATAGCTTTTTGTACGCACAATTTTACAAACACATGGTGAGCATAGCTATACACACGACTGAAATTTTAAACTACTAACCATTGGAGGAGAGGTGGAAAGCAGTGGGTTTAGATAAAGATATATATATGTAGATTATGGTTAAGAGAGAAAAGAGGAATAAGAGGTTTAAGAGAGAAATCTGACCCAAGTTTTGTAAGTGCCAGAGTGATAGATGGCTCAAGTTCCTAAGGGTTGGAAGTAAACACGTCACACACGTTAGTGGCCAACAATGAGAGCACTAATGGAAGCTCCCCTATAAAAGTCGATGCAAGGAGGGACGAACAATCTCTTTGGGAGGAACCAGTTCTCTAGACTTCACAGGTTCACTAAAGTTCATGTTTTTGGGCTTTAAAACTCAGGTGATTGGCATGTGTCTTTCAACCATTGCAACACGTTGATTTTTAAGAGTAACTCCTACACCAGCTTCAATAACCAAGTTTTGTCCTCTATATATATATATGTGTGATGGTTATGTGAGGACGTGCTGATATATATAATTTATATCAACACCCGTCTTAAAAGTTGTACCTCATGCATTGGTGGGCTACAAATACATTAGTCCATGGAGTATAATCCCAATATATGGTACTGATATAACTTATGTGATCGATCGATGACTTGATCGGGATTGTATGTTTATATAGATATATATATATATATGTGTGTGTGTGTGTGTGTGTGTGTGTGTGTGTGTATAAGAGGTCAGTTTACCCAACACCACAACCTAGAACTGAACCAAGTAGAGGTTGGTTCCTTATTTTTTAACATAGGATTGAACTAATATATATAGCACAAAAACTAGACCAAACCAACCAATCAGTTGGTTTTGGTTTGGTTCTCGGTTTGCACTTTGCCCAGGGCGAAGTTGCACCGTACCCCTAACAAAAGCTGAGAAAATATATAGGGAAAACAACTTTTAGCTAAAATTGCAAAAATTTTAACAATGAGCTTGTTAATATGGAAATTGGATAATTATAAAGTATTTTACATAGTATTGAAGGCGTAGATCCATTACCTTCAATGAGACTATTTCATCATTATAGTTCATGTTTTAAGATAAATTTTTAGAAGTTAATGAAATGGCCATAAATTATTTTTCATTTCCACTCCAAACTGTGATGCTGGTTATTATTCTCTTAAATTATTTTATTCAATGTGATATATTTAATTTGTGCCTTTAGTACTATGCAAAAAATACTAAAATTTTTTAATTTTCATTTTAACGGTCAATCGGGCCTTCATGAAATCGTATATATTAAATGCATTCAAACTGTTTTTTTCCCCACAAAAAAATAGAAGGACTCCCACACCTATGCTGAGTTGAAACTAAGACGTACTTCCGCAAACGCCAGGCCTTTATTAGGGTGAGACATGCTTTTAGTTATGAGGGCATGACACATTCAAACTAATCTGTTATCTGTAATGTATGTTGTAATGAAATTCTTGTCCATACCACGAACCAAAAAATATAATTAAAAAAAAAAAAAAAACTTGTCTACTATACTATGGTATTTTAATTTTGCCCTAATTTAATGAGTTGCAGTCAAAAAGAAAAAAAAAATTTTTTTTTTGCAAGACGGGAGGACTAAATATCGAAATGAAAATTTATTTATATAAAAACAAGAAATGTAAATTTGAGAGAGAGAGAGAGAGAGTGACCCCGAGAGCAGCTTGGCCGTTGCCCGTGCCAACATCCCAAGCCAAGGTGTGATGAGGAGTGAGAGCCGCCAGCATCGAAAACCATTTGTTTGGGTAGTTTGGCCTTGCCTTCTGGTAGAACTTTGCTTACTTCTCAAATAGACCTGCCATTTCTATTCCTCCAACCCCCTTTTCTACCATTTTCTCATCTATCATATATTATATACATAGAAAGAGAGAGAGAGAGAAAGAGAAAGAGAGAGAGAGAGAGAGAGATTGAGAACTATAATGTGATTGTCTACTGGACTTTTAAAAGGAATCCACCAGACTTCTGTACCACGTATGACGTATGCACTTGCGTTGTTGCTGCGACCGAACTCTACAATCCTTACCCTCTATTGGATAATAGATTTTAGGGTAAAATACATCAATACCCCTTATATTTACTGACTATTACATTGACCTCCCTATGCTTTCTGAAATTACACTAACTTCCTTTGTCAGAACGGTAAAGTTAACAGAGTAAACGGAAATATGAAATGACAAAGATGCCCTTCTATTAAAAAAAAAAAAAAAACAAGAAGAGGAAGAGAAGAAGTAGCAGCGGCGAGAGGAAGGAAAAAGCAAGAAGAAGAAGAAGAGAAAAAGCAGCAGCGGCGAGAGGAGGGGCCAGAGAAGGTTTCGATGTCATCTCCACCGGAGATGCACAGCCACCGGTGATCTCCGTCATCTCCACCAGAGCAAATTGAACAAAGCAAAAAAAAAAAAAAAAAAAAAAAGAGCACGGAGAATGCAGCGTTTAGCTTGGATGATGCCGGAAGCCCACCGCCACAGCTCCTCCCTCGTGCCTCCCCCACCTGCCAGAAGAGGGAAAAAGCAAGAAGAAGAAGAAGAAGAAGAGAAGAAGCAGCAGCGGTGAGAGGAGGGGCCGGAGAAGGTTTCGACGTCATCTCCACCGGAGATGCACAGCCACCGGAGATCTTCGTCATCTCCACCGGAGCAAATTGAACAAAGCAAAAAAAAAAAAAAAGGCACGGAGAACGCAGCGTTTAGCGTGGATGATGCCGGAAGCCCGCCGCCGCAGTTCTTCCCTCTCGTCATCCTTCCTTCTCCCCTCTGTTTGTTTTCATCTTCTTTTTTTTTTTCCTTCTCAAACCCTCGTGCCTCCCCACACTGCGCGAAGCCCGCCACTGTCACACCCCATTTTTGTCACCTTAGCTAGGACATATCATTTCATGTAGGATTTTGAGTCCTTTTTGAGTCTAGTCTTTTGCATTGAGTTTCTATGGCGTTGAATATCATGTGTATGAATTTTGAAGTGATTTGGAGTTCATCTCGATAGTCAATAATAACTTTTGCAACTTTAAGGGCATAATCGTCTTTTAAGTCGTATATTTTCCATTTGACCTTGAAATGAATCCCGAGTCATTCCCTCGAGTTCATATGGTTATATAGAGTCTATATATAGGTTCAATTTCATGAATTAATGGTTTAAGATCAATTCGGCTCGTAACGGTTCGAGTTGGCTAAAAGACCCTTTCTTGGTTTGCTCAAATTGACTCATAAGGCCCAACCAATTTTCTCTCATTTAACCTCAATTGGGCTTTATTTATATCCTAAATATGTTTAGAAAGATCGAATTTCGATTGGGAAAGCATTTGGTTTGACCTTGTGTACAAACCCAGCTTAGCGACGGTGAAGCACTATGGTTAACCACCTTTGTAAAACCTAACCATGCACCCATGGTTAAGGATTTTTGTCCTAAAATGCTTAAAAATGTGTTCCCCTTCGAAACACGGTCGTTTTGGCTTTTATTTCGCCAAAATCGGACTTAATTTGAAGATTTTAGGACTTCTACAGCAAGTGGGAGTCAAAACCGGAGCAAAAATAGGAGACCCTTGGGTAACCGTCCAGGGCTGGACGGTCAACCGTCCAAGCCTAGACGGCTAACCGTCCAGGCCTAGATGGTCACCCGAGAGACTCCGTCTTCAACTCAACTTCTGACTCTTTCTTCCCTCTTTTGACGGTTTCCTCCGCCAAAACAACTTGTTTGCTCTTAGGAGTATGTAAGTTTGAGTTGTTTGAGCACCAAGAGAGTCTCTAATAGCCCTAGGATCATTATTTAATGAATCAATCCTAGCCATTGGTTTAGGGGGTCAGTTCTCTATATAAAGGACATGATATTCAGCACATAAGAGGAAGTTAATTGCACTTTACACTTAGAGAGAGAGGGAGCTACGAGTTTGGAGAGCTAGAAGGACATCAAGAGGAGGCTCTTCAACCCCAAGCAAGCAAGGAAACAAGAACTTTGAAGACAAGGAAGAGTCTACAAGAGGTAAGCATGTCCCTTTAATGCTGAACATGAGTTTTCTGCTTCTCCTTCTTCTCCTTCTTCTTCTTCTTCTAGGATAGTTATAGTGCATGAAATAGCTTTTCTTATGGATTGAATTCAATGCTTGTGTGATGTTATATGAATGATTTTGAGAAGATTTATGGCTTTATATGCTTGATAATCCCTAGTTTACTAAGGATTGGATAGCCTTATTCTTTTTATCCTCTTAAATCATGCATAGTTCACATGTTTAGGTTGCTGTGATAATTGTCATGAGTTGATGCTCCTGTTAGTTAATATATGTGATATGAATGATATTCATGATGATTTGAGCATGTGTGAGAGTCGTTTTATAGGTCTTAATGCATGGTTGTGAAATTAGGGTTTCGATAACCCTGAATTCGCACAAGTTTCATACAGCATACTTAGCTTAGCTTTTTGAGTTGTTTCTCATCATAGTCATTCTATATGCTGCATATAGTTGAATCATGCTAGGTTTGCATTCATATAGTAGATTTTATAGGGTTTTTGGAGACATTATCCTTTTCTAAGGATAATTATCCTTTTCGTTGAGTGAGGTTTTGCATGAGAGCTTTCTGTGATGTGTTTAAGCATGAAATCACTTCCATCGTGTTCTAATATATATGTTTTACGTAGGATATGATAACAGCACCTCCCCATAACGACTTTTTTATGTGAAATTATCTTAGGATAGTTTTACTTAAGAAAGCACGCCGTAGGAAGGCCTATTTTCATATTTTACATAAAATATCATCTTTTTAGTTAGAATAGACTTTGCTATCATATTTATTGATATTATTGGAGTCTCTCATGATTGTTAGAGTGTCTTTCATAGGTTTTTATGCATGTTAGTTAGGTCATTGCATGTAGGATTGAGTTAGAGTCCTTAGTTATTCATTATTCTTGTTATTTGCATGATGAATGGATGATTTTAGGCCTTGTCATGGTTCTGTCCAGATTAGTATATTGCTCTTTTTGCATGATTTGGTGCACTTGTAAGGGTGCAAACAGGTACAATGCTTGTCTTATTGCAAATAGGGCTGCTATGGCTTGAAATGGCTAATACTTGGAGCTTTTGCGCTCAGGTAAGTAGAGTATGAAGTGCACTAATTCACTTTTCTTCTTTCTTTTCTCTTCTCCCTACTAGGGTTACTTCTTAATACGAACATATGGTGATTATCAAAGGTTTCCTATATTAATAAAATTCTGGTTTCCTATCAAGGTTTTCCTCTTGTGGAAGTTTGCGATTGTGGACTAAATCAATATATTTTCAAATAAGGAAACCTAGGGTTTTTACCATAGGTTTGTATTAGGTTGTAACCCTATTCTTTTCGAACTATGTAGACTTTGATCCATGTATTTCGTTGCATGGTACGTAGGCGCTCTTCGTGAGGCTCAAGTCCGTTCTAGGATCCAAGTATCCTAGGTTTTTCTTCTCTTTTCTTCTTTTTCTGTTTTGTTTTACTTGTTTGATTATGCATGGATGAGATGGATGGATGGAATATATGTTATGCATGCTGCCTTGTGATGATATATGATAATATTTGAGTGAAAAAGATCTTAAGTTAGCCCAATCAAATTAAGAGACCAACTCGGGCGATGTGGGTGCCTATGGGCTTTGCCCAAAACCTTCCCACATCGTAACTTAGCCCTCGAATCCAATTTTCTGGTTTCAAAGACTTTGCTTTTCCTTTAATGGAGTCATGTGGTTTTGAAAATAAAACATTTTTGTGTTTTCCTCTTTTCCCTAAAAAATGAGGTGGCGACTCCTTTTTGTTTGTTGTCTTTCACCACGCACATACTATTTCTTCCGCCAACTCCCTTGTGGGCTCCGCGCTTTTTCGTGGGTTCACAACCGCCGCAGCTCAAACCCTCGTGCCTCCCCCACCTGCTAGAAGCCCTCTGCCGTAGCTCCTCCCTCTCGTCATCCTTCCTTCTCCTCTTTCTCTCCTCATCCTCATCGGCAACACCATCAATTTGCCATGTGAGGTAAACCCACCTCCAGATTTGACGATGATGACCATCAGATCCGTCAAAGGAGGACCCCAATCAGATATAGCGATGATAGAGGTGAATCTCAAGCAGATTTGAATCTCACGCTCTTCATCAACGGTTTGATCAAGAACGATCACTTCACCAAATCTGCCTCACCCAAACCAACTCCGGCGACACGCACGGATTTTTTTTTTTTCCCCTCCTATTGCTGTATCTTCTTCCTGTTGCATCTTCTTCCTCATCCTCCCTTTCTCTGTTTTTTTCCCCTCTTGATTTGCTTCTTTTCATCCCTAAAAAAACCCAAACTCGCCGGAAACCCAATTTTGGGGTTTTGGGCGAAACCCAGATTTAGGTCAAGTAGCCACAGCTCTTCTCCACGCCAAACGCTGCGTTTTGGCTTCAATAAGGATAAAATGGGTATTTTAAGCCTACTTTTACATGACGTCAGCCACAGTTGTTAACGGCTCCTAACGGCTGATTGACGGATGGGGGAAAATGTAGATTATTTTCTAAAGTAAGGGAGGGCAATGTATTTTCAGAAAGGATAGGGGGTGTCAGTGTAATAGTCAGTAAACACAGGGGGTGTAGATGTATTTTACCCTAGATTTTACTGAGTCATGTACTTTCCATCTTAGTAGCGGATTTAAGAATTTATATTAGTAGAGTCAATTTTATTTAAATATTATTGTTTTAAAATTTTATAAATTAAATAATTATTTGAAATAGTTTTCTATATACAATAAAAATTAATAAGAACAAATTTTTTTTTTTGAACTTAATAATTAATACAAAAAGTTAAATATTCATTGATAATTTTTTTTTTTTTTTTTTTCATGAAGTAATGTATGTATTAAACTAAAAAGTGGCATAGTCCTAGGACATGAGATATATATAAGCACTAATCAAGAGTCTTAACTAAAACTTTAGGGACTCCACAAAAAAAATAAAAAAAAACCTACTAATAGTGCGTGACAATAAAACTACCAAATTTTTTTTTTTTTTTTTTTACAAAAGACGATTTGAGACCAAAATCGAAATTTTCATCCTATCAAAAGTTCTTAAGTTGTTCTTACTTTACAATTGTTCCTGACAAGTTTTTATGTTTTAAAGCGTTGAATGATAATCTCATAATCAATATTATCAAAAATATATTTTTCAATTTATACAACTAAACTATTATTCATCTATTCATCTCCCATTCGGTTATGCAATCGACTCTTCACAATCTTCATAGCATAAACACCATTTCTACCATAGTAGTCCCAACAAGTAGGATTAATGTTAATGTCACAAGCAAGTACACTAATGGATATATTATGTCTTTCTTAGTTTGAATCATTTCATATACTCCTATTATGTAGAACACCAGTTTACAAACAAGGAGTCAATGGCGGTTTTGAGACTTAAGTAACAGATGTCACACAAATGGGTCAGAGCTATTTATATAAAAGGGGAAAAAAAAAAAAGGAAAGAGAGAGGAGAAGAGGGGTACAATTATAAAAACAGGGGGGTCAAAATTTTTTTTAAAAAGGCCAGGTTTAAGAATATGAAGATATATGTATAGTAAAATAAAAAATTTGAATGGGTGAAGGGTCAGCGCCCCCTCTGGCACCCCCCTCCCTCCACCCTGAGTAAAGCTAAAGTAACCTTGAGGGGTGGATGAGTACTCTAAGATCGAGTTTCTCTTTAAGTGGAAGGTTTAACTCTCATCATTTTCTCTTTAAGTAGAAGGTTTAACTCTCATCATTTTCTCTCAAGTTCATATCTAAAATTTATGTCTTATAATTATCAGAGATATATATAGGATAAGAGGAATGCATGTGCTCAAGAATTAGTCGGATGTATGAGCATATCGAAGAATCTTCTAATATTGAAAAAAAAAAATGGAGGTTGCAAACTCAAACTAGTCCACGCAATATTATCAGCCGAGACCAAAGCTAAAGTTTGTAGTAGCATCGCTTTCTTGAATTTAGCTTGCTGGATAATAGTACTGCACACTTGCATTACGTTTTAGTTCGTACTCAATATATTAAATATAGGTTAGTAGCAATAAAATATCATATTGTGTTTCCCTTTTTTATTTATTTATGTTCTCGTTGAGCTCATTTTATTTATTTAATTTTTTTTTTTTTGAGTAGTGAGAAAAACATGTTTTTGTAAACTGGTATCAGAGCCTCAAGGTTAGTTTAATTACCTAATTAAGCTAGTTTAATAATTTTGAATTTAAGTTGAGTGTTTATAATTTCAATTTTATCATCTTACTTGCAAATCTAAAAGCAACCTTGAGTAGGGCGAATTTCAAGGCCTTGACCGTTTTGAGAGCTAATCGTTTGAGTAGAATCTAGATGTAAATCGTAGGCCGACAACTTTGTAAGAGAACCTGGATATGAAAATTTTAGATTTGTAGGTGAGATAAATAATTAATTGACATAGTGATTATAAACATTTAACTCTTATTCCAGATAAAAAGACTAATTTAGGTAATATGAGTAGGACACTAAATTATGTAGTAGATAATGTGTCTAATGTGTTGGTATAAATTGGTTACTAATTGAAAAAAATCATAAAAAAAGTTAAAATGTTAGGTGAAATACAAAATATAGACTTAAAAGATGAGATGAAAAGTTTACTTATTAGTCTGGAAAATAATCTGAAATTTTTTTTAGATAATTTAATTATATCAAGTGAAAGTTCCAATACGTAATGAAATTCCAAGAATATATCATAGTATTGAAATCAAAATGTGTAAAACAAATAAAAGAATATCAATAAAAGCCTAAACTATTAAGTGAAGCTCAAACATGTATATAAAGTTATGTCAAACATGATATTTAATCAATGTGGGATGTAAGATTTCCTAACACTCTTCCTCACGTGCAGGTTAACAAGACTTAAACGGCCTCATAAGCAGGCCAAGAACGATAAATTCTGATACCATGTTAAATTTCCTACACAAAAGCTTAAACTATTAAGTGGTTATATGGTCCAAACATGTATATGAAGTTATGTTAAACGCGATATTTAATCGATGCGGGATGTAAGACTTCCCAACAGAAACTATCAAATAAATTTTGGAACATTGGAAGGTTGGAAGTTAGAGTAAAAATATATAAAAGAAGATTATTACGAACAACGAAATAAACTTCTTAAATAAATACAATATTTATATTCTACCAATGAAAAACTAATGAATAGAATGTAGGGTGGTGCTATATGAAGGGTCGGTGGTGCTATATGAAGTACCCTTCATACAGCACCCAATCCATATCAACAAAAAAGGGATATATTAATTAAATTGAAGGAGTTTTAATCCATACATATAGTGTCATGATGTGTTGTATTTTAGTATTGTACATAAGGTGATGTATATAGCATTTCTCATATAATTATGATTTAACTCTTCAACTATAAGATAGCTCGGACGATGATAGTCCCGAAGAATCTTTTAATGCAAGTAGCAAAAAAGCGAAAGCAAAAGTGAATGAGAATTATAATATTTATGATGATTGAACATCAAGATAAGGAAGAATGAGAGGGTTTTTTTTTTTTTTTTTGTTTTGTTTTGTTTTGTTTTTTTGCATGCTAAGGAGACCATAAATCAGAATAAGAAAGGAAAAATGAGGAGAAAAGAGAACCCCAAAAAAAAAAAAATAAAAGAATTAAAATTTAACTCAAAGGAAAACTAGCCCCATGAGCAATGGTCCACCGCGATATTGGTAAAGAAGCATGCATAGACAAATCAAATCTTGAATTAAGATCTCATAAATTAAAATTAAAATTAAAAAACTTTATCAAATACTCCCCACAAATACACGACAAGCACTCAATCCTGGTAAAGCTAAACAATCTGGTTTATTAGAAATGGCGACTAGCTAGGCTGAATTAGGTTATTACAATTGAGTTTACAACTGTATACCTCGTAACATAATTTATAGCTTTACTTTTCCAACAAGCATGGAAACCTTGTAGTTGACAGATCTCACTAATTTGGATCCCCCCCACGCACTCTCAAACTCTTTAATCACCCCTTCAGATAACAAATCCACGCCTTGCTCCTTGGCCGTATTGACCCCAGATGACGACCTCAGGAACCCCACAAACCCATCAAATGACATCTCCTTTGGTACGTCCAGTGTCACTGGGTTCCCCTCAGAACCTAACCCAACACTCTCAAATGGAAAAGGAAGTGTCCTATAACCATCAAATGCGTATTGGGCTTTGGGGTTCCAATAAGTGCTAGTGCTCTCAAAGAAGTGTTTCACCAGAGGATTGAATGTCGGGCTTATTTCAATGTGATTGTAGGTCCAAACAGCAATTACACCTCCTGGTTTTCGTAGAAGACGAGTAGCGAGGGAGTAAAAGCTAGGAAGGTCAAACCAGTGCACTGCTGTGGCCACAGTCACCAGATCAACTGAATTCTCACCCCCTATAAAGTTTACTAATTCATCCTCAGACATGGATAATGGGGTGTGGATGTATCGAACTTTGGGATGTGGCATTGCATGTTGTAACTGGCCTTCACTCACATCGGTTGCTATGACTTGCTCGTAGTGCTCTGCGACCTAGCAGGAAAACATGCAAAAATGTCTATATCAATTTACAAACTTAATTCTTACTGCATGTGCGCAGTTTTCATATGTGCTAATGTAGGTAGTAGTATGATTTAAATCTTCAACTTTTTTACCTCCTAAATGGTGTGGCAGCCGTCACATCAATTCATTATAAATGATTGTTCCTTTTTTTTGGAGAAATTTTGTTGGTAGCATTGGTCATTAAATTATCATCTATGTGGAGACATTGAAATTGGAGAATGGAAATTGAAATGACAATCATAGTATGAAGAAAAGGAAACGAGGAGAGTTGACTCAAACTTTCGGAAATTGGAGAATGGTATTCATAATTGTTATTTTGTGTATATATATATATATATATATATATATATATATATATATAAGGCGGATTGAGTCAGTTTATTGGTGGTTAGTAGGCCTGGCAATCTCAACCCAAACCCACAAACCCACCCAAACCCACCCGCGATAAATGGGTTTGGGTTTATAAAATTTTTAAGTGGGTTGTTAATGGGTTACCCAAAACCAACCCAACTATAAATGGGTTGGAATGCATGACTACAGGATGCTGCTAAGTGTCTTAATCTTTTTGTGGGATTCAATTTATCTACAAAATTTCACCCAAATATGCAAATATATATAGATGGGAAAAAGTTAGCCACTAAAAGTTTCTTTTGTGGGTGCAGGATGATCTGACTATGAGCATGCTGGAGAAATGCACACAATTGCAGTCTGTTGTTCAGAGGATCATAGAAAGCACCACTAATGATGAGGGTATGCTCTTTGAGGCTTTAAGTCTTCATGATAAACTTCAACAAGTCATTTCCCAATATTCGGAATTGGAGGTTGCTCTGAAGTTTGGGGAACAATGCATAATGGCAATTTTTTGGAGGGTCTGATCAATCATTGTTGGCCTAAGTGGTTTTATCCCCGTGGTTTTGATGATAACAATACAATATAAGATGTTTAAGAACTAATAAGAATTTAAGTGGTTAATCAAGACAGGTATCAAAGCCATAAGACATTTCAAGAATCATGAATCAAGACGCAAAAAGCACAAGAACGCTGAACAAGAGCGTTTCGCCATTCAAAAGATGTATCAAGCTATATGTGAGAGATTTAGAACTTTATTGTAAGATTAGTTTCAATCTTTGCTCACACAAGTTTAAAGGGCTCAAAACTTTGCAAAAATTGATTAATTTATAAGCCCATGCAATTCTTTTTAAACCTGGAGTTTGTGGAAATTTCTAGTCTGAAAACAGAGATTTTCAGACGGTTGAAACTATGTTTCAGCCGGCTGAAAATGATGTTTTAGCCGGCTGAAAACGCACCATCTGGATATTCAACTCTCTGGAATTTTCAGACGGCTCTTTGAGCTGGCTGAAAAATCTTTGAGTCCGCTGAAAGTGAAATTTGAGACGGCTGATAGTCCTGATTTTTTATTCCACAATCTCACCCTCTCTGGAATTTTCAGTAGCCTCATTCAAATGGCTGAAAGAGAAGTTTCAGGCAACTGAAAGATGTTTCAACCGGCTGAAATCCTCGGGCAGAGGTCTAACGGCTAGTTTTATAACAGACTTTTGAAGCATTAAATGCCCACCAAACTCCCTTTCCTGGCATTTATTGCTATAGAACGGCTATTTTGGACTCCTTATGTATAAATACAAGCCTTCAACTCATTTATGAGCATTCATTGAGTTACAAATAAGAAAATCAATTACAAGCCCTAATTTCTCTTGTGAGCATTCATTGAAATCAATCAATAGCTGAGTGTGCTTTCATTTTCTGCGTATCTACTCTTTGAGAGAGCTTTCTTTGAGCACAAAATCATTTCCAAACATTTTGTATCAAAGGGTTGTGTGAACCCTCACTTGTAAGCACTTGAGAAGAGTGTATTTGGCTAAGTGTTGGTGAAGAACACTTGATTTGTAAAGGTTTACTGCTCCACCTTAAAGGAGAGATAATAGATTGGTGAATCCTCAATCGAGCTCTTGAGGCGAGGACATAGGCGGGAGGCCGAACCTCGTTAATATCGTTTGCATTCTCTTACTCTTAATCTCTTCATTATTGCATTATCTTATATTAATTATTATTTGCAATAATCTAATTTTGAGTTTGCTATAATTTTTTAATTTGGCCTATAACCCAATTCACCCAATTCACCCCCTCTCTAGGGTTATTTACTTGGGACAACAATCATGACTTTTGATTGCCAAATTGCAAATTTTTTTGAAATCTGAACAAATGTTGCTTAAGTTTTAGCATTGATGGTTAAAAGCAGCTTTAGCATTGATGATTAGTCATCCAAGTAATATCATACTAGTCTGTTTACTACATTTTGAATGAAAACAAAAAAAAAAAAAAAAAAAAAAAAACCACCTAGTGCACAAAATGGGTCAGGTCAGAAAATGGGTCAGAATGTGGATTGGGTTTAAATCTGAACTAGGTCATAATTGGGTCGGTTACGGATTGGTTTTGGGTTTGCACAATAATATGCCCAACCCATTAATGGCACAAATTACATAACCCATTAATGACCCAACCCAACCCATTTATCCTAAACCTAAACCCACCCAACCCGCCCAAATTGCCTAGTGGTTAGACAAAGTTCAACGTGTTAATTGAAGCACCGTTAGATTTATTGCTCAAACCACCTAAACCGATTGGTTTATTCTCTCAAATCATTTGGATCAATATGAAATGGAACAAATTGATTCAGTTTTACAAATTGGGTGGTTTTTGCATCTCCTGGAGACGAAACTAAATTTCAGAGTGTAAAGATATGTGAGAGAGAGAGAGAGAGAGAGAGAGAGAGAGAGAGAGAGAGAGAGACTGACCCCGAGAGCAGCTTGACCGTTGCCAGTGCCGGCATCCCAAGCCAAAGTGTGATGAGGAGTGAGAGCTGCCAGCATCGAAAACCATTCGGTTGGGTAGTTTGGCCTGGCATTTACGTAGATCTTTGCTTGCTTGTCGAAGAGTCCTGCCATTTCTAATCCTCCAAGGCCTACTCTACCATTTTCTCATCTTATTCTTTTACAATTAATATAGACAGAGAGAGAAAGAGGATTTGATTTGAAAAGGATGACAAGCAAATTCAGCACGACGTATGCACTTACGTCATCGTTTTTTACTTAATTTTGCGATCTTGATCGTCGATTGCTTCAAGGATTTTCCATCCATTCGATAAAGTTAAGTTGACACTAGTCCACGGAATAAGTCTGCTGTAGAATGCTTTGGACCAATCAGAAGGAACTTGGGATTGAACCGACTCTTTTAATATATAAAAGTATACAAACGAGGAAGGTTTGGATTAAACAATCTAATTATAACTGGAGTTGGAGTTGGAGTTGGACACGCAATATTAATGAAGCCTTGGCCATTGCTAGCCCCAGTGGAGCTCATCTTCCAAAACCATGCATTAGCAGCGACAAATTGAGCAAGTTCTCAAGACCCATAAATGGGAGAAGGGCGAAGAATTTTAGTGAGACCGTTGTATGGCACGGTGGTGAGACCACCTAATCAGGGATAAGAAAAGTACCCTTGTAGGCCAAAAAGTACACTAACAAGGCACTTTCCTCGTCTCTGATTAGGTGATCTCATCATCGTGGCCATGAGACCACACCTGAAAAGTGAAAACCATGCCTGCATCCATAGGCCAATTCCAATAGCCAGAAGTCCTGTCTGCCAAAAACAACCTCAAAAGAATGCCCTTTTTCCTTTTTTGAAGTTGCACTTGAATAAAGTGTACTTTCCCTCTTTTTTAGATCGTATAGGGTCTCCTTAGCTTACCAAATTAAAAATTTCAGTCTTATTCCTGCAACCAAAATATATACTCCAAAAAAAACTAAAAATTGCTAAAAACATGACGAAGCACTAAATCCTGGGAATATTACAAAGCTAAACAATCTAAGTTATAATTTAAACAACAAAAAAAGATAACTAGATTAACTAGATTAACTTTTATTATTACAATTAGGTGTTGTGATGTTTTAATAAAAATAATACGGAATATATTTTATTACGTTTGACCATTGGTTTGTAACTCATGTTGTATAAATAACTCCTAGTTACAGCACATAACGTAACATGAATTGATTGATAAAAATACCTTCTAAACTGTTCACAAGAGATTCATTTTCACATCAGATATTATTTGTATGATGATATTGTATTATGGAGCTATGAATAAAATTGCTCATTATTATAATATTATTATAATTGTTTATTTGTATGGACATGATTCCTTACTGTTAGCACGTGCTTGTTAATACAATTTATTGTAAAGGTTACATATTTGATCTCGAAGAGATGGAACTTGCTAGCCATCGAAGGCTTTCAAGCAAGTAGCCTTGCCGGTTGTGGCCTTTTATCTACTCATTCAAGCATATGTTATGTGCATAACACATATAATATACTTTGTATATATGCATTATCTTTATATGCTGGTAAGGATTTACAAAGAGTATACATACACAATCTCATACTACTTTCATAAGAGTTCAGCGACGAGACTTATTTGGAATAAATTTGTCCCCACTTCCCTGCGGAACCGATTTTTTTTTTTTTTTTTTTTTTTCAAAGAATTGATGTGTAGACAAGCTACTCCACACACCTACCAGGGAGCATTGCCCGCCTTGCCCACATTGCATCTACAGTTTGCCCCACCGCACCTATGTTGGGGCCGAAGTTAAGGGTCACCACGCGATCGAGGGCTTGGCTAGGTAGGTTTAACCCCAACAAGGGGCTACGGGGACTCGAACCCACGTGGCCGATTCTTTTAATTATAAACTAGGGATTGGATTGATATCAACATCTCCACATGCAGAAGCCCAAGATATTGCTATGACTCCTACTTGGCTCTCTATCTTTGCTTCGCCCTGTTGGAATTAAGGCATGGATTTGGCGTAATAAGCTTTTATTTGACTCCAACTTTCATTATTTAAGCAATCCCGCGGTTCAAATCATAACTCTCTCGTAGGAAATGCAGCAGGCCCTTCTTTCTTTTATGTCTCCCAAAATAAGAACTAAAAAATATATATTCATTTTGTGGACTCCCGAGACAGTGGCTGGTTTAAACTAAATGTTGATGGCTCCAAGGGGAATCCAAGACACTCAAGTGCCGGTGGGCTTATTCGTAACACAGATGGCAGATGGATTAAAGGCTTTCTATAAACATTGGAGTTTGTCATATTGATAGAGTTGAACTTTGGGCTTTGTATCAAGGTCTGATAATGGCGTGGAACTTTGACATTTGAAATTAGGGTAGAAAACTCAGATCAAGAGATTTGAGGAAGAAAATGCTTTGATACTTTTCTCTTACAATCGATGGGCATAAATAGCCAATGTACAAAACTCAGATCCTAAAGTTCAGGGAGGAGAATAGCTTATCTAGGAAAGCAATAACCACTAATAATTACAGGTATCCAATTCTATTTTGTACAGCTAATAATTGATACAAATTAGGAATCAATGCAACGGCTTGGAGATATTACACCAATCATTAACAATTTGAATGTCAATCTTGATTCTAAGGCTATGGTTAATTTGGATGTATTGGGATTTGGTGAAGTTTGGGACTTTAACTGCATGATGAAATTACTACTGGATTGATGCTACATGGTAAAGAAGAAGAAGAGACAGCTCGGATTCGCTAGTAGTAAAACAATTTTCAGATTTCATGGTTTCAACTGCTTTGCTACCAGCGAATTTGAGCCGTCCTTTCTTCTTCCTTATCACGTGGCGTCAATCCAATGATAACTTCACTATGCAGTTAAAGTTCCAAACTTCACTAAATCCGACTAGGTACTTTGGCCTTGCATTTACGTAGATCTTTGCTCGCTTGTCGAAGAGTCCTGCCATTTCTAATCCTCCAAGGCCTTCTCTACCATTTTTTCATCTTGTTATTTTCAAATATAGACACACAGAGAGAAAGAGGATTTGATTTAAAAAGCATGACAAGCAAATTCAGCACAACGTATGCACTTACGTCATTGTTTTTGACTTAATTTTAGAATCCTGATCGTCTATTGCTTCAAAGATTTTCCATCCATTCGATAAAGTTAAGTTGACACTAGTCCACGGAATAAGTCTGCTGTAGAATGCCTTGGACCAATCAGAAGGAATTTGGGATAGAAGCGACTCTTTTAATATATAAAAATATACAAATGAGGAAGGTTTGGATTAAACAATCTAATTATAAATGGAGTTGGAGTTGGAGTTGGAGTTGGACACCCAATATTAATGAAGCCTTGGCCATTGCTAGCTCCAGTGGAAGCTCATCTTCCAAAACCATGCGTTAGCAGCGACAAATTGAGCAAGTTCACAGGACCCATAAATGGACCACACCTGAAAAGTGAAAACCATGACTGCATCCATAGGCCAATTCCAATAGCCAGAATCTGGTTGCCAAAACGTCCTGTCTGCCAAAAACAACCTCAAAAGAACGCTCTTTTTCATTTTTCCTTTTTCCTTTTTTGAAATTGCACTTGATTAAAGTTTACTTTCCATCTTTTTTGGACCGTACAAGGTCTCCCTAGCTTACCAAATTAAAAATTTCAGTCTTATTCCTGCAACCAAAATATATACTCTCCAAAAAAACTAGAAATTGCTAAAAACATGACGAAGCACTAAATCCTGGGAATATTACAAAGCTAAACAATCTAAGTTATAATTTAAACAATAAGAAAAGGCAACTAGATTAACTACATTAACTTTTATTATTACAATTAGGTGTTGTGATGTTTTAATAAAAATAATATGGAGTATATTTTATTACGTTTGATCATTGGTTTGTAACTCATGTTGTATAAATAACTCCTAGTTACAGTACATAACGTAACATGAATTGATTGACAAAAATACATACTAATCTGTGTGGTATTGGCCATTTATTAATGTGGGTCCCATGTGTAATTTGAGATGGGTCCATATTGAAATTAGTTAATCTCCATGTGGAGATTTAATTCGTATAATTAATTGGCCAAAATCATTAATATTTGAATGAAAAATTGTTCTCTAAAGTCACCCTTGAATAGTTAGTTAAAGAATGGTAATGAGTCTTGTCCCACATTGGAAAACTATGAATTCCTTACTGAATTCATATACACATACTTTGGACCTATGGTTTGGACCTAAAGGGCACCCAAGTTTTGTGAGGAGGGAGGACCTAGCTAACATTAGGTTTGGACCCAAAAACTGTTAGGATTATGCCCTAGAGCCAATCATAGAAATGATTGTTTAGGGATTAGGAACAATCATTTGATTTCATTTGTGTATGTCACATTTATTATTGATTTAATAAAAGGGCTTATTCTATTATGTTTATATGCATCATTTATATTTACATAATATGTCCATGGAGTTAGAGTTGAGAATATGGAATTACAAAGAGTTGTAATTTTGAGACTGTGGATATATCTCTGTACTAAACTCCTAAAGCATTCCTAATTGAAGGTTCACTATGATGGACAATAATGAATCATGGGACTAGCACTTGTTAGGTTGACTCTATAGGAGGATAGCTAGTCTCAAGCTATTTGTGTGGAGACACTACAACCAACAAGTGGGTGCCAATTACGAGAATAGGTACACTGAATGTGACCAAAGATATGAGATAAACTGAATGGAGTTTTATCCTGCCTGTCAATCAGTTTCTCATTGTTATAGTGGTACAAGTAATCCTTAGACCTGAGACACCATAGTTGTCTTATGCATGTAGCTTTAGAAGTTTGATAACACTAAGTGCAAATCCTATTCAGGGGTTTGCAAAGGTGTTCATTGGCCCTATTGCTATGTGTATGAAGGCATGTGAGTGATCAACAAGGGATCCATCACTCTCAGGAAAAAGAGAGAGAATGTCTCATATAGCATTCATAATATAACTCATTAAATCCATGGGCATGGTAGGATGAATATGAAAAGAGTTTCATGAGTTCATCAATGAGTTGATATCTATGAATGAGTATAAAGTAATTGAACTAGGGACTTGACAGACTTCTATGTCCTATTAGTTCAATTGGAGACATTGTGTTGAAGGAAGGATGCAATTGTAACCTATAAACTATAACAGAAGGGTTCTTTGTAAATGACTATTCACCTCATTAAGGACCACACCATGAGCCATATGCTAGGTGTTACTCATGGTTAGTAGAAGCCCTAATTGATATAAGTGAGTTATAATCAATTAGGGAATTGGAAGGAGTTCCAATTAGACCCTAAATGGAAAGAGTTCCATTGTGCACACCTCGTGCTATTCCTACTACTTGATGATGTGAACCCAATGGGTCACACACTGATCATGCAAGATGAGCTTTAAAGTCTATGAGAGAAAGGGTATGAGTGCATAAAGAATAGTTCGTTGAGGCTTAGTTTGTATTTGATATAAACTAGGGGGGTTATTGTGTAATTAAGAGTAATTACACAAAACCTTTTAGGGTTAGAAATCCCCCTCATGGCTGGCCTTATAGTGTGGATATATAAGCCACACAATGATGTGATGACATCATACTTTGGAGGCTCCCCAAGGCTGGCTGAAATTCACAAGGGGCTCTCTCTCTCTCTCCTCTCTTCTCCTACTCTAGCAACAACATGGGAAAGAAGGAAAGGATTTGAAGCTCTAGCTAGGTGTGGATACTGTTGGAGGCAGCACACTTGGGCTACTCATTCACCGCTGTCCGGAGTCGAAGCTTAGAGCAAAACGGAGAAGGCAAAAATTCTGTAAGTGTTCTAACCCTCTTCGTAGTTAGGGTTTGATTTTGTGTTATGCATAGTTAGATTCATGGGATTGGGAATCGCAGGAAAAATTTTTATATTCCGCACTTCTATTTTTCCCTCTTGTTCGATTCCCAACAATGGTATCAGAGCCATGATTATGCATAATACAAAATACATATGGGCTGGTAATTATGGTGTAGTTGAATGATTCAAAAATCTGGAAAATTTTTCTGCATAATTGGTTTTCCTCCATGGTTGAACCTAGGGTTTGGAACCCTAGGTCAATTCTCTTCTAGTCCTCTTCTAATTGATGGTTAAGTGTAGCCATGGATGCAATAGATTGCATAGGGTTTGAGTTTGGAGAAGAAGAATAAGGAAACTAGGGTTTTATAAAACTGTTATGAACAGTTTTCATGGTTGCCATGAAAAACCGTCATCTTGTTTTGCATGCTGAATTCAGAGTTCTTCTCCAAAATTTTCGAGCCATATATGGTTAGAAAGCTCTTCGAATAAGCTTTCCAACCGAACAAACGGTGCGTCAATCCGAGTTCTGTAGTGAAAGTTATGAATTGTTTACTACAAGCTGTCTGGAAAGACAGTTTTGCACGGGAATGATGCAATAGCCACAACTTTGAGTTATTGATGGAGATCAAAGGCATGGCAATGGTTGCCATCACTTGGGTTATGTTCTAGACATGGTAGGGAGAGGTTCCCAAGCATTTAGATGCATCATAATTGGATTAAGATGCTAGAACAGAAGGAAGAAGGAGAAGAACACCATGGAGGCTGAATCTGGGTTTTAGAACCCTAAGGTTCTTGCAATTAATTCTAATTAAAGCTGCTGTATTTATGATGGAAGATCATTGTAGGATCATTATATATCATGTGTATATGATTTTCTTTAAGTTTCAAAAAGGTTTTGATGGAAAAAGATTCAAAAAGTTTGAAAATTTTTCACGAACAGCATAGCAGAATTTTTCTGCAGAAAAGTCATCAATGGAGTTTTGATTAGAACTTGAGTTAGGGAACTCCAAATTGCATGAAACCAATTGCATTAGTTTCCTAAGACATGTAGGATACTGGGAAAATTCGTTTGGTAGCCTGACTTAATCATCTTGCTGGGTTTTAAATCAATTTCTTACCATGGACAGTATGCTGTCAAATTCTGGGCAGCCTACTGTTGTTTTAATTATTTAGAACAATTGGTGATGATTTGATCATCCAAACCTCTTCTATTAGCTTAGTATTTCATGTAGGGACATGATACAAAAGCTGGTTTCAATGGAGGAGTCGAATTGATAAGGATTTAGAAGCTATTGTGACCTTCAAGGTCTGCAACAATGGCTCCAGCAATGGGTTTTGGAAACCTTGATTGTTCTTGATGATGGCAGCCACTTCCACCAATTCTCACGTGTCCAGAGGCTTGTCCCACAACCCTAGGATGTTCTCCCATGACTGGCCATAGCCTCCCACAGTCGTTGGTGGCCATGGCAGCCTAGCCAAGCTCAGGCAGCCCCCTGTTAGTGACGGCTGCATAAAGTTAAGGATGAAACCCTAATTTTGAGTTAATGATGAAACCCTAATTTCATTATGGCATTAATTAAAACCCTAATTGGAATATTAATTACCTTAATTAAGAGTTAATGATTGGTCATTAAATGACCAATCATGGTTATTAATTGTTAGGGCATAATTAATACCATTAATGATGTCTAGGGTTAGGGTTTTGCTAACCCTAATTAGTGTAATTAATTAAGGTTAATAAATACCATATTTGGCATTAATTAAACCCTAATCCCTTTTATTAAATACCGTATGAACCTAGGGTTTTAATGATTGGACATTAAATGACCAATCATAAGGCATTTAATGATTAGGGCTTGCATTTAGGGTTTAGGGTTATGCATTTAGGGTTTAGGGTTTTAGGAAACCCTAATACACTAATTCATCATTTAATTGATTTTATTTAATTCCCATGTTAATTATTTAATTAATATTGATTAATTTTATAATTTTTTAAATGGTTTAAAATAAAATTGGGGATTAAATTAAAATCTGGAAATTCTTAATTAAATGAAATTGTTTTGTTTAAATAAGGAAACCCTAATATTGGATATTAGAGTTATTTTAGGAAACTTTATATGTTTCTATTAATTTGATTAATTGAAACTAAATGTCTTAAATGTTAAGACTTTATTTAATTCTGGATATTTTTGTTTAAACCTAATAAGATTAGGATGCATTAATGAGATTAATGTAAATCATTCAAGAGAATTACCATAATGCCCATATGTTTTAATGCTTACAGTTTTTCTTTACATTATGCAATGAGATTGTATGTATGTGTTTGGATGATGATTATGGACTATACCCCTTAAACCAATTGTGATTGGCCGTCTTATGAATGGGTTGTAATAATTTTTCAAGAGTTGTAATTTTATTATGGTGATGTAATTTATTATTTGGGGCTTCCATGCCACCTTCCCTCTCTCTCTATCATTCTCTTATGTACCCCACATTCCCCTCATGTATCCCTTTCTATATATTATGTAAATGTTATGTAATCGAGAGCGCACTAAGGAGCATGGTGGACCCAAAGGAGTATGATGGAGCCCAACAAGCCAATGGTGGAGACCAATAAGCCAATGGTGGAGACCATCAAGTCAAGGGAGCAGATTGAAGGACTTGAAAGCTTAGAGAAGTTTTTCAAGAAAGCATGCATGTTACGAATGGTTTATTTTACGATCACGTACACCCACCTTAGACCTTGGATTCAATCTATTGGCTTGGATTGAATCCTCTCAAAGTCCATAATCATCATAGTGGGAGCTTTTATTTATGAGATAATTGTATTAGCTCCAATACCATAGTTTGGTATATGTTACCTATTCACTTAGGACTAATATCAAAATGTGGTACTTTATATATGTTGATATATAATAGCATGCGATGTATGATTTATAATAGCATAAGATGTATGATTATAAATAGCATAATTTATATGTTTAAATTTTGATACATAGGATGCATGTTAATTTGATGAGACCCTTTAAAACCCCTCTTATTTAATATTACGTTGAAAATGGAGAAGTCATTGGGGAATGAATTCTTCATTGCCTTCCATCATTATAGGATCATCTAACGTCCCTTAATGTGGGTACCTGGCTACAGACATATAGGAGCTACCCATGTTAAAGACATTACTTGAAACTATCACATATGAGATATCATGGGGTGCCTAAACTGGTATATACCAAGAAACTAACATGTGAGGTATATATTTGGCGAAACATACCTGTGTGAATGATGGGTTTAACTTAACTAGGGAAGTATTCCAAGAAACTAACATGTGAGGTGTATGTTCCCTAGAGGCAAAATGATTGGAACTTGCTTATGAAGCAATAGACAAAGAGTTGTCTTCTTATTGTGGGTTAGAAGCCAAGAAACTAACATGTGAGGCTTCTAGGTCATAGTGGGACCCCAATCCCCATTAGGAATGAGATTCCCGAATTCCATTAGATGGTGTATGGAATTTGATAAAATAGTGGGAGGTACTATATGATTAAAGACCCAATCATTATGGATAAAAATGAAATCTAATTCTCTGTTTATGTAGATTACCTAATTACTCACCTCAAAACCCCTATTTCCTAATATATAGGATATTGATAGTTTGACTAAACCCGATTTCTTTGATTGACTTAGGAAATTGAGAATTGTTCTGAATTTCAAAAAGATTGTTTATATGCTATTAGGCATTTTATTAAAGGCCCTCCATAAAACATCCTAAGAAGAAAAAGACACTATGCGCAACTGGCATCTTGTTGCCATGCTATATGATAGTATTAATGACTAATGAGCTTCAGAAGCAAAATTAGTCAATGCAAATGCTTTTGATGTCCTACATCACATACAAAGGTTGTATGGTGAGTAAAATAATACTATAAAGTATAGTACTTATAAAGGACTTCTTCTAGACTAGGATGTAATAAAAGTTGTTTATTAATAATCATTCTTTTGAAAAATGATTAATCACATAGAATAGCTTGAGAAGCTAGATGTTATTTAAAATGGAAGCATAGAGGAAAGCAAGTCTTGAGAAGTCAAAGAAAAAGAAATATAATTATTTTGTAGTAAACATAAGGTATTGTAAAGGGAACTTGATAAAGTATCAGTCTTCCTAAAAGAACCAAACTTTTGAAGTTTTGGTTCATGCTCTAAACTAAATTGTTGGTTAGTTCTGCTTCTTGGTTTTTGGATTCTAGTGTAATCTAATTCCAAGCAGAAAGTTAAGTAGATAATAAGTTACCTTTAAAAATTTTAATAGAGCAAGAATTGTTAGATTAATTTTGGGAACTTATTTCTTAACTAGGTCATTTAAGACATTCTAGAAATTTGATTTCTGAATTTAAATGACTAATTAGAGCGAATGCAATGTATTCCGAGAATACAAGAGATGTAGAGACTCTCATTTAAATGTAACAATTATGACTCGGTTATGAGATGACTAAACCCATCTTTTACTTGGTGAAGTGAAAGAGTTACATTTATAATTTGATTAATACATTGTGATGTATATAGTCATGTAGAGCATGCATTCAATTACAGTAGACTCATCTTAGAATACCATAGCTCAATGGTGAATCTAAGAGAACGAATTGAACCCTATTAAGATATGGTTTGATCCATGATGAGTTTCACTAATGTATCCATCTAGAATATACCTTAAAATTGCTACATATTGATAATTTAGGGTTCACTCCAGTTTTGTCCCAATTATATCAGATATGATATAGGAAGAAACCCAACTTAAAGAAGTTAAGGCTTGGGCTTGTGCTACGTATGTCTGGAAACATAATGTAGACAATCTGGAAATAAGGTCAAGTAAGTGTTAAATTGTGGTATATCCCAAAAGTGGTTGGGATAGTATTTCTATTACCCTAATGAACAAAAGTTGTCGATTAGGATGTTTGCTGGATTTTCTTGAGAAAGAGTTCATTCAAGAAAGATGCAAAAGTAGATAGAATTTATAGAATTGTCTGTAAAGCCACAAACGAACAAAGATCCAACCCTTGTCTCTGTTGAGACAAAAACCCTTAACTACACTACAATCTTTTCATGGATCAAATTGGATATTTCTTAACATAAGAGAGATATTGTATCTCTACTAGAATGTGAAAGAATTGTTCTTTGGTGATAAAGATCACCAAGATAATCCTATTGATTATGACTAAACGATGTTTCACATCAACTCGAGAAATGACTAAGGGTCATTAAATCCAATATGGATAGGTAGAGGCCTAAAAGGCTTGGCTATTTAAGAATGTTTTCAACATAGGCAAAAAGTTGTCTGTAAAGAAACTTGTTTGATAATAGTTATGCTGAAATCCATTTAGATCTTGTTATCTATAAACACACATTTTGAATATGAGATATGTCAAAAAGGATATAAAGATGTTATATCAAATGGTGAAAAACCATAAAAGTGTGTAAGTTATAGAAGTCTATTAATAGACTACAAGGTTCTCATAATTAAAACATCTATAAAGTTGAAGTAATCAAATTGTTTGATTTCTTTCATTGTATAAATGGACCATGAGTGTATAAAAGGTTAGTGGGAGTGCGATCGTTTTTATTTATCCTAAGTATAGATGACATCATAATCATTATGAATGATATATGAATGTTATCTAATGTAAAGTTTTGGTTTTTGGAGAAAAGCTAATTCATGAAAGATTTGGCAGAAGCATCCAATAAGATCTATAGAGATAGATCATATAGATTGCTAAGTATCTCCAAATCATCAAACATAGTTGAAATGTTGAAGGAGTTCAACATGGAGAATTCTAAGGGAGGTCTGATTTACTTCATATAAGAATTCATTATTCAAGGGCATGTGCCTAGGATAATACAAGTAAGGTTCTTAAAGTGTTAAGAAGCCTTATTCTACACTATGTATTGAACCTGATATCTATTATGTTGTAATTGTTACAAATAGTTATCAATCAATTCAAATTTGGAATATTGGATTGTATATGGAAATTGTAAACTCATAGTAGATGGGTATATGGATTTGGATATAATCCATATGGGGTATATTTTATATTCACTTTAGTTGGTGAAATACTTAATGGAAGAACTATATGAAAGATACAGTGGATTCCATTATTAAGGGTGAATTAACTGTCGCATTGTCTAGGAGACTGTTTGGATCTATAAGTTCATTTGGAACTTGGAGTTGTTCCTTCCATTGAGTTGCCCACACCTTGTTTTGTGACAACAATGGGTTTATAGCTCAAGTATAGGAATTACGGTCTCATCAAAAGTCCAAACACATAGAGCGACAATTCCAAGTGATTAGAGGAATCATTGGAAGAGGTAATAGATACATTACAGAAGATATTATCTACATAAGTTTTTTAAGACCTACTGACTAAAGCTTTAAAACATAATTGGTTATGTCTAAGACCAACATCTTGAGAAGATAGGTATGCGATACATGGTCGATTGGCTTTAGTGCAAGTGGGAGATTGTTAGGATTATGCCCTAGAGCCAATCATAGAGATGATTGTTTAGGGATTAGGAACAATCATTTGATTTCATTTGTGTATGTCACATTTATTATTGATTTAATAAAAGGGCTTATTCTATTATGTTTATATGCATCATTTATATTTACATAATATGTCCATGGAGTTAGAGTTGAGAATATGGAATTACAAAGAGTTGTAATTTTGAGACTGTAGATATATCTCTGTACTAAACTCCTAAAGCATTCCTAGTTGAAGGTTCACTATGATGGACAATAATGAATCATAGGACTAGCACTTGTTAGGTTGACTCTATAGGAGGATAGCTAGTCTCAAGCTATTTGTGTGGAGACACTACAACCAACAAGTGGGTGCCTATTACGAGAATAGGTACACTGAATGTGACCAAAGATATGAGATAAACTGAATGGAGTTTTATCCTGCCGGTCAATCAGTTTCTCATTGTTATAGTGGTACAAGTAATCCTTAGACCTGAGACACCATAGTTGTCTTATGCATGTAGCTTTAGAAGTTTGATAACACTAAGTGCAAATCCTATTCAGGGGTTTGCAAAGGTGTTCATTGGCCCTATTGCTATGTGTATGAAGGCATGTGAGTGATCAACAAGGGATCCATCACTCTCAGGAAAAAGAGAGAGAATGTCTCATATAGCATTCATAATATAACTCATTAAATCCATGGCCATGGTAGGATGAATATGAAAAGAGTTTCATGAGTTCATCAATGAGTTGATATCTATGAATGAGTATAAAGTAATTGAACTAGGGACTTGACAGACTTCCATGTCCTATTAGTTCAATTGGAGACATTGTGTTGAAGGAAGGATGCAATTGTAACCTATAAACTATAACAGAAGGGTTCTTTGTAAATGACTATTCACCTCATTAAGGACCACACCATGAGCCATATGCTAGGTGTTACTCATGGTTAGTAGAAGCCCTAATTGATATAAGTGAGTTATAATCAATTAGGGAATTGGAAGGAGTTCCAATTAGACCCTAAATGGAAAGAGTTCCATTGTGCACACCTCGTGCTATTCCTACTACTTGATGATGTGAACCCAATGGGTCACACACTGATCATGCAAGATGAGCTTTAAAGTCTATGAGAGAAAGGGTATGAGTGCATAAAGAATAGTTCGTTGAGGCTTAGTTTGTATTTGATATAAACTAGGGGGGTTATTGTGTAATTAAGAGTAATTACACAAAACCTTTTAGGGTTAGAAATCCCCCTCATGGCTGGCCTTATAGTGTGGATATATAAGCCACACAATGATGTGATGACATCATACTTTGGAGGCTCCCCAAGGCTGGCCGAAATTCACAAGGGGCTCTCTCTCTCTCTCCTCTCTTCTCCTACTCTAGCAACAACATGGGAAAGAAGGAAAGGACTTGAAGCTCTAGTTAGGTGTGGATACCGTTGGAGGCAGCACACTTGGGCTACTCATTCACCGCTGTCCGGAGTCGAAGCTTGGAGCAAAACGGAGAAGGCAAAAATTCTGTAAGTGTTCTAACCCTCTTCATAGTTAGGGTTTGATTTTGTGTTATGCATAGTTAGATTCATGGGATTGGGAATCGCAGGAAAAATTTTTATATTCCGCACTTCTATTTTTCCCTCTTATTCGATTCCCAACAAAAACACACGCGTGCCCTGTTGGGAATCGAACAAGAGGGAAAAATAGAAGTGCGGAATATAAAAATTTTTCCTACGATTCCCAATCCTATGAATCTAACTATGCATAATACAAAATCAAACCCTAACTGTGAAGAGGGTTAGAACACTTACAATTTGAATGTCTTTTCCTTTTTGCTCCAAGCTTCGAATCCGGACAGCAGCGTACGAGTAGTCCAAGTGTACTGCCTCCAACGGTATCCACACCTAGCTAGAGCTTCAAGCCTTTCCTTTCTTCTTCCTTGTTATTGCTAGAGGTGGAGAAGAGAGAGAGAGAGAGAAGAGAGCCTCCAACTCTTTGGACGGCTAGGGCTTGGGAGAATGATATCTCAATGTCACACATCATTATGTGTGACTTATATAGTTCCCACTAAAGGGGCCAGCCATAGGGGAGAACCCTAATAGGGTTTTGTGCAATTTCTCCAAATTGCACAATAACCCCTATTATTTATATCAAATACAAATGGGCCCTTAAAGAACTATTCTTTATTCACTTATACCCTTTCTCTCATAGACTTTAAAGCTCTTCTTACATGATCAGTGTGTGACCCATTGGGTTCACATCATCAAGTAGTAAGAATAGCACGAGGTGTGCACAATGGAACTCTTTCCATTTAGGGTCTAATTGGAACTCCTTCCAATTCCCTAATTGATTATAACTCACTTATATCAATTAGGGCTTTTACTAACCATGAATAACACCTAGCATATGGTTCATGGTGTTGTCCTTAATGATGTGAATAAGTATCTAATAAAGAACCATTCTATTATAGTTTACAGGTTACAATTACATCCTTCCATTTACACAATGTCTCTAATTGAACCAATAGGACATGGAAGTCTGTTAAGTCCCTAGTTCAATTACTTTATACTCATTCATAGATATCAACTCATTGATGAACTTGTGAAACTCTTTTCCATATTCATCCTACCATGGCCATGAATTTAATAAGTTATATTATGAATGCTATATGAGACATTCTCTTTCTTTTTCCTGAGAGTGATAGATCCCTTGTTGATCACTCACATGCCTTCATACACATAGCAGTAGGGCCAATGAACACCTTTGTAGATCCCTGAATAGGATCTGCACTTAGTGTTATCAAACTTCTAAAGCTACATGCATAAGACAACTATGGTGTCTCAGGTCTAAGGATTACTTGTACCACTATAACAATGAGAAACTGATTGACAGGCAGGATAAAACTCCATTCAGTTTATCTCATATCTTTGGTCACATTCAGTGTACTTATTTTAGTAATAGGCACCTACTTGTTGGTTGTAGTTTCTCCACACAAATAGCTTGAGACTAGCTATCCTCCTATAGAGTCAACCTAACTAGTGCTAGTCTTATGGTTCATTATTATCCATCATAGTGAACCTTCAACTAGGAATGCTTTAGCAATTTAGTACAGAGATATATTTACAGTATCAAAATTACAACTCTTTGTAATTCCATATTCTCAACTCTAACTCCATGAATATATTATGTAAATATAAATTATGCATATAAACATAATAGAATAAGCCATTTTATTAAATCAATAATAAATGTGACATACATAAATGAAATCAAATGATTGTTCATAATCCCTAAACAATCATCTCTATGATTGGCTCTAGGGCATAATCCTAACAGTGATTTCAATAAAAATACTTAATTAAAACATTAAATTCCAAGTAAATAAAAAATCTACCTTCTCGGTTTTTGTACAAAATATATTTTTGAGAGTTAGAGCAAAAAAAAAAAAAAAAAAAAATCTATGTCAGTATTTTTGAAAGTAAACCTTGAGAACAGATTAGATAGATAATATGGTACCATGTGAATCGTTTGATTTTATTGGTCTGGTAAGAACCATCGATAAGATTGAAATTGATATAATGGTATTAGAGGGGATCCAAACCCAATAAAAATTGGTATGAAACTTTCTTGTCTTTTGGAACACCCTCCCAAGTTCAATTCATTGATCGGAAGCAAAAAAAAAAAAAAAAAAAAAAAAAAAAAAAAAAAAAAAAAACAAAAAAAAAACAAAACAAAACAAAACAAAAAAAAGAAAAAGAAAAAGAAAAAAAAAAGGGATTAAATTACATTAAGACCTCCTATAGAATCTGACAAATACAAATACATTCCCTCACGTTTATGAAATTACACTAACACCCCTATTTTACAAAATAAACTAGAAAGAGAGCCTTCCCTCTAACGTATGCCCATTAATCCATTAAATTGTGCTAATTTTTTTTCAAAATACCCTAACTACCCTTATTAAATGACAACTTTCATGTTAAATGCATATAACTCATCACTCATCACTCTAACTCTTTTTTTTGTTTGATAAGGATCACTCTAACTCATTCATCTAGCACATTTGAAAAAAAAAAAAAAAAAAATTATTGATAAACAACTAAAAGATAATATATATATATATATATATATATATATATATATATATATATATATATATATATATATATATATATATATATATATATAACTCATCACTCTAACTCTCTCTTTTTCTTTTCTTTTTTTTAATTTTTTTTTTTTTTTTTTATGATAAAGATCACTCTAACTCATTCATCTAGCACATTTGAAAAAGAAAAAAAATTTATTGATAAAAAACTAAAAGATAATATATATCTATCTACATAAATATAAGAAAAATGCCAAAAGTTTAAATTTTTTGTCGGACTGATGTGGTACGTAGCTGTCAGATTTGCTTATTAGAAACAATTATTTATTTAATTAAATTTTTAATTGATGTGCAAAAAAAAAAAATGATTTGCCAAGGTGCCACATTGCTAATTAAATTTTTTTTTGCCAAGTTGCAATTTTTTTTTTTTTTTTTTTTGTAGTTTATTTTGTTAAGTAAGGGGTGTTAATGTAATTTCATAAATGTGAAGGGGTGTATCTGTATTTGTCAGATTCTAGAGGGGTCTTAATGTAATTTACACAAAAAATAAATCATAATAATAATAATAATAATAATAAATTCTTTTAAGAGTAGACCATGTGATGATTGGGATGGACCATGAGCGCCCTATCTCTCATCGAGTAATGCTACCTTACTTCACACTTTGCCCTACACTTTATTCTACTATGTGTATTTGAGAAGGTTTTAGTTTTTAAAGTTTAATCATATTAGCGAGTCTCACATTTTTACCCTCCCAAATGTACATGGTAAGGAAAGTGCAAGGCAAAGTAGCATCACCTTTTCCCATTTTGGCTATGAGCCTATTGCTCCATATTCTCCACGAATTTAATTCTAACAGAATGTTTCTATACAATATATGCATATCAAAAGTCAAAAGTCCAAAGTCAAATCAAATGATCCAAAACCATATACCAATCCTCCATCGATTCCCATTTTTTTTTTTTTTTGAGCAAAAGAAAATATATTAAATTAAATTAAATGAGTTCCAGACTTTCAGTACACCAAATACCTGAGACCAACATTGGTTCAAAGATAACTCAGCTACAACACCAACTAAAGCAGCCCCTAAGAAACTCAACTTACACAAGCAAAACAATAAACACCTAGAGTGCAACAGAGAGAAAAGTTTACAAAAGGACCATTGAAACACAACCAAGCCTCCCAAATACACAAGACAGACAGAAACCAAGACAATAAGAAGATAAACCAGTCCCAACTTAGAAATGACATGACTAGAGATGATTCAGATAGAGAGCATGGAAAAAAAGCACACCAAATCGACCCTATCGATACTATTACATAGTTTGGTAGGACCCCTTAAATTTTAGGGTCTAAAGTCACAATTTGAGATTCAATAATTATTATGTGACAAGAATAATTCGTAATACTTACAACAGTTATTCAGGAAAATATCAAGAATAATTCAAAACAACAAATCTATGAAAACTTTATGAGTAAAAAAAGCAGTGAAATTTGACTTAATAAGAAATTAATATGTGTTTCCATTTCATAATTATTTGTAATAATTCAAAAAATTCAAAAATAATTCCAGCATTATTCAAAAATAAATCTAAGAGTAAAAAAATCTGTGAAATTTGACTTAATAAGAAATATATGTTTCAATTCCATTTCATAATTATTTGTAATAATTCGAGAAATTCAAAAATAATTCCAGCATTAATTATTCACATATTTTTGGATTATTACGGTATAATTTGAGAATTAATAAAATATACGGGATATATTTGGGTTTCATTGGTTTAGTGATCGAGAATTCTCCATTAAATATATTCAAGAATAATTTTAGGATTTTGTTACTATGATCGATTTTAAGAAATATTTATGATGCGCATGGTTGGATAGAATACCTTTCAAGAGTCTCATAGTTTTTTAAAAATGACCATGTGGATGCTTACACACACCACAACGATTATGGTTTAAAGTTTTCTCTCATCCAATAATGTTTGATCAAATTTTTTTTTATTAAACTTTGCCCCATGTCTAGGCCCATTAATTTTAACATTTTATGACATTGTGTGTATTAAATTTCATGCCCAAAGTAGTTTTAAAAAACTAAGAGTTCATGGGAAGAGGCAAGAGAGCTTCTTGATAGCAAATTGATCAATTGTTTCCCAACCATCGAAGAACCTAAGCTGGAAAATTCTGAGCTGGATTAAGGAATCAACGGAGGCTCATATGGAAACCATTATAATAACATATTATGAATTAAGTTGTATCATAGAGAAAAGTCTACGGTTTGGCATGCCACCAATCACAACAAACATCACAGCAGAGAATCCACTCTTGAATGAGTCCAATTGATCCGCTGCATTTTTCGATTTTGCTTGGAAATTAAAATAAATTGCTCTTTCATGTCAAATGAGTTGTCCGGTCAATTCCATTGATGTGATGAAGTCATACTTTAAATAGTAATTAAAACACAGTATACAGTAGTTACGGTTAATTTTATGGTACCCACAAAATTTTTAGGGTATTAACTATTTATCATTTGAAGTAGTTCATAATGACTCACTTACCATTTGAAGTAACACACTTATCATTTCAAGTGGTCCACTTACTATTTAAAGTGACCTTGTGGGTATGGTACCCAATTTTTTGGTTGGATACCATAGAATTGGCCCGTTAGTTACATGTAAAGAGTTTACTAGATTAGCATGATGTGATGGGAAGATGGAAAGTCTCTTTCATCATATGGTGATGTGAGATATTAATTATAATGCCTCTCTTGATTAAGTCTTTAATTGTGACACGGTCGCGTAGTGTCACGGGTTAATAAGAGTGAAGATATCAGGTGCACTTAATAATACAATGATTGTGCATATACAAGATGGTTTGGATTTATAGAAGCAATAGGAATTTGCTATGTATTTAGGGTATTACAGTCGAACAACCAATAAATGTTTAGCCACAAGCAACCCAACAAAGTCATTTTGTTCAATTGCGTATAACCAAACATTTGTATTCTATTACATATTAATATTGTTCGAACTTTCATAACTAAAGACGTACCTAATTGTCAACTAATATTACCCCAAACATATGTTTCTTTCCTTGTCCATTCTTCATACACAATATCAAAGACATTTAAATGAAGTGTTTCTATTTCATTTGTGCATAAGGAGTGATTATGGGAGAATGAGAAATGAAAAAGTTATGTTTGGTTGATGAGAGTGTATTATGTTGGGTTTGATGGGGGGTAGAGAGACAAATGAATTTAGGTTTTTAGTTGTAGTGTCATTAATGGTAAAATTTCCAAGGGGATATAAAAGAGAAAGATTTTCATTAAAATTGGGGTTTACAAATAAACTCAAGGGGTTGGAATAGCTGCCCTCTTAGTCTTTAAAACCCTCATATTCTCATATTTTTATATGAGGCTTTATTAAATGAGGGCGGCTATTGCAGCCTCTTGAGTTTATTTATAAACTCCAATGTTTTTAAAACCCTCATATTTTTATATGTATACCCCACAACACTCCCAAAATACCCTCAACCCATATTCCCCTTTGATCTTCACAACCCCAAAGTACCATCCCAAAATACTCTAACCCTCGCACATGGGAAGAACAAGACAGAGCAGAGTCGCCATTTTCATCGGAGCAAAGCCATCATTTTCATCAAAGCTTGGGCTACTAGTCACGAATCTCTCTCCAGCCAAAATGTTTTCTCCTTCCTTGCTTCTCTCTTCTCCATAAAAGTATGAAACAAATCTAATTTGTTTAGCATTCAATTTTTGAGGATTCATTAATGAGGTTCCCTCTTCCTTTTTTCTTTTCTTTTTCTTTTTCTTTTTTTTTTTTTCGTGTGTGGAAGCCTTTCCCTACAACAAGTATAAGAAAATAAAGAAAAATTCTCATTATAGCACTATTTGGCATACTAGAGTCGAACAACCCATAAATGTTTGGTCACAAGAACCAAATAAAGCCGTTTTATTCAATTGCATATAGTCAAACATTTTTGTTTACTTCAACTGTTACCAACTGAATATATTAGTGTTGTTCATATTTTCATAATCGAACAATGGCGATTCTAGGGCAAAAAAAGAAAAAAAGAAAAAAAGAAAACAATAAAATCTTACTTTTAATGCGAAAATACATACCTAGTTGCTGCTAGCATCATCCCAGATGTCTCTTTCCTCATCTAGTGTTTACACACAAAGTCAAAGATACTTAAAATGAGTGTTTTTATTTTATTTATGCTTAAGGGGTGATTTAGGGAGAGTAAGGGATGAAAAAGTTATGTTTGCTTGATGAGAGTGTATTATGTTGGGTTTGATGGGGGGTAGAAATAGAAATAAATCAGGTTTTTAGTTATAATGTCCCCTTAATGGTAAAATTGCCAAAGGGGTATAAAAAGAATGTAGATTTTCATTAAAAATTGGGTTTTACAAATAAATTCAAGAGGTTGCAATAACCGCCTCCTTATTAAATAAGCAAATAATATCTAAATTGAATAAAGTTTATATACATAAAATCTTTATAAATTATAAAGACATTTGCAAACATTATATAATATTTATATGCTCTTCTTCATATCATTCATAAGACTTTTAGTCCTCAAGTAATAGATTTTTAGATTTTGGCTGCTCTTAGTGCTGTTTGGGTCATTTGGAAGGCTCGTAATGATTTGATTTTTAATAATACTTACATAAGTGTTTACCGAGCTCTAATTATGCTCAAAGCTATGATTCAAATAGGTAGTTTTCTCATTTCTTCACATATGGGAAATTCTGTTAAGGATCTTGAGGTCATGAAGCGTTTGAATGTTTGTTGTATTCTGAGAAAATCTCCAAAAATTATTCCGGTCTTTTGGTATCCTCCTTGTCGTTCTTGGGTTAAAGTCAACACAAATGGTATGGCTTGTGAAAACCTGAAGCCTACCTTAAGTGGTGGAATTTTTTGAAATCACAAGGATTTGTTCAGGGCATTTTTGGGTGTAGTATTGAATCTCAATCTGCCCTTTATGCAGAGCCTTTTAGTGTTATTTTGGCTATATCTTTTGCTTGGGAAAAAGGTCGACACAACCTTTGGATTGAAAGTGATTATTTATCGATCATTTGTTGCCTTCAAAATAAAATATTTAAACTTCCTTGGCCTCTGCTTAATAGATGGACTTGTTTATCCCTCATTAGTAAGATAAATGTGATTTTTTCCCATATTTGTAGAGAAAGAAATTCAATAGTAGATAAAATAACTACTCATGCAACTCATTTTCATCACCTTAACTGGTTTTCTACTTATCCTAGATTTGCTTTGCAAAAAGTTGCTAGAGATATGTCAAGACTTCTTCAATACAATTTTGTTAACTGATTTCTAGTTTCTTTAATAGATTTGTTTCCTTTTATTTGTCAACTTCTTTGTGAACTGGATTGTGGCACTTATAAGTCATCAAGACAAGACGGTATTCTTTTTCCTTTCCAATCTTTGCTTTTTGCTATGTATTTCTTTCCTTTTTCTTTATTAATAATACTTCGAGTTGCCAGCACATGATTTGGAGGGCTTAGGGGCCAACCAAGTTGAGATGCTAAATCTCTCCTTGATGGTACAGCTCTCTATTTTATCCCCAAAAAAAAAAAAATTAATAATACCTTAATAAATTATAATAAGATATTTGCAAATAGATCATTGGCTACAATATATTCATTTTATTAATTGGAAAAAATAAAAAATACATAAAGAAGATAGAAATATAATCCTGAGTTGTTTCTTGTTTATTTGTGGCATTTGTTAATTGTTTTCATTATTTTTCTTAATCTTATGTGAATCTAATGATAAATATAGCTCATTATCATAATAGTATATTATTTAATATAAAATGGGTTAACTTCAGGCTAGGACTTGAGTTGGACCATTGGGCTAGGGTTGGGCCATATTGGGCCACAAATCCTAAGTCCAAGCCCACACATCTTAATAATCAGGCTAGAGCTGGGTTGGACTGAAACGAGCTTCGAACTAGGATTAGCCCCATTTTTTCTGGTAACCAAGGTGTAGGCCTCATCAAAAGCCCAAGGACCATAGGCAGCCCGAAGCCTAGCCCTAAGCCCGAAGGAAAAAGCCCAGCCCGAGCCCAAGCCCAGCCCGGATACTCTTGGGCTAGGCCTGGGCCTTTAGTTGAAGCCCGAAGCCCAGCCCGAAGCTTGACACTGTAGCAATGTGTTTTCCAGTTTTTCGAAAAATTACGTTTTGGTGATAACTTCCCAGATTAATACCAATAAAAGAGCATTTTATGTTAACTGACTACAAATAGACAGTTAACTTAATACAAAGTGAATACCAATGTTCCCTGTTTTGGTATTATGATGGAAAGTGATCCCCAAAATGTAATTTTTTCACTTTTTTTTTCTTTTGTTACACATTAACCGTAGGTAATATGGCTTAGGCCCGAGGCCCGAAGCCCGAAAATGCCCAAGCCCATGGGCTGGGCCTAGGTTTCACATTTTCCTTCATGGCCCGGCCTGGCCCAACGAATAGTGGAAGCCCAAAAAAGCCCGACCCAGCCAGAGAAAAATGGCCCAAGCCCGGCCCAACCCAGCCCGATGCCGAGGCTTACCAAGGTGCGTCGTTACCTGTCGGCCGATTGGCCAATTTTATACCTCTAGAAGCAACAATGGATGATGGCATGAAAATATAAACAAAAGAAATACTTTTCCGTCCCTAATTGACTGCTTGATCCCCAGTGAAAAAAAATACTATTTTTTAAGAAACTCTTTTAAATGTTTTCATACCGATATACTCCTTATGTCCCAATTTGTTTGCCTCATTTTGACTACACACAAATATTTAGGCAACACATTTAAAGTGTTTTCATATCATTCAATTTATTATATTTAATTTTTCTATTTTACCTTCTTATGAGGGAATGTTATTTGATTTGATAGTTGGTATAATTATTGTAATTTTAAATACTATAAATGATCTTTTGGGATAATTATTGTAATTTTAAATACTATAAATGATAGTTGGTATAATTATTGAGGGAATGTTTGTTCATTTTGAAAAGTCAAATCATAATTTTTTTGACCTTCCTACACTACCCTTTTTTTATTTCAATGATTACTTTCAATATGAAACCCAATAAAAAATAAGACATGATATTTTGAAAAATAGAGTTTAATAAATAACAAGTCAATGAAATAATAGTTTTTCTTAAAATACATGTGTTGTCAAACATAACCTATTTTTGTGGGACGAAGGGAGTAATTAATTGTTTTGACTTTTAAAAATGAGAAAACATTTTGGACATCCCAAAATAAGAAATGTAGTCAAAGGAATTGGGACGAAACGTATGCTTTAACATTTCAATTTTTCCCTCTAGTGTATAAAACATTGAAAAAAAGTAACATATTCATGAGAATGGGAATTACCTGCCAATGCAAAATGGATCGGTGGTCCTCCATTCAAGTTCCTTTTTTGTTTGTTGTTTTTTTCTTGGATGACAAGGAAATCTTTTGGGAAAACCTGGATTCATGTAAGATCTTACAATCTAAATGCATTAGGTAAGTTCAAAGCCCATAAGAATCATAAAACTTTGTGTGGATGACCCAAGGTATACCCCATAACATAATTTACAGCTTGACTTTTCCAACAAGCATAAAAGCCTTGTAGATAACAGATCTCACCAATTTAGATCCACCCCAAGCAGTCTCGAACTCTTTAATCATTTCCTCAGATAAAAAATCCACACCTTGCTCCTTGGCCGTAGCAACCGCAGACGACGACCTCAACAGCTCCAAAAACACATCAAATGACATCTCCTTTGGCATGTCCAGTGGCAGTGGGTTCCCCTCAGAACCTAAGCCAACACTCTCAAATGGAAAAGGAAGTGTCCTATAACCATCAAATGCATATTGCACGATGGGGTTCCTATAAGGACTAGTCATGCCAGAGAAGGTCTCCAATAGGGGATCGAATGTCGGGCTGACTATAATTTGGCTGTAGGTCCAAACAGCGATTACACCTCCTGGTTTCCGTAGAAGACGAGTAACGAGAGAGTAAAACCTTGGGAGGTCGAACCAATGGATTGCTGTGGCCACAGTCACCAGATCAACTGAATTCTCACCCCCTATCAAGTTTACTACTTCATCATCAGACATGGATAATGGGGTGTGCATGTATCGAACTTTGGGATGTGGCATTGCATGTTGTAACTGGCCTTCACTCACATCGGTTGCTATGACTTGCTCATAATGCTCTGCAACCTGGCAACAAAATATGCAAAAATCTTGATTAGTGTACCAATTTTTTTAATCTACTTTTCAGATGTGATAATGCAGGAATAAGTATTCTCGCTCAATGTATTAAATGAATTGTGTATTTTACACCCAAATTGCCCTGCTACAGATTCAAAATTTCACTAGTTTTCAATTACCCCAGGAATTAGGGGTGAATAGGTTTTAATTGATTTCTAGGCCATTTTATTACCCAAATATTAAGCCCTCTTAACAATCACAATCACAATATATCAACACAACAAATAAATCAGCGGAAGCATAACAACATTCACCACATGAGTTCTATCAATAAACTCAACATAAACTCTTCATAGGCCAAATATCAAACACAAGGCACATGAAAACCCAATCAATACCAAATTACCAAGGCTTATATCTAACCACCTATGGCTTATAACACATGGTTTTGGAACCGGAATTAGCCAATACACAAGCCTAGGCTCAAGGACTTACATAGTGCTACTAAACTTTCTTGACAGAAATTATAGTTTATATGATTATATGACCTTTCGTTTGAGATGTTTTTGATTTTAAGTGCACTCTAATAGATTGTTACATGGGAAAATGGAAATTGAAATTGGAATTGGGATGGTAATCAGAGTTCAGCGAAATGGTAAGAAAGGGGAGAAGCTTAATTTTTAGATTGCGGTTTTCAAATCTTTTTTTTTTTTTTTTTTTTTTTTTTGGGGGTGGGGGAAGGACCTAGTACAATGGTGGTTTCAATTTTCAAATGATAACATAAATATTTGATGCAAGCGCTTCCCTTAATGTCGACACCCTGGTGAAAATAACTATACTCATTTTTTAAAGAAAATTTTTCCCCTCATATTAGGAATTGGGGTGCAACTTAGTTTGGTTTGGGTTATGACCTCAAATTAGAACCAACCTGACCAAGGGTCGGTTCTGATTTCCTTAACCCAAGACCAAACCATATTACTAGTAGAACTTAAACCAACCCAACCAATGCAATGTTTGGGTTGATTCAATTCGGTTTGATTCGGTTTCAAGAGACTATTTTCACTTCCTTTTTTTTTTTTTTTTTTTTTTTTTTTTTTTTTTTTTTTTTTTTATGACAAAACATAATTTACCATAACAAAGAAATATTTAGACAACAAAATCAACAAAAGATATAAATTTGTAAATCTCTTTTATAGATAAATATATACTTATTCAATATATAAAATAGAAATAAATCTTGAAATTGGAAAAAACAATAATATAACATATATAGAAATTTAATTATAATTAATGTTATACACAGGCCATAAGAACACGCTTACGTACATAAGCTATATCGATCAGCAACATGCATTGGGGATTGTACCTCTTCCATTGACACCCCATGTATCTCATAACCCACCAATGTATGAAGTATAACCCACAATGAGGGTGATGAACTTATATTAGCATGTTTTTACCTAACAGTCATCCATGTTATATAAATATGTGTGTGTGTGTGCACGCACATGTGCATGCGTGCTTGCATGTGTTTGTATAGATCCGGTCCCATGAGAACATGTTAATATATTAGCACCATGCACTGGGAGTTGTACCTTGCATTGGCCCAATATACCTCATAACTGGCCCATTAATGCAATGGGTACAACCCTTGGCATGGTACTGATATATCAACACATCTTGATAGGACTTGTTCTATATATATATATATATATAGAAGAAGACCGTTTACCCAAGACCACAACCCAAAATTAAACCAAGTAGAGGTCGACTCTTTATTTTTTAACCGGGTACAACCCTTAAAGTATGATGCTAATATAACTTATATCAGCATGTCCTGGTAGGAATAATTATATATATATATATACAGCTTTGATCATGTACGAGATATCTATCATACGATCACAATCGTCTGTGAGCGATATGCGCAAGTGCGTGAATACGTGCGTGTCATCCATGGACGGCCATGATCGAACGGAATAGTCCAAAATATCCTACACTTGAACAACCCCATCTATATGTGTGTGTGTGTATGTGTGCGTGTGTGTGTGCGCTAATATAAAGTTATTTCAGCCCCCACATTAGGAGTTGTATCTTGTCCATTAGTGGGATTACAAGGTACATTGGGTCACTGCACGAAGTACAACTCCTAATGCATGGTGCTAATATAAGTTGGGTGAGCAAGTGCTGACGTGGTTGGGTCTATATATATATATATATATAGAGAGAGAGAGAGAGAGAGAGAGAGAGAGAGAGAGAGAGAGAGAGAGAGAAAGAGGTTATACCCCATGCATTGGTGGGTCACAGGGTACATTAGGCCAATGCACAGAGTACAATCCCAATATATGGTACTGATATAACTTGTTTCAACACGTGATCGATCGATGACAGGACCAAGACTGTATACATATACATATACATATATATGTGTATGTGTGTGTGTAAGAGGTCAGTTTATCCAACTCCACAACCCTGTTGATATAAGTTGGGTGAGCAAGTGTTGACGTGATCGAGTCTATATATATATATATATAGATAGATATGAACAAAGCTGGGCTACTAAAGCTTATGTAGGCTCCTACTGAAAATCAACATAGTACAATGGTTTGAAGCCCACATGCTAATCACGTGATTTTTAAAGCCAAAGAACCTGAACTTAAGCCAACCTATAAAGGCCAGAAAACCGGTTCTTGTTAGTTCATCTTAGTCCCTTCTAAAATGGACGAGGAACTACATAAGCTTCTCAAAGATGGGATGATGATGAATGAAGGGGTGACGTTGAAAATTCACAACCTTCTCCTTCCGAAGAAGAGCAAAACTTTTGGATTGAATCTCTCATTTAATCCACACAAGTGATAAAGTTTGTGATAGCAAACCCGCAAAGGGAGCCATGGCCATGTTTTTCTAGTCTTGTAAGCAACAATGTTTACGATTGAGGGAGAGAAGAAAAATGGTATATTCCTAAATTAATAGTTTTTTTTTTTTTTTTTTTGTCCAATTGATTGCTAGCCCACAATTTATAGCAAAATGTTTTTTTTTTTTTTTTTTTGTCTGACACAATAACTAGCAATCTAGCACAGAGGAGCACGAGAAAAAAAGAAAAAGCTTTTTGTACGCACAATTTTACAAACACATGGTGAGCATAGCTACACACACGACCGAAAATTTAAACTACTAACCATTGGGGGAGAGGTGGAAAGCAGTGGGTTTAGATAAAGATATATATGTAGATTATGGTTGAGAGAGAAAAGAGGAACAAGAGGTTTAAGAGAGAAATCTGACCCAAGTTTTATGAGTGCCAGAGGAATAGATAGCTCAAGTTCCTGAGGGTCGGAGGTAAACACGTCATACACGTTGGTGGCCACTAATGAGAGCACTAATGGAAGCTCCCCTATGAAAGTCGATGCAAGGAGGGACGAACAATATCTTTGGGAGGAAACCAGTTTTCTAGTTTTCTAGACTTCACAGGTTCACTAAAGTTCATGTTTTTGGGCCTTAAAACTCAGGTGATTGGCATGTCTTTCAACCATTGCACCATGTTGATTTTTAAGAGTATCTCCTAAACCAGCTTCCGTAGCCAAGCTTTGTCCTATATATATATATATATATATATATATATATATATATATATGATGTTTATGTGAGTACGTGCTAATATATATAATTTATATCAACACCTGCTTTAAAGGTTGTATCCGATGCATTGGTGGGTTACAAATACATTAGGCCATGGAGCATAATACCAATATATGTTACTGATATAACTTGTATCAACACGTGATCGATCAATGACTTGATCGGGATTCTATATATATATATATATATATGTATATATATATATATATATATATAGATATATGTATGTATGTATGTATGTATATATATATGTATGTATGTATGTATGTATGTATGTATGGGTGTGTGTATGTATAAAAGGTCAGTTTACCCAACACCACAACCTAGAACTGAACCAAGTAGAGGTTGGTTCCTCATTTATTAACATAGGATTGAACTAAGATATATAGCACAAAAACTAGACCGAACCAACCAATTGGTTGGTTTTGATTTGGTTCTTGGTTTGCACTTTGCACAGGGCCAAGTTGCACCGTACCCCTAACAAGAGCTGGGAAATTATATAGGGAAAACAAAATTTAGCTAAAATCGCAAAAACTTTAACAATGAGCTTGTTAATATGGAAATTAGATAATTATAAAGTATTTTACGTACATAGTATTGAAGGGATAGATCCATTACCTTCGATGAGCCATATATTATTTTTCATTTACTCTCCAAATTGTGATGCTTGTTATTATTCTCTTAAATTCTTTTATTCAATGTGATATATTTAATTTGTGCCTTTATTACTATGCAAAAAATACTAAAATTGTATAATTTCCATTTTAACGGTCGATCAGGCCTTCATGAAATCGTATATATTAAATGCATTCAAACTGTTTTTTTTCCCCCACAAAAAAATAGAAGGACTCCCACACCTATGCTGAGTTGAAATTAGGACGTACTTCCGCAAAAGCCACGTCACGCCCTTATTAGGGTGAGACATGCTATTAGTTTTGAGGGCATGACACATTCAAACAAATCTGTTATATGTAATGTATGTTGTAATGAAATTCTTATCCATACCACCAAAAAAAAAAAAAAAAAAAATCATCTACTATACTATGGTATTTTAATTTTGCCCTTATTTAATGAGTTGCAGTAAAATAAAAAAATTAAAATTAAAAATTAAAAAAGACATTTTTTTGCAAGACGGGAGGAAGTACTAAATATCGAAATGAAAATTTACTTATCAAAAAAAAAAGAAATGTAAATTTGAGGGAGAAAGAGTGACCCTGAGAGCAGCTTGGCCGTTGCCCGTGCCAACATCCCAAGCCAAGGTGTGATGAGGAGTGAGAGCCGCCAGCATCGAAAACCATTCGCTTAGGTAGTTTGGCCTTGCCTTTTGGTAGAACTTTGCTTGCTTCTCAAATAGGCCTGCCATTTCTCTTCCTCCAACCCCCTTTTCTACCATTTTCTCATCTATCATATTATATTATATATACAAGAGAGAGAGAGAGAGAGGGAGAACTGTGATGTTATTGTCTACTGGACTTTTAAAAGGAATCCACCAGACTTCTGTACCACGTATGACGTATGCACTTGTGTTGTTGCTGCGACCTAACTCTATAATCTTTACCTTCTTGGATTTTACTGGGCCATGTAATTGATTACATCCATTCAGTAAAGTCGGTGATGGATTCAGGAATTTATGTCATCAGAGAATTTTTTTTTTTTTTTTTGGTTTTTTGTTTTTATATGTTAGATGCTTTTTTCTAGTTTTATAAATTAAATAATCATTTGAAATAATTTTTAATATACAATAAAAATTAATAAAAATAAATTTTTTTTGGAACTTAATAATTAATACAAAAACTTAAATATTCATTAATAATATTTTTTTATTTTTTTATTTTTATGAAATAATGTATGTATTAAACCAAAAAGAGGCATAGACCAAGGGCATAAAACATATGTGAGCACTAACCAAGAGTTTTAACTAAAACTTTAGGGACTCCATAAAAGAAATAAAAGAAAACCTACTAATATTAGTGTGTGTGACAATAAAACCACCAAAAAACCTTTTTTTTTTTAACAATTGTCACCGACAAGTTTTCATGTTTTGAAAGCATTGAATGATAATCTCATTATCAATGCTATCGAAAATATATTTTTCAATATATATGTACAACTAAACTATTATTCATCCATTCATCTCCCATTCAGTTACGCAATCGACTCTTCACAATCTTCACAGCAAAAAGACCATTTCTACTATAGCACTCCTAATGAGTACGTAGGATCAATGTTAATGTCATAAGCAAGTACACTAATGGATATATAATGTTTTCCTTTGTTTGAACCATTTCTTATACTCCTGTTGTGTAGAACACCAGTTTACAACAAAGAGTCAAGGACAGTTTTGAGAATTGAATAAAACATGTCACACAAATGGGTTAAAGCTATTTATATAAAGGCCAGGGGAAAAAAAAACAAAAAGGGAAAGAGAGAGGAGTAGGGGCTACAATTATAAAATCAGGCGGTCAAAAAAATTTCTAAAAGGGTCAGGTTTAAGAACAAGATATATGTATAGGAAAAAAATAAAATTTTGAATGGGTGAGGGGTCAGTGCCGCCTCTGGCACCCCCCCTCCCTCTGCCCCTGAATAAAGCTAAAGTAACCTTGAGGGGTGGATGAGTACTCTAAGATCGAGTTTCTCTTTAAGTGGAAGGCTCAACTGTTATCATTTTCTCTTAAGCTCATCTCTAAAATTTATGTCTTATAATTATCAGATATATATAGGATAAGAGGAATGCATGTACCCAAAAGTTAGTCAAATGTATAAGCATATCGAAGAATCTTCTAATATTGAAAAAGGAAAAAAAAAAAAAAAATGGAGGTTGCAAACTCAAACTAGTCCATGCAATCAGCTGAGACCAAAGCTAAAGTGGATTTGGAGTTGGTGCATTTAATCAATTTAAATGCACTATAAAGTTACCTTGTGATGAGCGACACGCAGAGAGAGTTGAGATTGAAACGTGTGGACCCAGGAAAGTGGCCCACTTAGGTTGAAAAGGAGTCGCCACCTCATTTTTTTTAGGAAACAGGGAAAACCCTAAAAATGTTTTATTTCCAAACAAAAAGTGACTCCATGTTTAAAAATAGAAAAGTAAAAAGTCTTTCGAAAACCAAATGTTGTGAATCCAGCGGCTAAGTTACGATATGGGAAGGTTCTAGGCAAAGCCTGTAGGCACCCATATCACACTAAACGGTCTATTAATTTAATTGGGTTAAATCAAAGTCTTAAACACACATAAATCAACAATTATCATCACAAGATAGTATGCATTCCATTCATTCATTCATCCACATAAGTAAGATAATAAAAGAGAAAAGAGATAAAAGGAGAAAGAAAAGAAAACCTAGGATCCTTAGTATTCTAGGGCGGACTTGAACCTCAAAGTGAGCGCCTATATACTATGTATGAAAATACATGGATCAAAGTCCATGTAGTTCGAATGGGAATAGGGTTAAAACCTAATAAAAACCTATGGTAAACCCTAAGTTTCCTTCCATAAAATAAAAGGATAAATGATTCTTAAAAAGATATTTGAAAATATGGAATTTCAATAAAGATAGAAACTTTCTATTAAAAAAGGGATTTTTTATAAAAGGAAACTATAGGAATTACATATTCTCCTATTAGGAAACAACCCTAGGAGGGAGAAGGGAAAGTTTTAAGGAAGAAAAGTGAATTAGGGCACTTTCAAACTCTACTTACCTTATGCAATATTAACCTGTCAAAATAATCACCTTATTTCATAAGGTCATTACCCTATCTGCAAGATTTCTTCTTGCTATAGCCAAAATAATCACCCCACTTTGGTGGGGTAATTGCACCTGCCATATCCCACATTCTATGGGTTTTGTACTTGTTAAGTTACATGCAATATCCACCAAAAAAACTAACAAACCAAACAATTATCATGCTCACAAATATGCTTTCACATGCTTAAAATATGACAACAATGACAATGAACAAATCTGGACAAAATTGAAATAAGGTCTAAAATCACCCATAAGTCATGCGAATAACACAAATCGTGAACTAATAAAAACCCTAATTCAACCCTATATGCAATGACTTAATTATTATGCATAAAAACTAACAAAAACATGCTCAAACTCATAAAAACCTCCAATAACATCAATAAGCATAATAAAAAGGAAAACTTTGACCAAAAAGTTAATATTTTATGTAAAATATGCAAAATGGCCTTCTTACGGCAAGCTTTCTTAAGTGAAACTATCTGAAGATAATTTCACGTAAAAACCTCATCATGGGGTGGTACAATCAACATATCCTACATAAAATATACATATTAGGACACAATAAAAGCGAATTCATGCTTAAACACATCACAGAAAGCTCTCATACAAAACCCTACATGACAAAAAAGGATAATTATCCTCTGAAAAGGATAACATCTCCAAAATCCTAAGAAATCAACTATATGCATGCAATGAACACCATAGTTATTTTATATGTATCACATATATAACAACCATGAAGAAAAATTAGAAGAAAACTCTAACCTAGTAGGCTATATGAATCTTACCTAAAACATGGATGATAGAAACTCTAGAATCACAACCATGTATTAAATTACATGAAATAAACATAAATCATGCAAAACTAATCATGAATGACGTTTTAATCATGTATATTAACTAATAGGAGCATCAACACATGATAAAAATTCAAGCTTTAACATACAATAGAGCTATTCTAAGCAAAACCCTAATTTCAGCACTATAGAAAGGATAATAGAACCCTAAAATCACAACTATGCATTACACCACATGAAATAACCCTCTAGCATGCAAAACTATTCATGAATACATTTTAATCATGTATATTAACTAATAGAAGCATTAACACATGATAAAAGTTAAGCTTTAACATGCAATAGAGCTATTCTAAGTAAAACCCTAATTTCAGCATAAATAAGATAGAGGTATACCTTAGGTTAAGCTCTCTTGTTGCTGTAGAGACTCCTTTGTTATCTTGTGAATGACTTGAAACACTCTCCTTCAAGCCTCCATACAAATCCTAATTTTCTTTTGGAACTCTCTCTCTCTACCTCTCTTTCAGAAATTAGGTTAAATCATAAAAGTGGCTCTAGTTCCCCCCCTTAATGCTGAAACATACAGGGGTATTTATAGGGTTTGAGTGGAATAAACCAATGGTTGGGATTAAAACCCTAAGTATTGATCCAAGGGTCATTAGAGACTCTCCTAGGGCTCAAGGCACTCAAATAGAATTGAAAATGAGATCGAATGGCGGCTGGAGGCGGAAAAATCCGTCAAAATAGGAAAGAGATAAAAAAAACCCTAAAAAATGATGGAGTCCCTTGGCTGACCACCCAAGCCTGGGTGGTCACTCGAGGGGCCTTGCCAGGTCTTGCCTATTTTGTGTCCTTTCGACTTCCAAAAATGTTTCAAGGGCCACATTAACTCTGATTTTGATGAAACGAAAGCCAAAACGACTATGTTTTGAAAAGGAATATGATTTGAGACATTTTAGGGCAAAAATCCCTACCCATGGCTGCATGGTTAGGCTTTATAAAGGCGATTAACCGCTATACACCATCGTTACTAAGTTTAGGTATGCACACAGGGTCGCATCGAATGCTTTCCAATTTAAAATTCGACTTGATCTAAAACATCTTTAGGAATGAATTTAAAACTAATTAAAGTCAAATAAGTGGGAATTGAGTGAAAATCATGAGCTGATTTGAGCCAACCCGAAGTGGGTCTCTTAACCAACTTGAATCATATTGAGCCATTTTAATCCCAAACCATCAATTCATCAAATTGAACCCATAAATACCTCGTATGTATCCATATGAACTCCAATTGACAATTTGGAGGTCATTTCAAGGTCAAATGGAAAGTTTGTGAACTAAAAGACGATTATGTGCCTTAAGTCGCAAAAGTTCTTATTAACCCTCGAGATCAACTCCAAATTGAACCAAAATTCATACCTATTATCCTCAAGATCCTCGAAACTCAATGCAAAAGACTAGACTCAAGAAAGAAACAAAAAGACACATGAAATGACAAACCGTAGCTAAGATGACAAAAATGGGGTGTGACAAAAGGTTAAGATTAGTTGGGTATGAAATGGTTGTCTCCAATCTTAGCCTTCTAATTTCAACTCTCTCCACGTGTCGCTCATCGTACAGTAACTTCACGGTGCATTTAAAGTGACTAAATGCACCAAATCCACTTCCAGCTAAAGTTTGGAGTAGCTTCGCTTTCTTGAATTTAGCTTGCTGAATAATAGTGCACACTTGCATTACATTTTAGTTCATACTCAATATATTAAATATAGGTTAGTTGCAATAAATATCATATTGTGTTTATTGTGTTTCCCCTTTTGTTTTTTTTTTTTTTTTTTTTTTTTGGTATGTTCTCGTTGAGCTCAATTTTATTTATTTTTATTTTTACTTAGTGAATAGTGAGAAAAACATGTTTTTGTAAACTAGTATCAGAGTCTCAGGGTTAGTTTAATTACCTAAGCTAGTTTAATAATTTTGAATTTAAGTTGAGTGTTTATAATATCAATTTTATCATCTCTAATGACTTGCAAATCTAAAAGCAACCTTGAGTAGGGCGAATTTTGAGGCCTTGACCATTTTGAGAGCTAATCGTTTGAGTAGAATCTAGATGTAAATCCTAGGCCGGCAACTTTGTAGGAAAAGTTAAACATGAAAAATTTAGATGCATGTTGTGGACCCCGGAAAATGGTCCACAGGGATTTAAAAGAAAATAGGTTTAAAAACGAAAAGGAGTCGCCACCTTATTTTTTAAAGGAAACAAGGAAAACCCTAAAATGTTTTATTTTCCAAAACAAGTGACTCCATGTTTAAAATGGTAAGGCAAAAGATCTTTTGGAAATCAAAGATGGTGGATTCGGAGGCTAAGTTACAATATGGGAAGGTTCTAGGCAAAGCCTATAGGCACCCATATCACCCTAAATGGTCTCTTAATTTAATTGGGCTAAATCAAAGTCTTAACCACTCAAGAAATAGCAATTATCATCACAAGGCAGCATGCATATCATCCATTCATTCATCTACATAATCAAATAAATCAAAGAAAATAGAAAAGAGAAAAAGGGGGATAGGAAACCTAGGATACTTAGTATCCTAGGGCGGACTTGAACCTCACGAAGAGCGCCTACGTACTATGTATGGAAATACATAGATCAAAGTCCACGTAGTTCGATAAGAATAGGGTTATAACCTAATAAAAGCCTATGGTAAACCCTAAGTTTCCTTTTATAAGAAATATGGTAAGTTTCCAAATATAAATGATTCTCAAAAGATCTTTAGAAAATATGGAATTTAATAGAAACTTTGGTTTAAAAAGGCATTTCTTTATGAAGGAAACTATAGCGGCATACCATGTTCCCCTATTAGGAAATAACCCTAGGGGGGGAGAAAGAGAAGGTTTCAAGGAAAGGAAAGAAAGGTGAATTGGGGCATCCTCATACCCAACTTACCTTTAAGCAAAAGCAACCTGTCAAAATAACCACCTTATTGCATAAGGTAATTATTTTATTTGCAAGATTTCATCTTGCAAGAGCCAAAATAACCACCCCACATTGGTGGGGTAGTTGCACCTATCATATCCCACTTTCTATGGGTTTGTACCTGTCAAGCACCTACAATTTACATGCAAAACACACCAACAATACCAACAAACAAACCTAGTTTCTAATCAAGCAATTATCATGCTTAAACATAGGCTAACACATGCTCAAAATATCATATTCAGGACAATTGAGAAATCTGGACAGAATTGAAATAAGGCTTAAAATCAACCATAAATCATGTAAACAACATGAATCATAAGCTAACTAAACCCTAATTCGGCCCTATATGCAATGACATGCAAAAAACCCTAAAATCAACTATATGAAGGCAAAAAATCATCATAGTTATCTAATATGGAGCACATATATAGCAACTATGAAGAAGAGACAAAGAGAAACCCTAAGCTATCATGCTATATGCAATTTTCCTAACACAAAGATGAATGAAACCCTAGAATCACACTTTAATATGCAATAGGCCTATCCTATATGAAAACCCATATTCAGCATAAAGAAGGAGTGAGGAATACCTTAATAAGAAGCTTCCTTGCTGCTGTAGAGACTCTCTCTTCCTCTTATGGATGACTTGAACCAATGTTCTTCAAGGCTATAGCAAGAACTCCAACTCTCCTTCAAGTCTCTCTCTCTTATTCTCTCTCAAACACTTAGGTTTTTAGGCATAAAGTGGCTCCCCTTGTGCTAAAGCATAAGGGGGTATTTATAGACTTCAATTAGGATAAACCAATGGTTGGGATTAAACCCTAAGAATTAATCCAAGGGCTATTAGAGACCCCCTTGGGGCTTAAGTAACTCAGAAGTTACCAAAAAATAGGAGGAAACTCGTCCAAAAGAGTCCTTGTTCGTCAAAATAAGCAAGAGTCCGCTTCAGCAACACATGAAGAGAAATTAGGAAAGTGGTCTCGGGTGATCACTAGGGCCTATGCGGCTAGCCACCTGGGCCCAGGCGGCTAGCCGCCCAGGGCTGGGTGGTCACCCGAGCCCACTTCGGATTTTTGCCTATTTTTTACTCCCAATCCTTCTAGAAGTGTTTCAGAGGGCAAATTAACTCCAATTTTGATGAAACAAAAGCCAAAACGACTGTGTTTCAATGAGGAATAAATTTTTGAACATTTTAGGGTGAAACCACTAACCATGGGGGCATGGTTAGGTTTGACAAAGGCGGTTAACCGCTATGCTCTACCTTTGCAAAGCATAGATATGCACATAGGATTGAACCAAATGTTTTCCAAATCAAAATTAACTTTCTAAAACACTTTTAGGGATAAAATGATGACTAACTAAAGTCAATTTGAAAAGATTTGATTGGTAATTGTGAGTCAATTAGAGCTAACCCAAGGGAGGGTCAATTAACCAACTTGAACTACGTTGAGCCATTTTAATCCCGAGCCATTGATTCATCAAATTGACACTAGAAATATCTCGTATGCATCCATATGAACTCCAATTGACAATTTGGAGATCATTCCAAGGTCAAATGAAAAGTTTGGGACTTAAAAGACAATTATGCCCCTCAAGTCACAAAAGCTCTTATTATCCCTCAAGATCAACTCCGAATTGAACCAAAATTTATATCCATTGTCCTTGTGACCCTAAAAAACTAATGCAAATGACTAGATTCAAAAACAAAACAAAAACATGCATGAAATGACGAGCCCTAGTAAGATGGTGCAAAAATGGGGTGTGACACCTATCTTCAAAAGGCAATCTTTTCTCTTCAAAAGGGAACATCCCCTTTACTTCAACAGCTTTCAAAAAGCATCCTTTTCTTTACCCATTCTATTGACTTCAAAAGTCTCGAGCTTTCTCAGGATCCCAAAAATGTTCGCACTTGATATTAATTCTTTAAAAAAAATGGACTCACATCATTTCCATTCCCATCCTTTCATAAAGGATTGATCTTTACCACTGCAAGATAAGGATACTTTAGTTAATCAATTTGACCTAAAATACCCATGAGAAGGAAGGCGAATTTGTAGTCTTTACAAAAGATTCTCATTTACAAAAAAACCTTAAGGCATGCTTTCTCAAAACATCAACACTTTCACAAAGACTTTATTCCAACCCCTTTGAGGATCTCTTTTCAAAATTACAGAATTCACCACCCTTCAAAAGGGTATTCTATGTCAAATTATTCGTATAGGATATCAACAATATCGAATAGGATTTTAATCAGAAACATCGTCAAAATCGGGAACCGTTGGATTCCAACAGGCGATGTGGGTTACCTCACACCTTCCCCACTCGTAACCAAACCCCCTTACCCTCAATCTTTAGTCTCACAGACAACTAGGAGTCAATCAATTTCCAAATGGATCTCAAATGGACCCATCTGATGATAAGGCGTCAGATGGACTTATTTTGGGATCTCAAATTACCCCACTCCCTAACCAACTATAGGATGTCCAATCGCGTCCTCAAACCCCTGATTGGTGGCGACTCCATAGCATTGATAATTTTAGATATGCTTACATGCCTAGGACAGTCAAGGCGCCCTCGAACTGAATCCATCTTATTCAACACCACCCACCAGAGAAAATGGATAACCTGGCGTCATCCCAAAATTTTAGGAAGGGAAGCATCCCATCCCTCTTTTTTGAGGTAGCGACAGATCTTTTTGACTTGTTTTGAGCACGTGTAAGGATGCAAATAGGGGTGATGATCACTTTATTACAAATAAGGCTGTTATTGCTTAATAATGCTTAGAGTAATTGCATAAGGTAAGTAGGGTGTGAAGGTGCCCTAATTCACCTTTTTCTTCTTTTATTCTTTCTTTTCTCCCTCCTTAGGGTTATTTCTTAATACGGACCTATGGTATAACTAGAGGTTTCATTGATTAATAAAATACCTTTTTTATCAAAGTTTCTATCTTGTGGAAGTTTTCCTAAATTCAAACTTGGTTTATTTAATTCTCTTTCGAATAAGGAAACCTAGGGTTTTTACTATAGGTTTGTATTAGGATTTAACCCTATTATAAATCAAACTACGTGGACTTTGATCCATGTATTTCGTTGCATGGTACGTAGGCGCTCGTTTTGAGGCTCAAGTTCGCCTTAGGATCCAAGTATCCTAGTTTTCTTTTATTTTCCTTTTATTTTCTATTTTATTTTATTTTCTTTATTTGATTATATGAATAGATGAATGGATGATATGCATGCTGTCTTGTGATGATATTTGTATGGAAAAGATCTTAATTTAGCCCAAATAAACTAAAAGATTGAAAAGGTGACATGGGTGCCTATAGGCTTTGCCTAGAACCTTCCCATGTCATAACTTAGCCTCCAAACCCTAGTTTTCTTTGGTTTCCAAAAAGACTATTTTTTGCCTTTCCTTTTTAAACATGGAGTCATTTAGATATTTTCTTTAAAACAAAGTGTTTTTAGGGTTTTCCTTGTTTCCCTTAAAAATAAGGTGACAACTCCTTTTCAATTGCAAACCAAATCTTTTGCCAATCTTGTGGGCCACTTTCATGGTTTCACACTAAGTGATATTTTGAAACAATGGTTCTCCTTATTGAGTACTAAAGAAATTGAGTCTTATAGGTTAAGTAGTCACTTTTCCCATCTTATGTGAGCGCACCATAGAATTTGGCACACACTAGGAACCTTTGTTTCCTTGTCTCGCATCGGGCACTTCCAACTTAGTTGGCGTGTGGTCAGGATTCCTTGTTTTGCATGAGGTCCAAAGTTTTGGCATGTAAGCAAGATAATTGTGGATTTAGTGAATTTGTCTCCCAAGCTATGTGAAGGCTCCATAGAATTGGCACATAGTATATCCATGTTTTTCCCTATCTCACATAGATTGCATCGGTTAATCTGGCATGTGGTTAGGATGACCTACTTTGTATAAGTACCAATAGAACTTTAGCATACAAATTAGGATGATCTCATGGGTTAAGTAGTTACTTCCCCACCTTTGTGTGAGCGCACCATAGAATTTGGAACATGAGAAGTTTGTGATTTCCTATCTCACATTGAGTGCACTAACTTAGTTAGCGTGTGATTAGGATAGCTTTATTTGGCACCAATAGAACTTTAGTGCACAAATAGAAAGTGTTTGACATATCAACAAAGTTGATATATAGAAGTTTACCTACTCCCCAGTGGGTCTCTTCTCATGAGTCTTGACGAAGTCAAGCCCATTCGATTCTTTGAGGGTCTGAAAATGAGTGTCTTTTAGGTCATTGGTGTTTGCTTGCTAAGCAAACTTCACCAATGAGGGTCTTATGTAGACACCCCATTTTCATCCTCTAACATGTGACCTTTCCACCTTAGGAGCATTATTATATGTAGAGAATTACATTATTTTGGCACCAAATCTTTTTTGTTAAGCTCTATACATCCCAAAGAATCCATGGTATCTTCCAGGGTTCAATTTAGTTAAGTCTTGACAACTAATAAGAACTTTTGTGACTTGGAGGGCATTTATGTCATTTCACTTGCATAATTCTTATTTGACATCCAATTCTCACCAAATTCATCCCAAGATGATCCTAATGACCTTAGGATGTCATTTATAGGCTTGGTTTATAATTTGGTTAAGTTTGGAGACGATTTGCTTAAGGATGGTCCAAAGTAGGCTCGGTTTGACTTCGTTCGTCGGCCCTTCTTATTATTGCTTCTTGATTTGATCCAATTGAGTCCAATTAATACTTCATTAATTTCAATTGGGTCTTAAGTAAGGTGTATTAATGCTTGGAATTATTTTTGGGAGAGTTTGATTGCAACTAGGACTCCACTAGGGTTCAAACCCTAATGTTTTCCCAATTAGTCTTAATTGATCTCTATGAGCCATATGGGCTTAACCCTTGATTAATTGACTAAGTGTGGCTCAATAAGGATTTTTTTAATCATATTTTAAGTAGAGAATTGAGCCATAGTCGTTTTAAATCCAAAATCAATGAATTTAGACTCACAATGGACAAAATACATAGCATAAAAGGGAAAAAGTGCACAAAAGAGCACAAAAATGCACTAAATGGGCTACTACTGGCCGTGTGGCCACCAAAGAAGGCCAAACAGCCACTCATGGTGTCCAAATGGCCACCAAGGGTGCCCAATTGGCCTATGACGGAGTTGAATACACAAAAGAAGGCAAAAATGCACCAAAAAGGTTACTGGTGGCAATATAGCCACCAAGAGAGGCCAAATGGCCACCAAGGGAAGGCCAAATGGCCACCCAAGGTGCCAAAACGGCCACGAAGGGTGTTCGTTGGCCTCTAATGCATTTTTACCCTAGTTTAAGCCCAATAGACTCCTTATCTTGCTAGAATTCGAATTTCCTCCAGATTTTTGAAGTGTTTGAGATAGGAACCAGCTCTTGTGAGTGTTTTAGAGCCCTTGGATCATCCCTTGCTAGATCAATCTTGGCCATTCATTCCACCCACCTTTCACTATAAATTGGGGTCCTCCCTTCCTTCATTCTTCACCAAGTCTGAGTAGAGTACTCCTAAGCAAATGAAGAACTTGAGTTCTTGAGTGTGGGGTAAACATTCCTATTAGTATATCTTCACTTGAGACTCATTCTAAAGAAGAGCTTGGCTCAATAGTTAGTGGGGAACATTCCTATTAGTACCCTCTAGCTTGCGACCCATTTTAGAGCTTAAAGGAGTAGAAGCTCTGCCTAACTTGTGACTCCCTTCTTGAAGACCACTATAAAAGCTTAAAAGCGTCGAAACTCTACCCGATTTTCAACTCAAAAACCCCGAGGTTGCAAATAGAATTCTGCCTCAATTCTATCAAGTATAATCTCTAAATGCCATTGCCATGATGTAGTTGTTTATGTGATAATGCATGCTCCCGTGAGTTTTATTATTCATAAGATTATATTAGGGTTTGGATCCTAAATCAAACAAGTTTTCAAATAAAAATTGTTTCTTTTAAAGTAAGTTGTTTTTCAAAAGCAAGTGTTTGATTATGGATTGGATTCTACTAGAGTCTTACGAGGAGTGAAACTCTTCCCCCTAACATGTTTGTTCGAACTACGTAGACTTTGATCTTCGTCAGAAGTACGTAGGCCGCTCAGTTGAGCCCAAGTCCAACTTAGCTTAGTTTTTATCTTTTAATTTTCTTAATTTTTAGTTATATTACATGGTTAAAATTAATTAAGCCCAATCAATAAATGAGACCGATTTATCGGGCGAAATGGGTGCCTACGGGCCATGACTCGAAACCTTCCCATTTCGTAACCTAACCCCCAAATGCTTGTTTTTTGTTCAAGACTTGCCTATTTTCTATTAATGGAGTCAAATTTGTTTTTATAAAACAAATCTTTTAGTGGTTTCCTCGTACCCTAAAAATGAGGTGGCTACTCCTTGCTTTTTGAAAACCCTTTTAAGAGTGGAATGAAATTCGATTCCCCCCGAGTCGATTTCTGGCATCTACATTATGATTTAACTCTTCAACTATAAGATAGCTTGGACGATGATAGTCCCAAAGTATCTTTTAATGCAAGTAGCAAAAAAGCGAAAGCAAAAGTGAACGAGAATTATAATATTTATGATTATTGAACATCAAGATAAGGAAGAAATATTTGGAGTTATCCCAAACAGGGAACTTCAAACTATAAAACTTGGAGAGTATTTTTTTATTTTTATTTCTCTTCACGGTAAGTAGACCATACAACAGAATAAGAAAAGAAAAATGAGGAGAAAGAGAACAACAAAACAACAACAACAACAAAAAATTATTAAAAAAAAAAAACCTTCAAAGGAAAACTAACCCCACGAGCAATGGTCCATCACAATATTGATAACTAAAGAAGCATGCATAGACAAATCAAATCTTGAATTAAAATTTCATAAATTAAAAAAAAAAATTAAAATTAAAAAGATTAAATTTATCAAATACTCCCCACAAATGCACGACAAGCACTCAATCCTGGTAAAGCTAAACAATCTGGTTTATTAGAAATGGCGACTAGGCTGAATTAGGTTATTACAGTTGAGTTTACACCTGTATACCTCGTAACATAATTTATAGCTTAACTTTTCCAACAAGCATGGAAACCTTGTAGTTGACAGATCTCACTAATTTGGATCCCCCCCAAGCACTCTCAAACTCTTTGATCACCCCTTCAGACAACAAATCCACACCTTGCTCCTTCGCCGTAGTGACCCCAGATGACGACCTCAGGAACCCCACAAACCCATCAAATGACATCTCCTTTGGTACGTCCAGTGTCACTGGGCTCCCCTCAGAACCTAGCCCAACACTCTCAAATGGAAAAGGAAGTGTCCTATAACCATCAAATGCGTATTGGGCTTTGGGGTTCCAATAAGTGCTAGTGCTCTCAAAGAAGTGTTTCACCAGAGGATTGAATGTCGGGCTTATTTCAATGTAATTGTAGGTCCAAACAGCAATTACACCTCCTGGTTTTCGTAGAAGACGAGTTGCGAGGGAGTAAAAGCTTGGGAGGTCAAACCAGTGCACTGCTGTGGCCACAGTCACCAGATCAACTGAATTCTCACCCCCTATCAAGTTTACTAATTCATCCTCAGACATGGATAATGGGGTGTGGATGTATCGAACTTTGGGATGTGGCATTGCATGTTGTAACTGGCCTTCACTCACATCGGTTGCTATGACTTGCTCATAATGCTCTGCGACCTGGCAGGAGAACATGCAAAAATCTTGATATCAATTCACAAACTTAATTCTTACTGCATGTGCGCAGTTTTCATATGTGCTAATGTGATTTTAATCTGAGTTCAACTTTTTTACCTCCTAAATGGTGTGCAGCCGTCACATCAATTTATTATAATTTATAAATGATTGTTCTTTTTTGGAGAAATTTTTAGTTGGTTTGCCAAACTGGCACATCATTTGGCAAATTTTTCTTTAGCCGTGTAGCATTGCTCATTAAATTATTATCTATGTGGGGACATTGAAATTGGAGAATGGAAATTGGACAATCACAGTATGAAGAAAAGGAAACGGGGAGAGTAGACTCAAATCGTTTGGATCAATACGAATTGGAACAAATTAATTCAGTTTGACAAATTGGGTGGTTTTTGCATCTCCTGGAGACAATACTAAATTTCAGAGTGAAGATATGTGAGAGAGAGAGAGAGAAAGAGAGTGACCCCGAGAGCAGCTTGACCGTTGCCAGTGCCGGCATCCCAAGCCAAAGTGTGATGAGGAGTGAGAGCTGCCAGCATCGAAAACCATTCGGTTGGGTAGTTTGGCCTTGCATTTACGTAGATCTTTGCTTGCTTGTCGAAGAGTCCTGCCATTTCTAATCCTCCAAGGCCTTCTCTACCATTTTTTCATCTTATTATTTTACAATATAGACACAGAGAGAAAGAGGATTTGATTTGAAAAGCATGACAAGCAAATTCAGCACGACGTATGCACTTACGTCATTGTTTTTGACTTAATTTTAGAATCCTGATCGTCTAATGCTCCAAAGATTTTCCATCCATTCGATAAAGTTAGGTTGACTCTAGATCACGGAATAAGTCTGCTGTATAATGCCTTGGACCAATCAGAAGGAATTTGGGATTGAACCGACTCTTTTAATATATAAAAATATACAAATGAGGAAGGTTTGGATTAAACAATTTAATTATAAATGAAGCTGGAGCGGAAGCTCATCTTCCAAAACCGTGCATTAGCAGCGACAAATTGACCACACCTGAAAAGTGAAAACCATGACTGCATCTATTGGCCAATTTCAATAGCCAAAATCTTGTTGCCAAAACGTCCTGTCTGCCAAAAACAACCTCAAAAGAACGCCTTTTTTCCTTTTTTGAAATTGCACTTGAATAAAGTGCACTTTCCTTCTTTTTTAGACCGTATAGGGTCTCCCTAACTTACCAAATTAAAAATTTCAGTCTTATTCCTGCAACCAAAATATATACTCTCCAAAAAAAACTAAAAATTGCTAAAAACATGACGAAGCACTAAATCCTGGGAATATTACAAAGCTAAACAATCTAAGTTATAATTTAAACAATAAGAAAAGGCAACTAGATTAACTAGATTAACTTTTATTATTACAATTAGGTGTTGTGATGTTTTAATAAAAATAATACGGAGTATATTTTATTACGTTTGAGCATTGGTTTGTAACTCACGTTGTATAAATAATTCCTAATTACAGCACGTAACGTAACATGAATTGATTGACAAAAATTCTTTCTAAAATGTTTACAAGAGATTCATTTTCACATCATATATTATTTGTATGGTGATATTGTATTATGGAGCTATGAATAAAATTGCTCATTATTATAATATTATTATAATTGTATATTTGTATGGACATGATTCCTTACCGTTAGCACGTGCTTGTGAATACAATTTATTGTAAAGGTTACATATTTGATCTCGAAGAGATGGAACTTGCTAGCCATTGAAGGCTTTCAAGCAAGTAGCCTTGCCGGTTGTGGCCTTTTATCTACTCATTCAAGTATATGTTATGTGCATAACACGTATAATATACTCCGTATATATGTATTATCTTTATATGCTGGTAAGGATTTACAAAGAGTATACTTACACAATCTCATACTACTTTCATAAGAGTCCAGTGACGAGACTTATTTGGAATAAATTTGTCCCCACTTCCCTGCGGAACCGATTTTTTTGTTTTTTTTCAAAGAATTGATGTGCAGATAAGCTACTCCACACATCTACCAGGGAGCATTGCCGGCCTTGCCCACATTGCATCTGTAATTTGCCCCACCGCACCTATGTTGCGGCCGAAGCTAAGGGTCACCACACGACCGAGGGCTTGGCTAGATAGGTTTAACCCCAACAAGGGGCTACAAGGACTCGAACCCACGCGGCGGATTCTTTTAATTACGAACTATTGCTATGACTCCTACTTGGCTTTCTATCTTTGCTTCGACCTGTTGGAATTAATTAAGGCATGGATTTGGCGTAATAAGCTTTTATTTGACTCCAACTTTCATTATTTAAGCAATCCCGTGGTTCAAATCATAACTCTCTCGTAGGAAATGCAGCAGGCCCTTCTTTCTTTTATGTCTCCCAAAATAAGAACTGAAATATATATATTCATTTTGTGGACTCCCCAAACAGTGGCTGGTTTAAACTAAATGTTGATGGCTCCAAGGGGAATCCAAGACACTCAAGTGCCGGTGGGCTTATTCGTAACACAGATGGCAGATGGATTAAAGGCTTCTCTATAAACATTGGAGTTTGTCATATTGATAGAGTTGAACTTTGGGCTTTGTATCAAGGTCTAATAATGGCGTGGAACTTTGACATTTGAAATTTGAGTAGAAAACTCAGATCAAGAGATTTGAGGAAGAAAATGCTTTGATACTTTTCTCTTACAATCGATGGGCATAAATAGCCAAGGTACAAAACTCAGATCCCAAAGTTTAGGGAGGAGAATAGCTTGCCTAGGAAAGCAATAACCACTAATAATTATAGGGATCCTATTCTATTTCGTACAGCTAATAATTGATACAAATTAGGAATCAATGCAACAGCTTGGAGATAATTACGCCAATCGTTAACAAGTTAAATGTCAATCTCGATTCTAAGGCTATGGTTTGGATGGTCCCTATTGGGATTTGGTGAAGTTTGGGACTTTAATTGCATGATAAAGTTACTGCTGGATTGACGCCACATGGCAAGGGAGAAGAAATGACGGCTCGGATTTGCTGGTAGTAAAGCAGTTCTCAGATTTTGTAGTCTCAACTGCTTTGCTATCAGTGAATCTGAGCCATCCTTTCTTCTCCCTTGCCACGTGGCGTCAATCCAGCAGTAACTTCACCATACAATTAAAGTCCCAAATTTCACCAAATCCGGATCCCCCTAATGGTTTATCTTCCTTTCATCCCAATTTTTCTCTAATCCAAGCCTGTAAAGATCTCATTGCTAGAAACTAGAATTGCAAACTTCTCCATAATTTGGGCAAGAAATTGTTTTGCTGATTGGTTTTCTTCCTTTAGCCTAACTTATGACTATGGGTTGGTTTCTTATATTAGAAAATATGTGATTTTCTTTAAAGCTTCAAAACTTCGATCCACACACGTATGTACACGCACATTGCCCACCTTAATTAGACTGACCGTGTCGTGATGTGGCGTGTGAGAGTGTTGTGATTTGGTGTACGTCACTACCCCCTGGAACAAAAGGCTTGGGGAGCACGACCTTGGGCAGGACAACGGTCACCGCGCAACATATGGTGTCCCTCTCTCTCTCTCTTTCTACTTTTGCTTTTTCTTTTTGGACTCCCTCACTAGGTTGTATGGAGTGTGGACTATTTGAAAGGCCTATTTATCTATAGTTAGTGATTTGGAATTTGCATGGTTTATGCTTCCAAATTGCTTTGCTTTAAAGTGAATGTCTCCCTAAAATGGAGAAACGTTCACAGAAAAGCAGAACTCAGAGTTGCCATTAGTTATTGGTTTAAAGACGTAACTGATCATCTTTTGGGTATCCAAAAATCAATAATTAAGTCCAACTTAGGTTTCAATGACACCTAAGGTCTATGTTACCTAAAGATTATGAATACGAAGGCTTGGTTGAGGAGGGGGAAGGTATTAGCATCCCCTCGCACCTGTGGATTGAAACTATAGTTGCCACGTTCTAAATTGCATTATCAATAGTATAAAACTTTAAACAAATTCCTAAAATGAAGCATGCATATGATATTGACATTGGTTTGTGCAAAAATGTTGCCCTCATTTGATTTAAAAGAATTTGTTGAAAGATGACATTGCTTTTGAATTGAAGTATGCATTGAAAGATGGCATCTAATTTTGAGTTGAAATAAGCATTGAAAGATGGCATTTGATTTTGAGTTTGAAAGATGCATTGAAAAGATAGCATTTAATTTTGATTTTGAAAGATGCTTTGAAAGATAGCATTTACTTTTGCTTTGAAAGATGCTTTGAAAAGGGCATTTAATTTTCCTTTTGAAAGATGCATTGAAAAGATGGCATTTACTTTTGTTTTAAAAGATGCATTGAAAAGGGCATTTACTTTTGCTTTTGAAAGATGCATTGAAAAGATGGCATTTACTTTTGCTTTGAAAGATGCATTGAAAAGGGTGTGGTAAACCAATGTCAAGTGCAAGTGTGTGTCATGAAATATGGCATGTGTTTTGAATTTCAAAAGATGTAATTAAAGATAGCATACTTTTTATTTTAAGAGATGCGCGACAATCATGGTATATATGAAATGATATGAGATTGGTGAGACTTGGATGGTGCCTTGAAGAATCAAATTGATTTGGAAACATTTTGAAGTATGGAAAACAGATCTTGAATGCTTTGAAGAATTTAGATGAAATTTGACTCCTTTGAGTTATTTGAAACTCTAAAGGGTATTTTGATCATTCTTGAAAAATTGGGACTAAAAGTAACCTTTTTGGAGTCATTTGAGACTCGGAAGGCATTTTGGTCCTTCTTGAGAAAATTGGGTTGAATTGAAGATAAATTGATGATATAATGAAAAATGGCTTGAATTGAATTGAATTGAATGAATATAAAATGAAGTGAATTGGATGAACATTGATTTGAATTGAATTGGTTTGAATTGAATTGAATTGAATTGGATGAAAATTGATTTGAATTGAAATGGTTTGGATTGAATTGAATTGAAATGAATTGAATTGGATGAAAATTGATTTGAATTGAAATTGGTTTGGATTGATTGGAATTGAATTGGATTGAAAAGAATTGAATTGATTTGAAAAGATATAAATATTTTTATAGAAAATTGGATAGCCTTCCGGCATATAGAAAATAAATAATGCATTTTTTTTGTTGGTAAATGTAACCATTTTTGTTGAAATTCACATTGGAATGGAATGAGAATGAATGAAAAGAACTAATTTGGACTATTCATTTGGTAAAAATCCTACAAAAATTTTGGCAACCTTCTGGCGTCTCAAAAAATATTTGAAAAATTCCGGGTATGTATGCAACATATATTTTCATGGAAAAAATTGGGCAGCCTTCTGGTGTATGAAAATATTCTAGAAAAAATCAATGCGTGTGTGGCATGCTTTTGTGGCAAATTAGTGCGTGTGTGACATGCTTTGTGACATAGCCAGTGCGTGTGTGATATTCTCTGTGACATAGCCAGTGTGTGCGTGACATGCTTTGTGACATAGCTAGTGTGTGCGTGTGTGACATGCTTTGTCACATAACTAGTATGTGCGTGCTTTTGACATAGAGTATATGACATGCTTTTGACATAATTAAAGAGTATATGACATGCTTTGTGGCAAAAATTGGGTAGCCTAGCAGTGTATCAAAATATTCTAGAAACTTTTTGTCCATCTATAATATGTGTAGGAAAATTGGACAGCCTAACGGTGTATCAAAATATTCTTGAAAAAAAACTGTGCATTTGTGATATGTGTGTTTAAAAACAAGTTTTTGGCCCTATTTCGGAGCACACGTGCACGGCTATTTCAAAGCTAATCTCCATTTCTTTGCCCTTATATACATAGGAGTAATGCCCTACAAAACAAAGGTTAGAAAGTCCACTTACAATTCATGCTATATCAATTTTGATTTCTTAGTGTGATTGAAAGCATAGGGATTCCTTATTTGAGTCTAAACACATGGATTAGACAAACCAATCGTAGTGAAATCAATGCATACATTTATGACTTGGTTCCCATTTTCGAGGAACTCATCACCATAGCTGGATGCACGCACTTAATTGATTTGCCCAATTTCATATATTCAAACACAAACAAGAAAAACCCCTAAATAATTTCAATGCACAAAGTCCATATAAATAATATGCCTGTTTCTATTATATGTAAGTCCATCCAAGCTTCAACATACAAACAAGATTAATAGCACAATTAAAACATATGGAATGGGCAAGAAATCACATTTTTATACCTTAACTTTGAAACTTCCTTTTGATTTTGCTTTGTATTTGCTTCCTTTCTTTGAATTACTGATAAGTACAAAATATTCACTAAAACTACTCCCGAATTTATATTTTCTAGTTATTTTATTATATTTAATTTGGTGCGTTTTTTAATTTATTGCAAGGTTGATGAGTTTACACCCAAAAGATGACAATTGGGACTACTTAAGCTAATAAATGCAACTTGAAGTGGGTTTCTCACTTGCCTAGAATTTCATGGAGCTTCAATAAGAGTTGGGTCAATAATTTTGAAGATTTGAGAAGCTGGAATTCATAGTCTAAGCAAGGAAATTCATGACCCCAAAATCAGTTATCAAATCTGTACAGATTGATCAAGTTTTGGTAATGTAGCCATAACTTGTGACTCCAATATCCGATTTGGGTGAAATTGGTGGTTCTGGAAAGAAGACTTAAAGGACTACAATTGTGTAGTTTATGGAATTTCCTTATTCAAACGTTTTCCAAGTAAAAAATGAGCTGAAAGTGGACATATTTGCAAAAATCCGAATCTAGCAGAATTTGTCCAAGTGAGGAAGTGGGTGGCTAACTAAAGGAGACCCAGGTGAGAAAAAGGGGGTGGCTGACCAACAAAAGGGAAGTGGGTTTATAAAAAAGCTATTCTTTTATTACTTTACCTAACTTTTTATTATATAAAAAGTTAAGATTGATTTTTGAAATAAAGAATGAGAATGCAAATGGGGATGAGTGAGGACGGTGGCCAACATAAAAAGAAAAGAGAAGAAAAAGCAAGCAAAAATTCTATTTTCTTCTCTCATTTTCTTCTTCGTTATCTTTCCTTTCTTTTTATATTGGCCACTGCCTCACTCATCCCCATTTGCATTCTCATTCTTTATTTCAAAAATCAATCTTAACTTTTTATATAATAAAAAGTTAGGTAAAGTAATAAAAGAATAGCTTTTTTATAAACCCACTTCCCTTTTGTTGGCCAGCCACCCCCCCCCCCCCCTTTTTTTCTCATGTGGGTCTCCTTCAGTTATCCACCCACTTCCTTACTTGGACAAATTCTGCCAAATTTGGATTTTTGCAAATAGGTCCACTTCCAACTCATTTTTGACTTGGAAAACGTTTGAATCAAGAAATTCCATAAACTACACAATTGTAGTCCTTTAAGTCTTCTTTCCAGAGCCACTAATTTCACCCAAATTGGATATGGGAATCACAAGTTATGGCCAGATTACAAAAAATTGATCAATCTGTCCAGATTTGATAACTGATATTGGGGTCACGAATTTCCTTGCTCAGACTATGAATTCCTGCTTTTCAAATCTTCAAAATTGTTGATCCAACTCTTATTGAAAGTCCATGTTTAGGCAAGTGAGAAACCCACTTCAAGTTGCATTTATTAGCTTAAGTGGTTTCAATTGTCATCTTTTTGGTGTAAACTCATCAGCCCTGCAACAAATCAAAAATACTTTAAACACACCAAATTAAATATAATAAAATAACTAGAAAATATAAATTAGGGAGTACGTAGTTTCAGTGAATATTTTGTACTTATCAATTACATACACTTTGTACACACAACTCACCCTCTCTCACTTGAGCCAGCCATGGGGGAGGTGTTTTTGTAGTGGTTTGGTGTTTGGGAGTTAATTTGGAGTGGTGGAGTTAGCTTGAACAAGCTTTGGAATGATTGGGAAGTGAAAACCTGGTAACACAGTGAAGTTACCAGTCACCCGAGAATACGTTGACAGCCAAAAGACACGCAGTTAACAGTCTTTCGGTAATAAAACTGCAGCAGTTTGTGTGTGTGTTCTTCCTAGCTACCCAAGCCCAAAGATGGAGGTTTTGTGTGGTTGGGTGTTCTTGGACAGTACCTTGGGAAGGCTTTTTGAGTGGGTTTGATGGTGGCTTTGTGGTGGTGGAAGTGGTAGAGGTGGTGGTGGGGTGGTGGTGAAGTGGTGGAGGTGTGGTGGTGGAGTGGTGGAGCAAGGAGGAGCTCCTCCCCTTTGGCCGGCCACTCTTGGGAGAGCTTCTCTCTCTAGATTGCCAAACTTTCTCTTTTCAATTCGGTAGAGGTTTCTTGGCTCTCAAAAGCTAGCAAAATGGATGGAATTGGTGGGGTATTTATAGGGAAAGTGGATGGTTTAGTTGTAAATGGATGAAATGATCTCATCCATCCATTCTTGGGCTTTAATCCCAGCCCTACACCTCTTAGCCTAATGATCAAGGATTCATCCTAGCCATAGATCTTGACTTGGTGATCAAGGATTCATACTAGCCACACATCTTTTGTGGCAAAAGTGCAATTAGCATAAAGTTAAATAGCTTTGGGTGTAAATTGGAATTAAGGTAACTTCTAAATATCCTATCTTGTTGGTGTATGGGGGACACAAGAGCTTAAGTGCTGATTTTCCTTATCTTTTTGTCTCCAAGTCACGGATAAATATTTCACGTGCGTTATTTACTATTCACAGCCGTGCAGGAAATATTTAAATGCTCGTAACTTCTTGCTACGTGCTCAGATTTGGATGATCTACCTGTGATTAGAAAGATAATTGCGAGCTCTTCAGTTTGACTGTAGCCTGGGCTTGTGATTCCAGCTTTTCTTGATGGCGAATTGCAAGGAAGTGGGGCCCACCTAAGCTCCCTTTGAAACTTCAATCGGAAATATTTTAACTTCTTGAACTCCGAATGACATGAGATCAATGCCTATGGATTTTTCTCAACACTCTTCAGGTTGACTTGAGAGTTGACTTTTTTTTAATCAAGTTTGACCAAAGTTGACTTTATGTGCTCCTCAAACTGTGTAGGACCTACTTGCAACCCCCTTGAGTTTCTAAGCTCCGATTAAGATGCAGTCAGTTGCAATGGATTCCTTTCATTATTTTCTTCAATATGCCTGCAAATTCAAAATTTTCTGATTAAAGTTGGCCAGAGTTAACTTTCTGTGCTCGTGGGGCCCACATGAACTTTTTCAATGTTCAGGGCCTCAAATTGAGATGAGACTGGTTGCAACGGTCTTGTCTCATTGTTTCCTTGTGAGTGATTGCAAAGTTGAATTTTTTATCACAGTTGACCAAAGTTGACTTTTTGGTTTGCAGCATCTTTTTCAATGTTCTGGAGCTCAGATTGTTATGAGACTACTGGCAACGAACTTATGTCGCTTTTTCCTTCTAAGTGATTACAAAGTTGACTTTTTTTTACCATGGTTGACTTTTTTACCAGAGTTGACTTTTTTGAAGTGCACAACGCCCACATGGCAGATTGAACTTGGGAACTCTGATTAAGGTGCTTCCGGAGGTGCTGAAAAGATTTCGACATACTCTTCATGATTTTGACTTTGTTCTATAACTTTGATTTCCTTAGTATGCGATGAAAAACAGAAAACCCTGATTTTCAAATAAGCGAAGTAAAATGCTCCAAGAATGGGGAATTTCTGGCAGTTGTGCTATTTCACAAAAAGATTTTAGAATGTTGCCAGAAAACCCGTTCCTAGACTTTCAAAATTTTTGGGGCGACTTATTTTCACGCATTTGTTCTAGTGCTGTGAAAAAGCTGTGTGAGATTATCTAGGACCAGGACATTTCTAGCAGTTTTGCTATTTCACAAAAAGGTCTTAGAATGTGCCAAAACATCTATTCCCAGATTTTTGGAAATTTATGTTGCAGCTCATTTTTCACGCGTTTTCCAGAGCCTGCCAAAAATGGCTCGAAACTTCAAATGGCTTCACACGAAGTTCTTTGACATCAAATTCGGTGTGCTACTAGTCATTGAAAAGATCATTCCAAACCCTTCAAAACCACTGAGGTCTCAACTCCTATGCAAGACTTGTTCAACGAGTTTTTGGAGTGGGGTTGTAAATAGTTATGGTCTTTAAGTGACATCCCTTTGATGAATATATGCTCAGTAAAAATGGGGTGTCTACAACGTATATGTGCCTTCATAGGTTGATTATGAGTTTATTTCGTTTGACCGTTGGACTTTAATATCTATATGATATATGGATGACCGTTACTAGTCGTTGGACTTTTATTTCATGTTATTAATTGTAATAACTTGATTTTAAATTTTAAATTTTATTATTTTGCATTTTGATCCTATGTTATAAACCCCACCCTAAGTCCCATACACTACACCTATTATCTAAGTGTTGGCATACCTATGCTAACCTAGCCTACCCCAACACACGCAAGTGCCTACCTAGCACACCCCATCCCTCCTTTTAAGGCTTTATGTCTCCTCATAGCCTATGCGTAGAGAAAGAGATTTGATTTCTCTTCATAGCACACATACATAGAGAAAGAGAGAAAGAAGTGAGACCAAGAGAAAGAGAGAACGATAATGTAGAGAGTGAGTTCGTCGGGGGCTTCTTTGTAGCTCTTGGAGCTGTCTTGCTAAGGTGAGAAACTTACCTTATCTTCTAATTTTGATGTGTGTGTGTGTGTGTGTGTGTGTGTGTATAGGATGATGATCAGGTAAGCACGTGCTGATATAACTTATATCAATACCCGCATTGGGAGTTGTACGTTGTGTATTAGTGGGATATGAGGTACATTGGACTAATGCAAGGAGTACAACCTTCAATACGTGGTGCTGATGTAACATATATATATATATATATATATATAGATAGATAGATAGAGTCCCCTTTTTATGAGGTTAACCTAACATAACTTTGCTTTAGGTTACCCTCCAAAATTATACATGTGATTCATATTTTACAAAACCAACCGTTGGATTAGATAACCTTATCATCTAGGTAATGCATACCAAAAATCAAGTTGATCTGAGATTGATTGCTATTCGATCAAAAAATTACATTTTTTAATCAATGACAATCGCTCATTTTGGACATTTATGAATGAAGTAATTCTTAATCTCAGATCAACTTAATTTTTGGTATGCATGATCTTCACATGAAGTAGATCTAATTCAATGGTTAGTTTTGAAAAATAAAAATCAGAGATAGAGTTTTGGAAGGTGATCTAAACTAGAGTTAAGTTAAGTTAACCTCATAAAACGGAGATCTATATATATATATAGATACAAATATTCTGATATTCTAAATTTTATCCTGTTAAGTTTTTCTTCGATCCCTTACATTTTTTAATTGTACCATCCTCTCTTTCATTTTTCTTTTTATATAGATAACTCTTACCCCTTTTATTTCACAAATTTTTTATTTTTCTAATTGTATCCCTTTTATTATCAATGAATATTTAAGTTTTACTCGTACAGGTAACTCAATTGGCAAGCTTTAGAAGTATAATATCTCATCGTCTTAGTTTCGACGTCCAATCTTAGTCGATCTTTGTAAGAGGTTGCAAGTATTCAGAGTTTACCTCAGTTCCACGAAAGGTCTACGAGCAAGGTGGGGTTGAGTTGTCAAAGGTTCTACATCATTTTTATATTAAAAAAATAAATAAATAAGTTTTTATTTTAATTATTAAGTTCAGAAAAAAAAAAAAATTTGTTCTTGTTATTGTCTATTATGGGGGGCAAAAAGAAAAAGAACATTGCTACAACTTACAAGGCTACTTCAAATGATTCTCTAATTTATAAGGTGAGAAGAAAAAGAAAAATCGATTCTGCTGAAGTAAATTCCTAGCTCTTCAACCGCCCAAGAGTTAGATCAAATGATCCAAAATCATCCAACCACCAATTAAATATTAATTCTGCCCCATAATTTATTATTATAATTATTATTATTTTACCAATGAGGTATCTAGACTTCCAACGGTTAATCCTAGTTTGGACATGGGTAATGCTATCACCCACTCTATTTCTCTTAACCTTCAAGCATAAGACAGAACCATATGTTGATCAACTCCATGGAAGTTATTCGACAAAATAAATATGTAGCTAGGCCTAGTTTAAGTTTTTGGATTTGGGTCATGAGCCATAATTACAAAATCAATTAGTGAATATCAGAGTAAAATTTTAATTCCACTGTGAGAGAGAGAGAGAGACTGACACTGAGAGCAGCTTGGCCGTTGCCAGTGCCAACATCCCATGCCAAGGCGTGATGAGGGGTGAGAGCGGCCAGCATCGAAAACCATTCGGTTGGGTAGTTTGGCCTTGCATTTACGTAGATCTCTGCTTGCTTGTCGAACAGTCCAGCCATTTTCTAAGCCACTTCTCCAATTTACACTCTTCACAAACGCACCGTGGGAGGAGGGAAGCTACACACGACTAACTCTGCACTGTAACTCCTGCACTTAAGTAGTAGTTGTGGCCTAATTATAATATCCTGACCGTCCGTTGGAATCAAAGATATTTCTTGGCCAATGGTTTTCCAACCATCCCATGGAACCAAGTTGGCAAACCAGGGCCGGCTCATGGGTAAGACTCTCTAGGCAGTTGGTTAGGGCCTCAGGATTATCAAAGGCCTCAAAACGCTAGTCAAAAGGCTTTGTATATTTATTATAAATAAATAAATAAATAAGATTTTGCAACCAAACTACGGAGTATAAATAAAGGTGGTTTGACAAAATTTACACATTTATACATTTGCGTTTGATCAAAGAAAAAAATAAAAATAAAATCTCTGCCACTATTAGTGCAAAACTATAATTGAAGGCGAGGGATTGACAGGTTTTATATCTTTTTTTTTTTTTTTAAATTAAAGCAATGAAGAGCCATTCCCATCATCGACCTCCTCAAAAAGCATAGATGGGGGGAGGTCGGAAATAGGAATGTCTCCAAAATGATTACAAAAATCAGCCGATTGGACAAGTTCATGAGCAGCATTATTTGTTGCCCTCAAAACAATTCTAACAACCAAAAGATTAAAATAAGAAAGATCAATTGCTTCTAATTTTGCCTACAATAGGATCAAGAGACCAGTGAGCATGGAAGTTTTGGTCCATGATTGGGTTCAACACGTCAGCTGCATCACCTTTAAGCACCACGTTGGAAATTCCCAGCTGAAGAGATTTCTCAAGGGCTGGAAGAGCAGCTCTATCCTCCACCCGAGAAGGATCTAAGCCAACCTCTTTAACAATCCAAGCATGAAAGAAAACCCCATCAGAATCACGCACCACAGCAGCAAGAACAGAGAAGGTAGGGCGGATAGCCACATCAAAATTTAGTTTTAGCCAATTAGAAGGAGAAGGTGTCCGTACAATCAAATGACGAAGGTGGGCGTAGGCATCTTTAGGACTGTTAGGTGTTCCCTCGCAATGTTCTCGATAAATTTCAGCATCACTTTGGGATCAACCACAGCACCTTCAAAGAGCACTTTGTTTCTTGTATGCCAAACATGCTCCATCATAGCAACAGCAACAATGAGGAAAGATGAACTGATGAAGACATCAGCTGGGTCCAAATTGAGAATAGGATCATTGGAAAGGCACACCATGATCCACTTAGCCAGACTGAGATGGCCAAATGAAGACATCCAGAAAGCCCAATGAGAGCTGGCCCATAAGATCTTGATAATGCCACACTCCATAAAGACATGTTTAGAGGCTTCATAAGGGTGTTTGCATAAGGGGCAGGAAAGATCTTCAATGGGAAATCTAGAGTTAAGGACAGACCGCACTGAACAAGCATCCCAAGCCAACTTCCAAAGCAAATGTTTGAATCTAACATGGGTATTGGAGTTCCATGAGGTGAGCCATTCCCCAGAAGAAGAGAACTCATCACAATGATCAGTTAGATATGCAGATTTAACTGAAAAAGAAACCATTCTTATTTGGAATCCATGCTAAACTATCCAAGGGAGGGGATGGGGAAAAAGAGTGAAGTTGAATGGCCAAGACACAGTCAGCAATACCTAGGTCATAAATTGCACAAACTTTTTTGCTCATTCCACTAACCTTATGATGGAGCAGAAAATACGCAGTTGAGAAGAAGCTCACCAAAAACAATCAAGCGTCCACTAATCTGTTGATTATCGCAAGAACAATGTCAGATAGTAGGCAACCACGATCGATATTCACTCAAGAACACGAAAGCATAAAATAAAGGAGAATCTCTTTCTCTTGATATTATTAATCTTAAAATAATCAAAGTCTAAACTACTTACCATAAGGCTTACATCTCCTTATATAGACAACTAATAAGAAAACCTAGTTCTACTAGAACAAGTAAGAAATAACTAAGAAACTAGTAAAGCAATAATTAACTAAAACAAAATAATTAAAACTCCTAAAATAGTTAAAATAGACTAGAGTCTCGAATCAGTAGCAAAACAGCCCGTGGTGCATACACATTATTGGATTATGCGTACGCTCAAGTAATGATGTGTACGCATAAAAAGTTATGTGTACGCCTAATCTTCTGCCGAGCCATCAAAATGTGAAAAAGAGCTTTTACGTATGACGTCTCGACGGTCCATCTCCTCCAAAAACTCTAAGGCTAAGCACGCAATGCATTATGCATCATCTTCCCCCCCCCCCCCCCCTATATAGAGAGAATTCGCCCTCAAATTCGCAGTTTCATCCTTTGAGCTATCTTCATGATAATGACCCAAGTGCTTGACATAAACTGTTCAGTCCCCAATAAGACTACCACCATGCTTCCAGCTGCTGATATTGCAGATCCATTGCTTGATCCGCAAGGGTTCGGTTGCACAAAAGTGACCGTTTTACACCTTACATCATCCTTCCTATTATCCCTGTATAGAAAGAGTTCGTCCCCGAACTCTGCGGGTTGTCTTCACAGAAGTATTGATGTCGAGTACTCCATCTGAATAAATACTTTGATGACTTTGTTTGTTTCAATCTCCTCCCAAATGTATTTTTCCAAAATTTCTCAACAAAATTTTTTTTCTCTGCACCCTTCATCTCATTCAAAATTTTCAATAATAAAGGACTAACAACACAACAAAGATTTTCAACTCTAATAAAATCATAATGCTTCAATTCTTCAACAATAAAAACTTCATCCTCTAGAATATCACCGAATAAATTATCACGACAACAAAAATTATTACTTGAATAATTTTTATTACGTGTCTCGCAGGTTATAGACTCAACTCGACCTTCCAAATTTTCAATAATATTTGGCTCAATATAACCATCATCATATTCATAAAAAAATAGGCGGAAAATTAAAATCCACTAAATTTTCAACTTCATCATCACCAAAATTATTAAGAGAAAATTTTTCCATGAATTCAAAATTCTTACTTCCTTTAACTTCATCCAAATGGTCATTCTCCACAACATCCTCAACAAAAACATCCTCAACACTCTCCTTTTCCATAGAACACGAAGACGGAGGTCGACGACTACGACGCTGCTCAAGACAATAACGCTCGTATAACTCGTCTAGGAATTCTTGTCGCATTTGGGCCATGTCCTCGTGAAAGTTCTCCTCTTTTAGATTGGCTTCACGGCCTCCAGTACGTCCTCCTCCTCATCTTGGCATGACGGCAAGAACGAACTAGGCTCTGATACCAACTAATGCAGCAAAAAATATGCGGTCGAAACAAAACTCACCAAAAACAATCAAGCATCCACCAATCTGTTGATTATCGCAAGAACAATGCCAGATAGTAGGCAACCACGATTGATATTCCCTCAAGAACATGAAAGCAAAAAATAAAGGAGAAACTCTCTCTCGATAATATTAATCTCAAAATAATCAAAGTCTAAACTGTTTGCCATAAGGCTTACATCTCCTTATATAGAGAACTAATAAGAAAACCTAGTTTTGCTAGAACAAGTAAGAAATAACTAGGAAAATAGTAAAGCAATAATTAAATAAAACAAAATAATTAAAACTCCTAAAATAGCTAAAATAAACTAAAGTCTCGAATCAGCCGCAAAACAGCCCATGGTGCGTACACATTGTTGGAAAATGCATACGCTCAAGTAATGATGTGTACGCATAAAAAGTTATGTGTACGCTTGGTCTTCCGCTGGGCGATCAAAACGTGAAAAAGAACCTTTACATATGACGTCTCAACGGTCTATCATCCTCCAGAAACTCTAAGGCCAAGCACACGATACGTTCTACATCACCTTAAAACTCAAAAATAAGATCCACTGCAAGGTTAACACCTTCACCACAATCACTCACTGGCAGAGGGCGGAATCCTTGTACATTAGGCACCCAAAGGTCCTTCCACATATCAATATTGCTCCCATCATCAACAAAAAAACATGAGCCTTTGTAGAATAAATCTGTACTTTTAAGAATACCTTTCCAAAGCCAAGAATCAGAAGATCGAAGGAGAACATTAGCAAAAGGTTTTCCCCTACAATATTTGGCTTTCAACATATATACCTAAAGCTTGTCATTATCAAAGAGCATGCACCACCCCATTTTGGTAATAAGGGCCTTATTCATATCAAGAGTAGAACGAAAACCCAGACTACCAGCACTTATTGGACGACAAATAGAATTCCAAGATTTAAGACACAAGCCTTTGCTTTTATCAGATTTAAAACCCCACCAAAATTTCCGCATTCGTGAATCAATGACTTTGTAAGTAGACTTAGGAAGGGAAAAGGTAGATATAGTATAGGTTGGTAAGGATGATGCCACTAATTTAATGAACATGCTTCTACCTGTTTGAGACAAGGATTGGGCCTTCCACCCATTTATTCTATTATGAACATTTTCAACCAAGTCAAAGAACGTCTTCTTCTTAAAATGAACAAAGATAAGAGGCAGACCTAAATACTTAGACCCAATAGGCATCCAACCCAACCCTAAAATCGAGCAAATGTTTGCAGCCAAAAACCCATGAAAATTACTGCTAAAAATGACTTTAGATTTCACTTGGTTGATAGATTGGCTTGACCAAGCCCTTACATGCTCAAACAATTCACAATAGCCTCCGCATCTGAGGAGGTGGCTTCGCTGAAAATGATAAAGTCGTCAACAAATAACAAATGAGAGAAAAAGGGACTGTTTATGCTCAACTCAATCCCATGAAGATCACCACTAGTTTCAACTTTGATAAATAATCTAGAAAGAACATCAGTGCACAAAATAAATAAAAAGGAGGATAAAGGGTCTCCTTAACGAAGCCCTCTCTGGGGAAAGAAGAAACCCAAAGGACTTCTATTAACAATAGTTGAGAAAGAGGTAGTGGAAATACATTGCCTAACCTAGTTAATCCAAGTGGGATCAAAGCCAAAACAACTCAAAACTTCAAGAAGAAAGGGCCATTCGATCTTATCATAAGCACATTCTATATCTACCTTCACTGCCATCAATCCACCTTTACCAGATTTCATTTTCAAATTATACAGTATTTCATGGACAATAACAGATTGATCAAAAATACATCTCCCTAGGACGAAGGCCGCTTGCATTAGAGAATTTAATTTGGATAATAGTGGTTGTAATTGATTAGCCAGAATCTTAGCAATGATTTTGTAAACAACATTACATAAGCTTATCGGACGAAAGTGGTTTACCTTTGAAGGAGAAGCAACTTTAGAAATGAGTGCAATGTTAGTGTGATTCATTTTTCTAAGCATGAAATGAACCCCCCTCCCCCCCGCCCAAGAAGAAACTCTAAACATACGAAAAAGAACTTCACGGCTGCATTTCATCAAGGATAGAACAAAGAGAGACATTATATTGAGAAGTAATACATCGGGGAATTAAACCCACCAAACCAGCAGGAACAGAAGGATTAGAAGAAGTAAAAAGATATTTTAGTTGTTGGTTAAAGCAATCCCTATTGGTTTGTCTATTAAACAACCATTAATGAGAGTCACTGTGAGGACTCGAGCCTTGATTGATGAGAATTTTGGGTTGAATTGTGATAAGGTATGATTTGGTGAGCCACACACCTCTTTTTATCCATATTGAGCAATTTAGTCGACTATAGTGATTTATAGTTGACTATATCATTAGACAGAATGTTACGATACTGTTCATTGGGGAGTTTTAGTAGACTATAACTCATTATAGTCAACTATAATGCACGAATTTTAGTTAAAGGACTAGATTTTTATGGGATATAATACCATTTTACCCATCCCTTATGTTTCCTTTAAAACCTGACTTCTAAAGGGTTTCTCACCCATTTTCTTAGCCGATAGAGAAGAGAAAAAGAGAGAGTTGGGGTGGAGGTCAACAATGCATTGCCAGAACACAGCAGCCTCAATCTAACGCCAGCGAGCTTGGATCCATCATATTTTGGCCCAATCTACGCGTGTATAGTTGTGGTTTCGCATTTCTTCACTCCATTTTTGAGGTAAAGGCATTTTCTCACTTTAAACCACGGATGTATGGGGGTTTAGGTATAAATCATGTAGATTTACATGTATTTGGTAAACTTTGCATAAATATCATGTATGGGGGTATATGTTATGGGTTATCAAGTTTTGAAAAACTTAGGGTTTGATTTATATACCCTTTTTGTTATATTCATGTTATTTTTTAAACTCTTATATGTTTAGAAGGTAAAATGGGTTGGTTTTAAAACCTATTGATCTATTTTTGTGTAGTCAAAATATTGGGGGTCACTTTTATATAAATGTTTTTGAAACCATTATTTTGAAAAATGGTTGGGAAATGATTGATATGAATTATAGGGGTTATTTCTTATGATTTAAATGCACAAACCTGTTATATGGTTTTCTTGGAAAATTTATATATAATTTTTCAGTTTATTTGGGAATTATGGAATTCATAATTGAAAAGACAAGTGGTGATGATAAGGGCTATTGCAGATAGGAATACTGTAGTCCCAAAGGAAAGAGACGTCATGCCGTGTCTTCCTATCCTTTAGTCCTAGGCTATTTGTTGTAAACCTGAAGAGAGGTTATTGCGATCCCAAATAAGGATGTCGTGTTGTGTTTCCTCTTGAGGTTACTACAGTCCCAGGTAGGGTTGTCTTGCCGTGTTTCCTCTTATTCCATGCGTGAGGGCCCCAAATAGCCTTGGGAGGATTATTGGCTTATAAGGCTGTAATATGGTACCAAAAATGATGAGAATTCATTGGTATTATATAGGTTTGAATTACAAATAATTAGAGTTATTTCTTACCTTTTTTTGATATATATAAAAGAAAAAGGGGAGTTGGTAGTGGGTTATGTTAATATTAAATCAAAATGATTTAATTTCCGCAGTTTATTCTTTATACTTGTACAATTTTATTTCTTGAAAAGTTACATTGCAAACTAACAATAGTTTTGCAAGGATTCTTTCAAAAGTATATATATATATATATATATATATATATATATATATATATATATAATATGGTTTAGAAAATAAAGCCTAACCTGGGGTTTGAAAGCAAGTCAACATAAATTCATTTCATTTAAAGAATGTGTAATAAAGTTTAGAAAATCATTGTATTTTATTTTTGGCTAAAAGCCTAGGAATGTATCGATTTTAATTCATGGCTTGTAATAAATAAATTAGTAGTGATGTGGACTGAATGGGACCCATGTAGCTATAATGCAGCTTTTAATTTATTTTTTCTTTAGAAATATTGTGTGGATGGGTTGAAAATGATTATAAATGTGTTTTCTATGGGTTTTATGATAAGTCAATAACTTGGTATGTCCTATTTACAAACGGGACTATGCCGAATTTTTTAAAAATGTTTTCAAAAAAAATATTTTTATTAAACATCCACCAAAATTGGCTTTAAAATCGATTTTATTACTATATAACTAACAGCCCCCATTTCGGGTCGTTACAGTCACCCTTTAAAAATCAATGGCATTCCTTCTTTCCCTTATAATAGTTTAGAGATGGAAGAATCTGGTATTGCGACCGCCATTTTTAAGCTAGTTGATTCTAGATTTTTGCCGCCAAAAAATTTCTCCCTTCTACGCTATTCATCTAAATCTGACTGAAAACGAGCCTCAGCATCAAGGCTGATGCGACTCGAATCACCCTATTAGATATTATCTATGTTCTCCTTGATTCTCCGAATCTTGCCTTTTAATAAACCAAAATAGGTTTTGTCCCATTGAGACAATGCAAATTTGGACAACTTAATCTTTTGACAAAGGCGAAAAGTTGGTGACCCAAGGCAAAAACCTCTCCATATATGCTCCATAACCAACGAGCTAGAGGGCTTACAAATCTATATAGCTTGGAATTTAAATGGCTTAGCAACCAAGTCTCCATTACCTATGGTATTAAAGATGATGGGGAAGTGGTTAGATGATAAAGCAAGGAAATGGGAGATATTTGCAAACGGAAATAAAGACCTCCAATCCAAATTTGTAATACCCCTATCCAATTTTTCTTGGATATTGGTAGAACCCTTTCTCTTGTTGTTCTATGTGAAGGAGTTTCCTGAGAAACCAAGATCAACCATAGCATTGTTGTTCAAACAAGCCCAAAGCCCCTAGAAGAAGAACCAACAAAAGGCTTACCACCTTTTTTATTAGCCTGAGAGAGAATACAATTAAAGTCACCCATACATAACCATGGACCAACAAAAGAATTAACCAAAAAATCCCATTATTCAAGGAATCCCCTTCTACACTACGAGTAAGGGCCCGTTAACGAAAGTGAGCATCCACGAATGCAACAGAGGATCAGAAAAAACCAAAACATTTATCAAAGAACTATTAGAGAGAGTAAGATCTCAATCCCATTGCGCTAGTAGAGACTCAGGCCTCTAGCTTAATAAATCGGCGGGATAGATACAAAGTTGTGAAAGCCAAGAGAAGCCAAAGTGCAATTAAATTTTGGTTCTTTGATTTTAGTTTCAGTAAGAAAGAGGATGTTAGGATGATAATCATGAACAAGCGCCTAGAGAGAATGAATTACCACAGCTCAAGCAAAGCCATGACAGTTCCAAGCAAGAACAATCATTCTGTGGTTGGCAACATGGGCAGCATGGTCTGGCCCGTTGCCTTAGCATTTCAAAGAGAAGAAACAGTAACATTAGAAGAGTAATTAAGATGACTTAGAGAAGTAGAGCGTACCTCCACTAATGGAGCCAAATCTCTAGTAACCACGTCCATAGCTTATCTAGTTAAATGTTTGAGGCAGAATTTCCTATTTGTGGGTCAAAACACATTGTTGCAATGAAAATTAGGATATGGTTATCTTCAGGAGATGGGGAAGAGTGAATAGAGGGTTCAATCATAGACTGTATAAAATAATCTCGAGAAGCTAATCGAGTTGGAAGAGATGCCAGTAGTATGAGTAGTGGTGGAGGAAGACAAAAGATTCTAGATTTCTTCCCAAAAGAGTTGCCATTAGAACCAAAGTTAACATATCTTTTACAATAAGGGGGTAATTTGTGGGCTATGGGAGGAAGAGGAGTTAAGGAATCTTTAAAATTCAATTGTTGGGTGTTACTAAAAAATTGAGCATTGCGTCACTTCAAGATACCATCAACACAGAAAGGATGTGGATGCAAAACTTTATAGTGAAGAGAGTCACATGATGCATTTCTAGTTGGATTGAGTTCCTCTGGAAGAGAAATATTAGCTTGAGATGGGACGAGGCTAGTAGTAGGAAGGAGCGGGCAGTCACCCTCAGTTGTAGCATTCAAAGATACAAACCTTTCACAAGTTTCAAACAAGCTAGGTATGCAAGGTGGCAATTTCAGAGGAGATTTAGTGGTACATTAGATAGTAGATTGGACTAATGGATTGGATATACACTCTGTTAAAGAAGTAAGGCCGGAGGAGTTCATCTTCCCTAACTAGAAAGATGCAAAGCCCTTAGAGTCAAAGAGATTCCTGGAACACCCGGCATGATCAACTTAGAGCCACGGCCCAAAAGATTTGGATCCATGCCTATAATTGATCAGAACTGAAGGTAAGAGAGTTAACTCTTCTAAATAAGTCTGTATATAGTGATTCAGCTTACCGTACAAGTAGCAAAAATCCAATAAGCGCTCGTATTTAAATTGGATCCACACATCAGGTCTCGACTGCTTCTTTAATAGGAAGCTAGGCTTGATTGGATCTGAAACTACAATCGCCACTTTGATCCTCAAAAAATTAGTCCAAAAAAGATCTGTTCTAAGTTGAGTGTCCACCTCCATGAGGAATCCAACCGTAGCCCTTAATCTTCACAGCATTGGCATCAATTTTACAGTCATGTGGTAACCTACGAATCTAAATCCATAATGGATATAATGAGAAATCAATCTCTTCGAGCACTAGATCTACACATCAAGTCTTGACTACCTCTTTAATAGTAAACCAGGCTTGATTGGATCTGAAACCGTAATTGCTGTCACACCCCATTTTTGTTACCCTAGTTAGAGGTCATCATTTCATGTAGGTTTTTATTTTATTTTTGAGTCTAGGCATTTGCATTAGGATTTTATGGCATTAAGGATCATGCATATGAATTTTGGTTTGATTTGGAGGAGGTTTCAATAATCAATTAGAGATTTTGTGACTTTAAGGGGATTATTGTCTTTTAAGTCGTATCTTTTCCATTTGACTTTGAAATGAGTCCTAAGTTGCTCCTTTGAGTTCATATGGATATATAAAGTCCGTATATAGGGTCAATTTGATGAATTAATGGTTTAAAATCAATTCGGCTTATAACGGTTCAAGTTGGCTAAAAGACCCTTTCTTGGTTCGCTCAAATTGGCTCACGTGACCCGCTCAATTTACTCTCATTTAACTTCAATTGGGTTTTAGTTACATCATAAACATGTTTTAAAATGTTAAGTTTGAATTGGAAAGCATTTGGCTTAACCTTGTGTGCAAGCCTTTGCTTTGTAACGGTGGTGCACCATAGTTAGCTGCCTTTGTAAAACCTAACCATACACCTATGGTTAAGTATTTTTGTCCTAATATGTCTAAAAATGTGTTCCCCTTCAAACCACGTTCGTTTTGGCTTTTATTTCGTCAAAATCGGACTTAATTTTACCCCTGAAAGACTTTTAGAGGGCTTAGAAGTCTAAATCGAGGCGAGCTGAAGAGGGCCTTCAGGTGGCCGACCAAGGCTGGACAGTTAACCGTCCAGGCTCTGGCAGCTAACCAACTAAGGCCTGGTCGATTACCTGGGGACTCCATCTTCAAATGGGTTTCTGCTTCCTTCTCCCTCTTTTGACGGATTTCTCCACCCTTGCAAGTTGTTTCCTTCTAAAATTGAGTAACTTTGAGTTGTTTGAGCACCAAGAGTCTCTAATAGCCCAAGAATCATTATTTAATGAATTAATCTTAGCCATTGGTTTATTAAGTCAATCCCCTATATAAAGAACATGATATTTAGCACATAGGGAAGCCACAAGTACACTTTATACTTAGATAGAGAAGGAGCTACGAGATTTGAGAGTAAAAGAATATCAAAGACAGGTTATCTAACCCTAAACAAGCAAGAGAAGAGTTATTTCAAAGGCAAGAAAAATTCTACAAGAGGTAAATCATCTTTTCAATCGCTGAAATTAGGATTTCTTCTTCTTCTTCTCATTCTTCTTTTATGATGGTTTTAATGCATGTAGTAGCTCTGCATATTAATTGAATCTAGTTCTTTTTTTATGTTATATGAATAATTTTAGGATGGTTCATGGTTTAACATACTTCTTTTACTAGGGTTTTTGAAAGCATCATCTTTGTTATCCTTATTTTATGCAAGTTTCGTATAGCATGTTTAACCTAATTTTTTGAGTTGTTGCTCATCATAGTTATTTTATATATGCTACATATAGTTGAATCATGCTAGGTTTGCATTTAGATAGTGGATTTTCTAGGTTTGCTTAAGAAAGCTCGTTGTAAGAACGCCTATTTTCATGTTTTACATAAAATATCATACTTTTGACTTAAGTTAGCTTTGTTTGCATGCTTAATGATATTATTTGATATTCTCATGATTATTATAGAGTCTTTTGCATATTTTTCATAGTTTTCATGCATATAAACTAGGTCATTGTATGTAGGAGCATATTAGGGTTTCTTGTTTCCTTTTAATTATTGCTTTTGCATGATTATTAGGATAATTTTGGGACTTTTAATATTCTGTCTAGATTTTATTAATGTCTTATGATGATAATTTGAGCATATTGGTAAGTGATTTGAGCATGGTAATTACCCTATAGCAATAGTAGGGTAATTATTTGCTAAATTGGCAATAATTTGAAGGTGATTTTCATAAGGTAGGTTCAAGTATTGTATATTTCTTTCTCTTATTCCCTTCTCCCTCTTGGGTTATTTCCTTGGTAAAGGATCATGATAATCTCTTGATTTCTTAAACTCTATTTTTTTTTTCCATTCAAATTCTAATTCTTCTTTATTCCTATTTTGGAAGCTCTTTTGGAAACTTTTATCCTTATAAATGGAAATCAAGGGTTTATCATAATTCTTGTAAAAGGAAATAACCTGTTCTAATCGAACTACGTGGACTTTGATCCTTGTATTTCTATGCATGGTACGTAGGCACTCAATTGATATTCAAGTCCGCCCTAGGATACTAAGTATCCTAGGTTTTCCTTTTTCTTTTATTCTTTTATCCATCACATATGATTGCTAGTGGAGTAGGATGGATCCATGCTTTTCATTATCTATCTCTTGTGATTACTAGTGGAGTAGGATGAATTTATCCATCATATATGGTTGCTAGAGGAGTAGGATGGATTATTGATTGATTAGCATGCTGTATTTTATTGATTGATGTTGATTTGCAAGTGATTAAGTTATTAAATTAGCCTGATTAAATTAAGAGACCAACTCGAGCGATGTGGGTGCCTACGGGTTTAGCCCAGAACCTTCCCACATCGTAACTTAGCCCCCGAATCCAATTTTCTAGTTTTAAAGACTTTGCCTTTCCTTTTAAAATGGAGTCATGAGGTTTTGGAAATAAAACATTTTATGGTTTTCCTCTTTTCCTTAAAAATGAGGTGGCAACTCCTTCCTTTGTTGTCTTTCACATTACCAAAATCCTGTGGGCTGTTTTCCTGGGTTCACAATTGCCACTTTGATCCCCAAAAATTTGTTCCAAAGAAGATTTATTCTAAGTTGAGTGTCCACCTCCACGAGGAATCCAACCATAGCCCCAATCTTCACAGCATTGGCATCAATTTTACTGTCATGTGGTAACCTACAAATCTAAATCCATAATGGATATAATGAGAAATCAATCTCTTCGAGCACCAGATCTAGAGACCATTCTATCAAAATCAAGAAAGTACCCATAACAGACCAAGAACCTAACTCAAAAATATAGTTACATTCTTTTATAAAAGGCAATCTAAAAAGACCTCTACCAAATTCTTTCAAAACTCTAGTAACCACATCCGTAGCTTGTCTAACTAAATGTTTGAGATGAAATTCCCCACTTGCGGGTTAAACCATATTGTTGCAGTGAAAATTAGGATCCTAGTTATCTTCAGGAGATGGGATAGAGTGAATAGAGGATTCAATTGTAAATGTGTAACATAATCTCAAGATGCTAAGTGAGTTAGAAAAGATGCCAGTAGTATGGGTGGTGGTGGAGGGAGACAAAAGGTTTTAGATTTCTTCCCAAAAGAGTTATCACTAGAACCAAAGTTAGAAATTCTTTTACGACAAGGGATGATTTAAAGGCTATGGGGAGATGAGGAGTCAAGGCATCTTTGAAATTTAATTGTTGGGAATTACCAGAAAATTTAGCATTGCATGTCTTCAAGATACCATCAGCACAAAAAGGGTGTAGAAGCAAAAATCCACAGTGAGGAGAGTCACGTGATTCATTGCTAGTTTGATTGGGTTCCTCTAAAAGATAAATAATAACTAGAGATGGCATGGGGCTAGTAGTAGAAGGGGGCGAGTAGTCACCCTCAGCTGTAGCATTCAAAAATACAAACCTTTCACAAATGTCAGACAAGCTAAGTATACAAGGCGATGATGTAAGAGGAGATTCAGTGATACATTGCACAGTAAATTAGGTAAATAGAGTGGATTCATGCTCCGTTGAAGAAGCAAGGCTGGAGGAGTTCCTCCTCTCCAATGGAAAGGATACAGAGCCCTTAGAATTAAAAGATTCCTGCAACGCCTGCCATGATCAGCTCGGAGCCACAACCCAAAAGCTTTGAAACCATGCCTATGATTGATCAGAGCTAAAGGTGGGAGAATTAACTTTTCTAATAGGTCTTTACGCAGTGATCCAGCCTACCACACCAATAGTGAAAATCCGATAAGCGCTCGTATTTGAACTGGATCCACACATCTAGTCTCGACTGCCTCTTTAATAGGATGCCAGGCTTAACTAGATCCAAAACTGCAATCACCACTTTGATCCTCAAAAAATTGTTCCAAAGAAGATCTAGACCAAGTTAAGAGTCCACCTCTATGAGGGATCTAACCATAGCCCCAATCTTCATAGCATTGGCATGAGTTTTACAGTCAGGTGGTAACCTATGAATCTAAATACATAATGGATATAATGAGAAATCAATCTCTTTGAGCATCAATTATGGAGACCATTCTTTCAAAACCAAGAGAGTACCCATAATAGTACAAGGACCTAACTTGAAAATGAGGTTACGATCTTTCATAAAAGGGAATCCAAAAAGAAGGTACTTCCACCAGATTTTTTCAAATTTCCAATGACTACATTATTACCTTGTCCAATGACTATATCCTTAACTTCTCTAGCTAAATCTTTGAGGCGTAATTTCCTACTTGCAGGTCAAACCATATTATTGCAATGAAAATTATGATCCTCGTTATCTTAAGAAGATGGGGTAGAATGAATTCTCGAGATGCTAAATGAATTGGAACAAATACCAATAGTATTGGTGTTAGTGGAGGGAGACAAAAGGCTCTAGATTTCTTCCCAAAAGAGTTGCCACTAGACCCAAAGTCAGCATTTCTTTTATGACAAAGGGATGATTTATGGGCCATGGAGGGATAAGCAGTCAGTGCATCTTTGAAATTCAATTATTGGGTATTACCAGAAAATTAAGCATTGTGTGACTTCAAGATACCATCAACACAAAGAGGGTGTGGAGACAAAACTCCATAGTGAGGAGAGTCGCGTGATGCATTGCTAGCTGGATTAGGTTCCTCTAGAAGAGAAATATTAGCTAGAGATGGGATGGGGCTAGTAGTAAGAGGGGGCGAGTAGTCACCCTTAACTGTATCATTTAAAAATACAAACCTTTCACAAGTGTCAGGTAAATTAGGTAAGCAAAGTGGTGATATAAGAGGAGATTCAGGGGTGCATTGGACAATAGATTGGACTAAATGACTGGATATACGCTCCATTGAAGAAGCAAGGTCGGAGGAGTTCCTTCTACCCAACTGGAAGGATGCGAAGCCCTTAGAATCCAAGAGATTCCTAGAACGCCCGCCATGATTAGCTCAAAGCCACGGCCCAAAAAGCTTTAGAACCATACCTATGATTAATCAGAGCTGAAGGTGGGAGAGTTGACCCTTCTGGGCAGGTTTTTACACAGTGATTCAGCCTACCGCAAAAGTAGAAAAAGTCAAATAAGCGCTCGTATTTAAACTGGATCCACACATTTGATCTTAATTGCCTCTTTCATAGGAAGCCAAGCTTAATTGGATCTAAAACCGTAATCGCCACTTTAATCCTAAAAAAATTGTTTCAAAGAAGATTTGTACCAAGTTAAGTGTCCACCTCCATGACGGATCCAATCGTAGCCCCAATCTTCACAACATTATCATGAGTTTTACGGTCAAGTGGTAACCCATGAATCTGAATCCAGAATGGATATAATGAGAAATCAATCTCTTCGAGCACCAATCCTGGAGACTATTCTTTCAAAACCATGAGAGCACACATAACAATCTAAGGCCTTACTCGAAAATGAGGTTCCGATCTTTTATAAAAGGGAATCCAAAAGAGGGTATCTCCACTAGATTCTTTCAAACTTGTAGTCACTACACCCTTAGCTTGTCTAGCTAAATGTTTGAGGCAGAATGTCCTACTTGCGAATCGAACCACATTATTGCAATGAAAATTGTGATCTTGGTTATCTTAAGAAGATGGGGTAGAGAGAATTATTGAGATGTTAAGCGAGTTAGAAGAAATGCCGGTAGTATAGAAGGGAGACAAAAGGCTCTAGATTTCTTCCCAAAAGGTTGCCACTAGAACCAAAGTCATTATTTCTTTTACAACAAAGGAATAATTTGTCGGCCATGGGGGGATGAGGAGTCAATGCATCTTTGAAATTCAATTGTTGGGTATTACCAGAAAATTAAGCATTGCGTGACTTCAAGATACCATCAACACAAAAAGGGTGTGGAAACAAAACTAGTCACCTAATGCATTGCTAGCTGGACTAGGTTCCTCTAGAAGAGAAATATTATCTAGAGATGGGACAGGGCTAGTAGTAGGAGGGGGCGAGAAGTCACCCTCAATTGTATCATTTAAAGATACAAACCTTTCACAAGTGTCAGACAAGTTAGGTGCACAAGTCGGCGATGTCAGAGGAGATTCAGTGGTGCATTAGTAGTAGATTAGACTAAAAGAATGGATATGTGCTTCGTTGAAGAAGTAAGGCCGGAGGAGTCCCTCCTCCCCAACCGGAAGGATGTAGAGCCCTTAGAATCCAAGAGATTCCTAGAACACTTGCCATGATCAGCTCAAAGCCACGGGCCAAAAATCTTTGGAATCATGCCTATGATTGATCAGAACTGAAGGTGGGAGAGTTGACTCTTCTAGGCAGGTCTTTACACAGTGATTCAGACTACTGCACAAGTAGCAAAAATCCATTAAGCACTCGTAGTTGAACTTTATCCACATATTTGGTCTTGATTGCCTCTTTAATAGGAGGCCAGGTTTAATTAGATCCAAAACCGCAATAGCCACTTTGATCCTAAAAAAATTGTTCCAAAGAAGATCTCCATCAAGTTAAGTGTTCACCTCCATCAAGGATCCAACCATAGCCCCAATCTCATAGCATTGGCATCAGTTTTACGGTTAGGTGGCAACACATGAATCTGAATACATATAATGGATATAATGAGAAATCAATCTCTTCAAGCACTAGTTCTGGAGACCATTTTTTCAAAACCAAGAGAGCACCCATAACAATCCAAGGACCTGACTTGAAAATGAGGCTACGATCTTTCATAAAAGGGAATCCAAAAAGATGGTACCTCCACCAAATTCTTTCAAATCTCCAGTAACTACATCCTTAGCTTGTCTAGCTAAATGTTTGAGGCGGAATTTCCTACTTGTGGGTCGAACCACATTATTGCAGTGAAAATTATGATCCTAGTTATCTTCAGAAGATAGGGTAGAGTGAATTCTCGATATGCTAAACAAGTTAGAAGAAATGTCGGTAGTATGAGTAGTGGTCAAGGGAGAGAAAAGGCTCTAGATTTCTTCCCAAAAGAGTTGTCACTAGAACCACAATCAGCATTTCTTTTACGACAAGGGGATAATTTGCAGGCTATGGGGGGATGAGTAGCCAATGCATCTTTGAAATTCAATTGTTGGGTATTACCAAAAAATTGAGCATTGCATGACTTCAAGATACTATCAACACAAAGAGGGTGTGGAGGCAAAAATCCACAGTGAGTAGAATCACATAATGTATTGCTAGCTGGATTAGGTTCCTCTAGAAGAGAAATATTAGCTAGAGATGGGACAGGGCTAGTAGTAGGAGGGAGTGAGTAGTTACCCTACACTGTATCATTTAAAGATACAAACCTTTCACAAGTGTTAGATAAGTTAAGTACAGAAGGTGGCGATGTCAGAGGAGATTCAGTGGTGCTTCGGGCAGTAGATTGGACTAAAAGAGTGGATATACGCTCCATTAAAGAAGCACGACCGAAGGAGTTCCTCCTCCCCAATCGGAAGGATGCATAGCCCTTAAAATCCAAGAGATTCCTGAAATGCTCGCCATGATCAACTCGAAGCCATGACCTAAAAAGCTTTGGAACCATGCCTATGATTGATCAGAACTGAAGGTGGGAGAGTTGACTCTTCTAGACAAGTCTTTACACAGTGATTCAGCCTACCATACAAGTAGCAAAAACCTAATAAATGCTCATATTTGGATTGGATCCACACATTTAGTCTCGACTACTTCTTTAACAGTCCAAGGCCTGACTCGAAAATGCGGTTACGATCTTCCATAAGAGGGAATCCAAAAAGAAGGTACCCCTACTAGATTCCTTCAAATCTTCAGTGACTACATCCTTAGTTTGTCTAGCTAAATATTTAAGGTGGAATTTCTTACTTGCAGGTCGAACTACATTATTGCAGTGAAAATTAGGATTTTGGTTATCTTCAGAAAATGGGGTAGAGTGAATAAAGGGTTCAATCTTAGACTGTGTAACATAATCTTGAGATGCTAAGCGAGTTAGAAGAGATATTGGTACTATGGCTTGTGGTGGAAGAGACGAAATGTTCTAGATTTCTTCCCAATAAAGTTGTCACTAGAAACAAAGTCAATATTTCTTTTAGGACAAGGGGATGATTTGTGGGCCATGAGGGGTTGACGAGTCAAGGCATCTTTGAAATTCAATTGTTGGGTATTACCAGAAAATTGGGCATTGCGTGACTTCAAGATACCATCAGCACAAAGAGGGTGTGGAAGCAAAACTCCTCAGTGAGGATAGTCATATGATACTTTGCTAGCTAGATTGGGTTCTTCTGGAAGAGAAATATTAGCTTGAGATGGGACAGGGCTAATAGTAAGAGGGGGCAAGTAGTCACCTTCAGCTTTAGCATTAAAATATACAAACCTTTCGCAAGTATCAGAGAAGCTAGGTATGCAAAGCAGCGATATCAGAGGAGATTCAGTGGTGCATTAGATAGTAGATTGGACTAACAAAGTGGATACATACTTGGTCGAAGAAGCAATGCTAGAGGAGTTCCTCCTCCCCAACTAGGAAGATGCAGAACCCTTAGAATCTAGGAGATTCTTGGTACCCCGCAATAATCAGCTTAGAGCCATGGCCCAAAAGTTTTGGAACCATACCTATGATTGATCAGAGTTGAAGGTGGGAGAGTTGACTCTTCTGGGCAGGTTTTTATACAGTGATTCAGCCTACCGCACAAGTAGCAAAAATCCGATAAACGCTCGTATTTGAACTATTAGTTGTATGTAATATAGCCAATCATAGAGATGATATTTTAGGGATAATGAACAATCAATTGATTTCATTTATTGTTAATTACATTTACTATTCTTTAATAAATGGGCATTAGTCTATCATATTTATGTTACGACCCAAATTAATTAAGCCGTGATCAATATTAATAAAACCAATTTAATTTAGAAAATCATTTAGGAAGCACGTGAATGGCACGTATTAGAAAACCTGTAATTTCAATAAAAATTTCGGCATGACCCATTCATAAATGGAACATACCATAATAAAAACCTGTATAAAATAGTCATGAAATTTTCTGTCATCCATCATTGGTATCATCACATGCTAAATAAACCATATAAAGAGACCTATGAAATTAAAATATTACAAACCATAAGTTATTACGTGCCTAGTGCCTATTGGCCAAATACAAAAGCGTTTAGTTAATACATAACCATGATATTAAAATTGTTCAAGATCATAATAATGTTCCAAAATGATCTGGCAATTAGCTAATTCCAATCAAAGCATGACACCTCAAGGCGAGGTCTCCCCAGCTATGAAATCATCTAAAAAGGGTTTATAAAATATAGGAGTGAACATAAAACTCAATAGATATAATTTTCATATAGAAAAACCAAAACATGATTGTCACACCCCATTTTTGTCACCTTAGCTAGGACATATCATTTCATGTAGGATTTTGAGTCCTTTTTTAGTCTAGTTTTTTGCATTGAGTTTCTATGGCGTTGAATATCATGTGTATGAATTTTGAAGTGATTTGGAGTTCATCTCGATGGTCAATAAGAACTTTTGCGACTTTAAGGGCATAATCGTCTTTTAAGTCGTATATTTTCCATTTGACTTTGGAATGAATCCCGAGTCATTCCATTGAGTTCATATGGTTATATAGAGTCCATATATAGGTTCAATTTCATGAATTAATGGTTTAAGATCAATTCGGCTCGTAATGGTTCGAGTTGGCTAAAAGACCCTTTCTTGGTTTGCTCAAATTGACTCATAAGACCCAATCAACTTTCTCTCATTTAACTCAAATTGGGCTTTATTTATGTCCTAAACATGTTTAGAAAGATCAATTTTCGATTGGGAAAGCATTCGGTTCGACCTTGTATACAAACCTAGCTTAGCGACGGTGAAGCACCATGGTTAACCACCATTGTAAAACCTAACCATGCACCCATGGTTGAGGATTTTTGTCCTAAAATGCCTAAAAATGTGTTCCCCTTCGAAACACGGTCGTTTTGGCTTTTATTTCGTCAAAATCGGACTTAATTTGAAGAATTTAGGACTTCTGAAGCAAGTAGAAGTCAAAACCGAAGCGGACTGAAGAGAGCCCTCGGGTTACCGACCGGGGCTGGACGGTCAGCCGTCCAAGCCCAGACGGCTAACCGTCCAGGCCTAGTTGGTCACCCGAGGAATCTTCTTTTAACTCGAACTCTGACTCTTCTATCCCTCTTTTGATGGTTTCCTCCGCAAAAACAACTTGTCTGAGCTTAGGAGTGTGTAGGTTTGAGTTGTTTGAGCACCAAGAGAGTCTCTAATAGCCCTAGGATCATTATTTAATGAATTAATCTTAGCCATTGGTTTAGGGGGTCAGTTCTCTATGTAAAGGACATGATGTTCAGCACATAGAGGGAGGTTAATTGCACTTTACACTTAGAGAGAGAGGGAGCTACGAGTTTGGAGAGCTAGAAGGACTTCAAGAGGAGGCTCTTCAACCCCAAGCAAGGAAGGAAACAAGAGGTTTGAAGACAAGGAAGAGTCTACAAGAGGTAAGCATGTCCTTTTAATGCTGAAGATGAATTTCTACTTCTCCTTCTTCTCTTTCTTCTTCTCCTTCTAGGATAGTTGTGGTGCATGCAATTGCTCTTCTTATGGATTGAATTCAATGTTTATGTGATGTTATATGAATGATTTTAGGATAGTTTATGGCTTTATATGCTTGATAATCCTTGATTTACCAAGGATTTGATAGCCTTATTCGCTCTATCTTCTTAAACCATGCATAGTTCACATGTTTAGATTGCTGTGATTGTTATCATAAATTGATGCTCCTGTTAGTTAATATATATGATATGAATGATATTCATGATAATTTGAGCATGTCTTAGAGTCGTTTCATAGGTTTTAATGCATGGTTGTGAAATTAGGGTTTCGATAACCCTGAAATCGCACAAGTTTCATACAGCATGCTTAGGTTAGCTTTTTGAGTTGTTGCTCATCATAGTCATTCTATATATGCTGCATATAGTTGAATCATGCTAGGTTTGCATTCATGTAGTGGGTTTTTTAGGGTTTTTGGAGACATTATCCTTTTCTAAGGATAATTATACTTTTCGTTGAGTGAGGTTTTGCATGAGAGTGTTCTGTGATGTGTTTAAGCATGAAATCTCTTCTGTTGTGTTCTAGGGTATATATTTTACGTAGGATATGCTGATTGCACCTCCCCATAACAACTTTCTTACGTGAAATTATCCTAGGATAGTTTCGCTTAAGAAAGCTCGCCGAAGGGAGGCCTATTTTCATATTTTACATGAAATATCATCTTTTTGGTTAGAATGTGCTTTGTTATCATGTTTATTGATATTATTGGAGTCTCTTATGCTTGTTAGGGTGTCTTTGGTAGGTTTTTATGCATGTTAGTCGAGTCATTGCATGTAGGATTGAGTTAGGGCCCTTAGTTATTCATTATTCTTGTTGTTCGCATGATAAATGGATGATTTTAGGCCTTGTCAAGTTTCTGTCCAGATTTGCATATTGCTTTCTTTGCATGATTTTGTGCACTTGTAAGGTTGCAAACAGGTACAATGCTTGTCCTATTGCAAATAGGGCTGCTATGGTCTAAAATGGCTAATGCTAAGAGCTTGTGCGCTCAGGTAAGTAGGGTTTGAAGGTGCCCCAATTCACCATTCTTTTTCTTTCCTTTCTCTTCTCCCTCCTAGGGTTACTTCTTAAAACAAACATATGGTAATTATCAAAGGTTTCCTTTATTGCTAAAATTCTGGTTTTCTATCAAGGTTTTCCTCTTGCGGAAGTTTTCGACTTAAGACTAAATCAATGTATTTTCAAATAAGGAAACCTAGGGTTTTTACCATAGGTTTGTATTAGGTTGTAACCCTATTCTCTTCGAACTACGTGGACTTTGATCTATGTATTTCGCTGCATGGTACGTAGGCGCTCTTCGTGAGGTTCAAGTCCGTTCTAGGATCCAAATATCCTAGGCTTTTTCTTTTCTTTTCCTTTCTTTTTGTTTTGTTTTATTTGAGTGATTATGCATGGATGATTGAATGAAATATATGATATGCATGCCGCCTCGTGATGATATATGATGATATTTGAGTGAAAAAGATCTTAAGTTAGCCCAATTAAATTAAGAAACCAACTCGGGCGATGTGGGTGCCTATGGGCTTTTGCCCAGAACCTTCCCACGTCGTAACTTAGCCCCTGAATCCAATTTTCTGGTTTCAAAGACTTTGCTTTTCCTTTAATGGAGTCATGTGGTTTTGAAAATAAAACATTTTTTGTTGTTTTCCTCTTTTCCCTAAAAAATGAGGTGGCGACTCCTTTTTGTTTGTTGTCTTAATTTAATTGGGCTATAGCCATTGAAAACACCTTGAGAGTGGTTTTCCTCTTTTCCCTGTCTTTGTTACTTCCACAGAAAGTGGCACAATTTCACATGAAATGACGATTCATTGAGTTATGAGATAACTCCCTGTCTTTGTTACTTCCACAGAAAGTGGCATGAAATCATAATTTCACATGAAATGACGATTCATGAGTTATGAAATAACTCCCTGTCTTTGTTACTTCCATAGAAAGTGGCATGAAATGATCCATGAGTTATGCAATAACTCTCCATCTTTGTTGTTTCCACAGAAAGTAGCACAATTTCACATGAAATGACGATTCATGAGTTATGAGATAACTCCCTGTCTTTGTTACTTCCACAGAAAGTGGCATAATTTCACATGAAATGATGATTCAAGAGTTATGAAATAACTCCATATCTTTGTTGTTTCCACTGAAAGTGGCATGAAATCATAATTTGATGAGTCATGAGTTATGAAATAACTCACCACCTTTGTTATCCCCAGTGAGACTGGCATGAAATGCCCTTGGTTTTGAATTGATGGACATTCAATTCAAATTCACATGAAATGATTATTTATGAGTTATGAAATGACTCGTTTTGAGAATACCAACGAAATTGGTAGGATACCTTGTGATGCACTAGTGCAACTAGCTTTGCATCATGAGAAGACCATATGGATATCACTAATGCAATTAGTGCATAGTAAAGGCATTTGCATGAGCACACCAACGAAGTTGGCATGCATAGAAATGCATTCAATTCTTTGCTTCAATGAAATCGTCGCATGCTTGGATATGACGAAGTCTATCCTTATGGTTCCATTTGAGTTTGTTGGTATTAATGAGATTAATCCATCAAACAAAAATGTGTTGTTATATCACTAATGTAATTAGTGCAAGTTAAAGGCATTTGCATGAGCGCACCAACGAAGTTGGCATGCATAGAAATGCGTTCAATTCTTTGCTTCGATGAAATCGTCGCATGCTTGGATATGACGGAGTCTATCCTTTTGGTTCCATTTGAGTTTGTTGGTATTAATGAGATTAATCCATCAAACAAAAATGGGTTGTTCTTTTATCATTGGCTCGCAAGTGAAACTTGTTCACCAATGAGGGGCTTCTATCACACCCCCTTTTTGTCACCTTAGCTAGGACATATCATTTCATGTAGGATTTTGAGTCCTTTTTGAGTCTAGTCTTTTGCATTGAGTTTCTATGGCGTTGAATATCATGTGTATGAATTTTGAAGTGATTTGGAGTTCATCTCGATGGTCAATAAGAACTTTTACGACTTTAAGGGCATAATCGTCTTTTAAGTCGTATATTTTCCATTTGACTTTGGAATGAATCTCGAGTCATTCCATTGAGTTTATATGGTTATATAGAGTCCATATATAGGTTCAATTTCATGAATTAATGGTTTAAGATCAATTCGGCTCGTAATAGTTCGGGTTGGCTAAAAGACCCTTTCTTGGTTTGCTCAAATTGACTCATAAGACCCAATCAACTTTCTCTCATTTAACTCAAATTGGGCTTTATTTATGTCCTAAACATGTTTGGAAAGATCAATTTTCGATTAGGAAAGCATTCGGTTCGACCTTGTGTACAAACCCAGCTTAGCGACGGTGAAGCACCATGGTTAACCACCTTTGTAAAACCTAACCATGCACCCATGGTTGAGGATTTTTGTCCTAAACTGCCTAAAAATGTGTTCCCCTTCGAAACACGGTCGTTTTGGCTTTTATTTCGTCAAAATCGGACTTAATTTGAAGAATTTAGGACTTCTGAAGCAAGTAGAAGTCAAAACCGAAGCGGACTGAAGAGAGCCCTCGGGTAACCGTCCGGGGCTGGACGGTCAGCCGTCCAAGCCCAGACGGCTAACCGTCCAGGCCTAGTTGGTCACCCGAGGAATCCTCTTTTAACTCGAACTCTGACTCTTCTATCCCTCTTTTGATGGTTTCCTCCGCCAAAACAACTTGTCTGAGCTTAGGAGTGTGTAGGTTTGAGTTGTTTGAGCACCAAGAGAGTCTCTAATAGCCCTAGGATCATTATTTAATGAATTAATCTTAGCCATTGGTTTAGGGGGTCAGTTCTCTATATAAAGGACATGATGTTCAGCACATAGAGGGAGGTTAATTGCACTTTACACTTAGAGAGAGAGGGAACTACGAGTTTGGAGAGCTAGAAGGACTTCAAGAGGAAGCTCTTCAACCCCAAGCAAGGAAGGAAACAAGAGGTTTGAAGACAAGGAAGAGTCTACAAGAGGTAAGCATGTCCTTTTAATGCTGAAGATGAATTTCTGCTTCTCCTTCTTCTCTTTCTTCTTCTCCTTCTAGGATAGTTGTGGTGCATGCAATTGCTCTTCTTATGGATCGAATTCAATGTTTATGTGATGTTATATGAATGATTTTAGGATAGTTTATGGCTTTATATGCTTGATAATCCTTGATTTACCAAGGATTTGATAGCCTTATTCGCTCTATCTTCTTAAATCATGCATAGTTCACATGTTTAGATTGCTGTGATTGTTATCATGAATTGATGCTCCTGTTAGTTAATATATATATGATATGAATGATATTCATGATAATTTGAGCATGTCTTAGAGTCGTTTCATAGGTTTTAATGCATGGTTGTGAAATTAGGGTTTCGATAACCCTGAAATCGCACAAGTTTCATACAGCATGCTTAGGTTAGCTTTTTGAGTTGTTGCTCATCATAGTCATTCTATATATGCTGCATATAGTTGAATCATGCTAGGTTTGCATTCATGTAGTGGGTTTTTTAGGGTTTTTGGAGACATTATCCTTTTCTAAGGATAATTATCCTTTTCGCTGAGTGAGGTTTTGCATGAGAGTGTTCTGTGATGTGTTTAAGCATGAAATCTCTTCTGTTGTGTTCTAGGGTATATATTTTACGTAGGATATGCTGATTGCACCTCCCCATAACGACTTTCTTACGTGAAATTATCCTAGGATAGTTTCGCTTAAGAAAGCTCGCCGAAGGGAGGCCTATTTTCATATTTTACATGAAATATCATCTTTTTGGTTAGAATGTGCTTTGTTATCATGTTTATTGATATTATTGGAGTCTCTTATGCTTGTTAGTGTGTCTTTGGTAGGTTTTTATGCATGTTAGTCGAGTCATTGCATGTAGGATTGAGTTAGGGCCCTTAGTTATTCATTATTCTTGTTGTTCGCATGATAAATGGATGATTTTAGGCCTTGTCAAGTTTCTGTCCAGATTTGCATATTGCTTTCTTTGCATGATTTTGTGCACTTGTAAGGGTGCAAACAGGTACAATGCTTGTCCTATTGAAAATAGGGCTGCTATGGTCTGAAATGGCTAATGCTAAGAGCTTGTGCGCTCAGGTAAGTAGGGTTTGAAGGTGCCCCAATTCACCTTTCTTTTTCTTTCTTTTCTCTTCTCCCTCCTAGGGTTACTTTTTAATACAAGCTTATGGTAATTATCAAAGGTTTCCTTCAATAATAAATTCTGCTTTTTATCAAGGTTTCCATTTTGTAGAAGTTTTCCTAAATTCAAACTTGTTTATTCAATTCTCTTTCAAATAAGGAAACCTAGGGTTTTTACCATTGGTTTGTATTAGGTTGTAACCCTATTCTTTTCGAACTACGTGGACTTTGATCCATGTATTTCGCTGCATGGTACATAGGCGCTCTTCGTGAGGCTCAAGTCCGTTCTAGGATCCAAGTATCCTAGGTTTTTCCCTTTTCTTTTCTTTTCTTTTTGTTTTGTGTTATTTGAGTGATTATGCATGAGATGATTGGATGAAATATATGATATGCATGCTGCCTTGTGATGATATATGATGATATTTGAGTGGAAAAGATATTAAGTTAGCCCAATTAAATTAAGAAACCAACTCGAGCGATGTGGGTGCCTATGGGCTTTTGCCCAGAACCTTCCCACGTCGTAACTTAGCCCCCGAATCCAATTTTCTGGTTTCAAAGACTTTGCTTTTCCTTTAATGGAGTCATGTGGTTTTGAAAATAAAACATTTTTATGGTTTTCCTCTTTTCCCTAAAAAATGAGGTGGCGACTCCCTTTTTGTTTGTTGTCTTTCATACCTATTATCATTTTTTCCAAACCCTTGTGGGCGCCGCGCTTTTTCGTGGGTTCACAGTTTGGCGACTCCACTGGGGATGTCGAGGGCTAGACTCATTTAATTTGATCGGGCTAAATTAATTTCTTATTGTTAATTAAAATCAATCACATTGCATCCGCTTCATTGTGTGCCTTCATTTATTGCATTGTGTGCGCTACTGTTGCATGATCACTCGATTGTCCCTCGATGTATCCTTGCCAACTGATAGCCTAGTTCGACCTTGGTTTTCCTGATTCCATGTGTTGGGCGAAGCTATCAAACCACTCTTGCCAAGTACCCATGGGCTTGCCCTTGGGTATATCAAATGGATCAATCACGTACTGCTGGACCCACGCGACATTACTGATGTCACATGTGGTTAGGTATAAAGATTGGTACAAGCAAAGTTGAGGACCCTAGCCTACCCTCTTAAAAGAAAGAATTGCATGTAATGGGCCTTCTAGGACACCATTGGATCACCTATATGCACACTCATTGTTGTGATGATATGCTGCCGTGTTTGTGATGTGTTGCCATGCTTTGTTGATTGAGTGGGTAATTAAAGGAAACTTTACATCCTACATCCTTAATACGTACCCTTCCCCATGACCCCCGCAAGGGTAATTGGTTAAGAGAACTAATTAAGGGTGTACGTTGTAAAGATTTTAAGATAATTATAGAAGCTTAGGATGGACCCTTAGGCTGAAAAATTGAGTATTTGCCCTATGTTAGAGGGAGAGACGTGCTGGCTTGGATCCGCGATCAACAAGGGTGCCTAGTCAGTGCTGATTCCATCACTGAGTCGGATATGGCTGAAGAAAGAACTAGCAACCGGGGTTTCAACCTTGAGGCCGCTTTGAAAGCTATCATGGAAAAGCTTGATCACACTACCCAGGCATCCGAGACCGCACTCAAGTTAGCTCAAGACCTTCAACAGAAGAACTCTGAACCTGAATCTAGGGCCCGTGCCACTGATAACAATCAAGGATCCAATGATTCTGAATCTGCTGAGGAACCATTAGGAGAAGGGGGAGAACCACCCAAGACCAAGGAAGGGGAAACCAAAGCCACATCAAGGGAGAGCTCAACTGTCCTGGCAAACAAGGTCGAGGCCTTAGAACGAACTCTGAAGGGAATCCGCAGATCTGATGATATGGTGGACATCGGTACTTTATCCTTGTTCCCAAAGGCTCGCATCCAGTTACAATTTAAGATGCTGGAGTTGGAAAAATTCAATGGGATAGGCTGTCCTAAAACCCACCTCAAGATGTATGTGCGAGCTATGCACCCTCGAGGGGCGAACGATGAGTTATTCGCTCAAATGTTTCATGAGTCATTAGCGAGTTCCGCCTTGAAATGGTTTTTGTCATTAGAGGAGAACAGAACCAAGACTTGGGAGGATGTGTGCAATGCATTCACGGACCATTACAAGTATAACACTGAAGTGGATGTCACGCGAAGGGACTTGGAAACCACTAAGCAAGGGGTTAACGAGACTTTCTCCGCCTTCATCACTAGGTGGAGACAAAAGGCTTCCAAAATGACAGACAGACCGAATGAGGAAGAACAGATTCAGTTGGTGGTGAAGAATTTGCTGCCCGTATATCACAAGCATCTCTTTGCTCACTACTTTCCGAACTTTAAGGCTCTTGTTGGGGCTGGCACACAAGTTGAAGATGCAATTGCCGATGGAACAATCAAAACGGAGGAGGTCCAAAGGAGTCGAAGGACAAACTTTGGAGGAAAACCCAATGCTGAGGTCAATACCATTACCCAACCCACTCGCCCTTTCTCCCTAAATGACTCCACCTCACCTCGCCAATTCACCGAGCTATACATGCCACTTGAAAGAGTTTTTGAAAAGCTGAGAAGCCATAACCTCCTGAAACCCCTCGACCCAAGGCCTCCACCAAACCCATTGCCCAAGAACTACAATGAAAATGAATATTGCAAGTTCCACCAAGCCAAAGGCCATCTAACCAACCGTTGTTACCGCCTCCGCTATGAAATTCAAGATTTGCTCGACAAGCAAATCATTTCACCACCCACCGCACCAAATCGCCCAAATGTCACTCGAAATCCCCTCCCCACTCACAATATGCCTCCTCCCAACAACATAAATGCCATCAACCTTGGCTCGTCCCAATCCCGTCAACTCATAAGGCAATACACGCCGCTTCCCATGACCTTGACTCAAGTTTTCCACCAATGTTGTGATAAAGGGCTCATATTGCCATGCCATTCAAAGCCGAGGCCTTCGACTCCTCACCAATTCTGTTTGTACCATCAGGCGCCCCGACATGATACGGAGGGCTGTGTTATACTGAAAAAGGTAGTTCAAGACCTTATTGATCAAAAGGTTTTGGTATTGCCAAAGAAGTCCATGCAGCGACAGTTGAAAGAAAGGTTCGAGGCAGGAGATCCTAAAGTGGGTTTGTTGGGAAAGTCATTCGGAAAGTTTGATTACTATGTACTCTACCCCGACCCCATCCCTGATGAGCCTATAATCCCCACAGGTTGGGATGAGTTACCAGAGGAAGTCCAAATGGAAGAGATCGACACAATCACATAGGATGACCTCATGGGTGATGTAGGTGAGATTGATGATATATGGATGAGCGATGACGAAGTGGAGCACATAACTAGAGGGGGTCGCCATTTCAAGCCTCCGCACTTAGAATCTGACAACCCATTGGGGGACTTGGAAGGTAATCGCCACCTCGACCTGCAAGAAGAAGAGGACGAAGTGCTTAGGCAATTGAGAAAGACTAATGCCAACATCACTATATGGGGTTTGCTCATGGCCTCTTACAAGCATAGGCAGACAATCTTGAAGCTGCTCAACCAGATACAGGTTCCTGTTGACACATCTCTGGAAAATTTGGTGAACTTGGTGAATCCAACCTCGAAGAACTCAACCATTGTGTTCTCAGAGGCAGACCTACCTAAAAGTGGACCTAGCCATTCGCAAGCCATGTACATCACTGTCGACACCATGGGAAAGAGAGTTCCAACAGTCTTGATTGATAATGGTTCCGCTCTTAATGTGTGCCCTCTCAGAACTGCCACCGTTTTGGGGTTGGATCCAACAGACTTCGTGCCATCTGAGCAAATAGTGAGAGCTTATGATAACACCCGCAGAGAGGTGATTGGAGTGGTCACCTTGCCACTGATTATGGGGCCTACAGAATTCAGAGTGGAGTTCCAAGTGCTGGATGTCCCGTCGTGCTTCAATCTCTTGTTGGGAAGACCTTGGATTCATCCTGCAGGGGCTGTACCTTCTTCATTGCACCAAAAAGTCAAGTTCCCTTATGAAGGGGCCATCGTCACACTCCAAGGTGATTATGACTTAAAGTCATCGGGGGTACCCATTTGCGAGATCAAGCCTGAGCCCGTTGGAGCACCATTGTCTGGGTTCGAGTATATTCAATGCATAGAGAAAGAGCCGGAACAAAGAGAGTTGATACCTCTCGACTTTTGCCCTCATGGCAATTTGCATATAGGGAACATAATGAAGAAAATGAGTTTCTTCCCTGGCATGGGACTAGGACGCCGTCAGCAAGGCATACCAGCATCCGTTCAGAGCCGCATTGTCACATACACCTTCGGATTGGGGTATGAGCGTTCCAAAAAGGACCATATGGAGATGTTGCAGAGAAGCAAAGAAAGGGTCAAAGCAAAAGCAGAAGGAAGGGTGCCAGATATCCGAATCTCGCCATACCGACCTACTTTGAATGGTTACTTTGTTAAGGAAGGGGAGGACTTTCTATTCTGTGGATTTCCCGAACCATCCATTAACAAAGCAACCAAGGCGAGAGTTCCAGGGTTCAAAATATTCTTCACTGAGTGGTACCCCATCACTGCATCAATGGTTGATGATGAAGCGATTAATGATGACTATTGGGAAGAGAAGAGTGAGGATTAGGCAGAACAGATGGATTCGGAAGCCATGGTTACAATGTTTCAAGATACGGTTCTTGCTGTGGAGGAATCGGATCTCGAGTGTTCTTCAACTCACCATACAGCCGTACCGCTCCTTAATTGGTATCTTGAAGAGGGTGCCATTGCAGCAGTTCTTGAGGGCGAGGATCTCAACTTACCTGATAGTAGCTTATAGGTTCCTTAGTAGCTTGTTTTAGCTTTCCTTTTAAATAAAGTGTGTCCGCCTAGCCCACCTTGTGGAGTTAGGAGTCGTTCCCTAGTTGTGGCACATGTGTTTTCTTTTCTTTATTTTGTTTTGTTAGTTCAGTCAATAAAGTGTGTTTCTTTTCATTATTTGCAGTGTTTCCTTTCTCTCTTCTATGGATATCTATGGCATGGATATAGATCCTAGGAATGACGTCCCCCCAGAGCTCGTCGAGCAAAGGAAAAGGGGCGTTACCGAACCTAACATGGATGAATTGGAATCAATCAATCTAGGGACAGATGAATTGCCAAGGATAATTAAAATTGGGATAACTCTCTCGCCTGCTGAAAAAGAAAAATTGATAATACTTCTAAAAGCCAATGTAGAGGCCTTCGCATGGTCTTATGAGGATATGCCTGGTATTGATCCAGATATAGTGCAACATTACATCCCCACTAATCCCACTAAAAAGCCTATAAAGCAAAAATTAAGAAGATTAAAACCAGAATAGGCTTTGAAAGTAAAAGAAGAGGTAACTAAACAATTAGATGCCGAGTTTCTCCAAGTTGTGGAGTACCCTGAATGGTTGTCCAACATAGTACCTGTGCCTAAAAAAGATGGGAAAGTGCGAATGTGTGTTGACTTCCGCGACCTTAATGCTGCGAGCCCAAAGGATGATTTCCCTCTACCGCATATCGATGTATTGGTGGACAGTACGGCAGGCCATGCTCTTCTCTCCTTCATGGATGGGTTCTCCGGTTACAACCAGATAAAGATGGCGCCTCGAGACATGGAAAAGACGGCTTTTATCACGTAGTGGGGCACGTATTGCTACAAGGTAATGCCTTTTGGCTTGAGAAATGCTGGGGCTACTTACCAAGGAGCTGCTACAACCCTATTGCATGATATGATCCATAAAGAAGTAGAGGTGTATGTGGACGATATGATAGTCAAATCTGTAGACCAGGAAGGACATTTCGCGGCATTGGAGAAATTACTAGAACGGGCAAAGAAGTACAACCTCCGATTGAATCCTCAGAAGTGCGCCTTCGGAGTCACCGCAGGGAAGATGTTGGGTTTCATGATCACTCAGAGAGGAATTGAAGTTGATCCAGGGAAGATAAAAGCTATTACGGAGATGGAACCACCAAGAACGGAAAAGCAGATCCGGGGTTTTCTGGGGAGAGTTCAATACATAAGTCGTTTTATCGCCAATCTGACCATGGTATGCGAGCCAATTTTCAAGCTACTTAATAAGGGCGTTTCCAAGGAATGGAATGAGGATTGTCAAGAAGCCTTTGAGACCATTAAAAGGTATCTGAGTAACCCCCCAATCTTGGTTCCCCCGCAGCAAGGTGAACCATTACTGTTATACTTAACGGTTACTGAAACCGCGACGGGAGCCATGTTAGCTCAATACCTTGAAGGGTCGAAAAAGGAAAATGCCATCTACTACTTGAGCAAGAAAATGATAGATTATGAAGTAAAGTACAATGCGCTAGAAAAGGCTTGCGTAGCATTGGTGTGGGCCACCCAGAAACTCCGTCATTACATGATGTCTTTGAAGTCCTGTTGATAAGTCGATTGGATCCTTTGAAGTATTTGCTAGAAAAACCAGTGCTATCGTACAGGACCGCTCGTTGGTCGCTCCTTCTCAATGAATTCGACATCAAGTACCTAGCGCAGAAGTCCGTTAAAGGAAGTGTCATTGCAAACCATTTGGCAAGCTACCCTGTGTCATCATCAACCCAATTCAATGACGAGTTCCCCGACGAAGATATCCTGGAAATCAAGAAGAAGGTTTGGAAAGTCTACTTCGACGGAGCTGCAAACAGAAGAGGTTATGGCATAGGAGTGCTACTAGTCTCGCCTGAGGAAGCCTTCACGCCTTTAGCAGTCAAATTGGGGTTCGAAGCCACCAACAACATAGCAGAGTATGAGGCCTGCATCCTAGCATTGGAAGCTACGTTAGAGCCGGGAATAAAGGAACTTGAGGTGTTCGGAGATTCTGCATTGATCATCTGTCAGATAAAAGGGGAGTGGAAGACTCGCGATGAGAAGCTGTTGCCCTATCATGCCTATTTGGAAGCACTGACCAAAGAGTTCGCAGAGATCGAGTTCAATTACCTGTCGAGAAACAAGAATCAGTTTGCTGATGCCTTAGCGACTCTAGCTTCAATGGTGGAGATACCAGAAGGAGGAAGCGTGAAACCGCTCGTGATCGAATGCAGAGAGAAACCTGTTTATTGCTGTTCCATTCGAGAATGAGAGGTAACAGATAACCACCCTTGGTTTTATGACATAAGAAGGCTCATCGAGGAAAGGGAATATCCAGAGGAAGCATCTCGCGTGGATAGGCGAACACTGAGAAGATTGGCAAGCCATTATGTGGTATGCGGAGGAAAACTGTATCGGAGGTCTTATGACGGAATCCACTTGCTGTGTGTCACGGAGGAAGAAGCCAGAAAACTCATCGAAGAAATCCATGAAGGAGTGGGGGCTCCGCACATGAATGGATACATATTGGCTAAGAAGATCATGAGGCTAGGGTACTACTGGTCTACAATGGAAAGGGATTGTTATGCCCACGTCAAGAAGTGCCATAAGTGTCAGCTCTTCGCCAATGGACAACACTTGCCCTCTATGCCCTTAACAAGCATGTCAACTCCATGGCCGTTCGCAGTGTGGAGAATAGATATCATCGGGCAGATCAAGCCGAAGGCATCCAATGGTCATGAATACATTTTGGTAGCCATCGATTACTTTACTAAGTGGGTGGAAGCAGCTTCCTTCAAAGTTTTGAATGCTAAAAAGGTGGCGCAGTTCATACAGCTCAACATTATCTACCGATATGGGGTACCGCATGAGGTCATTTCAGATAACGGCCAGCATTTCTAGAAGGAGACCAAAGAACTCTTGCAGAAGTACAAGATCGTTCATCACTTGTCGTCCCCGTATCGCCCACAGACAAACGGTGCAGTGGAAGCCGCCAACAAGAACATCAAGAAGATATTACAGAAAACGGCGGACACGTACACTGATTGGCATGAGAAGCTACCATTGGCATTATGGGGGTACAAAACGTCAATCAGATCATCAACAGGGGCTACGCCGTATGCTTTGGTGTATGGGATGGAGGCTGTTCTACCAGTGGAATTGGAAGTTCCTTCATTAAGGGTTGCTGTGGAAAGTCAGCTAGCAGAGGCGGACTGGATCAAAGGTCGTTATGATGAGTTGGCATTGCTAGATGAAAGGCGATTGAGGGCTCTCTACCACATGCAAGGGTACCAGAGAAGAGTAGCGAGGGCGTTCAACAAACATGTCAAAGACAGAGGCTTGAAGAAAGGGGATATAGTGTTGAAAGAGATTCGAGCTCCAATTTTCGATCCACGAGGAAAGTTCAAACCAAGTTGGGGAGGACCGTACGTCATCAAGGAGATATTACCAGCAGGGGCTGTTCGACTTATGGATTTGGATGGGATCGAGTTCGCTCGTCCTACCAATTTGGATCAATTAAAGAAGTATTATGTATAAGGCCTGCTAGGTTGAAAACCTGTAAAGGCGGCCTAGGCAAAAGTTAAGGCATTTGAACTACGAGGACCTGATTCCCTAAAAAGAAAAAGAAAAAAAGAAAGAAAAAAGAAAAAAAAAGAAAAAAAAGAAGAAAGAAAAAAAGAAAAAAAGAAAAAGAAAAAAGGAAGAAGAAAAAAAGAACGGGGATACGTAGGCAGCCCATAAAGTTACATTGGGTGCGGTCCAATCAACACAATCAAAAAATCTCAAAAGTAGATTATTATTGGCAATTCATTTGAAACTAATTGTTTGACATAACAATTTATTGGTGTTAAGTAAAAGAACTATCGACATGCCATAGATATTCTATTCCTTGAGTTTTAAGTCCTCTCGAGTTTCTTCAGAGTCATTTTGTTTGTCTTCTGTCTTTCTCTATCAAGTCTTCTTTTCTTTCGCAAGTCATGGTCGTGGGATGCCTCCACTGCTTCAAGAATGTCTTCTCTGCAAAGTCCAAGTCTCGTGTCCTTGATAGGGTCATAAATTCTTTCTCGGCGAGAAGTCTCCCTTTCGCCCAAATCATCCTTCAACCATTGCTTATATTCTTTACTCATCTCGAAAGGTCCTTTAGTGTTGGCAATCCGAGTCAATTTCAGGTCTGTAGGCCAGCGAGTCCTCGCCCACTTGATTATGGTAGGACCGACAGGTTCCACAAAGCAATAAGGTCCTGTTAAGGACGGTATGGTTTGCATGGCACCCATCTGGCGAAGAATTCTCGAAGCCCAAAAGAAGGAAGTCGACCTCAGTCCTATAAGTTTGATAAAAGCACACCCCGAGGTTCGAAAAAGTACCTGCTCTTTACACCCCCATGTGAAGACGTACCATTTGATGTTTCGCCACGACAGTGTGTGGAAGTAACCCAACCAATCTCTTAAAGAGAATGGCCCTGGGAGTTCAACTCGGCGTAAACAGAAGTGCTAGGGCTTGTATGGATTAATAGTGGTGGGAGATAGAAAATTCAAGCGCTCAAGTAGCCACATTTGCAGTAAAAAGGGGCTACCTTGTAAAAGCGCTTTGGGGTTGCCATGAACTTTATCTAAACCATTCAAGGTTTCAGCTAATACCAGAGGAACGATGTTATGTCGCTTGAGAAGAGGGGCAACCAACTCACATATTTGAACAGGGGCTTGAAGAGTGCCGGTGGAGATGAGAAAGCGACCAATTAAATAGAAAGCGAGTGCACGCTGAATTTGAGGGGTAAAAGTCAGAGTACCTTCGCTATCATGAGCCAAGAATGAGGTTGCTAACTTCATTAAGTCCACCATATGGTCCTTGACAAAGATTGTTGCGTCCCTTTGAGGAATGCCAAGAAAATCCGAGAAGGAAGCAAGGTAATCCGAGCGAGGTGTAGGAAGAATGAATGACCCTGCGGGCGAAACTCCAAATAAAGCACAAAATTCCTCCATGGTTGGGCATAATTCTTCATAATTGAATAGAAAGACATGGAGTTGAGGATCCCAGAAGTATGTAGCCGCGGTGAGAAGAGCCGTCTCGAGCTTCATGTGCCTTATAGAGAGCAATGGTTCCAAGCCGAAGCGCCTAAACTCAGTTTTGTCTTTGGCAGCCATGACTGCCAAAAACCCTCTTAAGAACCCATCCAACGCTTCCATAATTATTGTTAATGAAAATAGGTGAGTTAGAAGGCTCCCCTCATGTGTTTTTATAGGGAAAGGGTCACAAATTCGAGTCCTAAAGGGAGTAGAACCGTCAAAATAGCAAAATTCCTGAAAAATCGCGAAAAAACACATCAACCTCGGGTAACCGTCCGGGGCTAGACGGTCAGCCGCCTAGGCCCAGACGGCTAACCGTCCGGGGCCAGATGGTCACCCGAGGCCTCCGCCTTGTTTTGCCTTGTTTCAGCTCGGTTTTGCCTATTTTCGCGTTCGGATGACCTTTTTGGGCCATTTTCACTCCTATGAACTCACATTGACTCAAATTTTCATGAGAAAGGCACCATAACATCATCATGATAGATTCAAGCAAGCACAACAAGTATCCATAGCAAGGGATAAGAGAGTTGGTTTTAGGTGGCAATTACGAAACACAAGCATGAAATGAAAAAGATAGCCATTGTTTCATTGTTTCTACAAGCCCAACAAGAAAGTAAATGAACTCAGCGGTTCCCAGAGCTTCTTTTGCGGCTTGGCCCAGCTCCATCACGACCCCCACGAGGTGCTCTAGGAGGGCGCATTGCTGGTGGTGGCTGCATATACAAAATCCATTGCAAAGAAGTCAAGTATGAGAATAGGGTTGGTTGAAAACCACAAATAGGAACTTTAAAATAGGTTGAACACTTACCATGACATCCAAACGAGCTTCCGCCATGGATTTGGCTAGGCTCATCCTCACAAGGTCACGTCTCAAGCCCTCACTAAGGTCGATGAACTCTTGGGCATATGCCGCAGGCACCTAGGATAATCAATAAGGATAAAATTGAAGGTAATGTTCAAAGAAAGAAAGAAATACCCATAAAGAGAACTCACCTGTTCTCAATTTGGGTCGATCCTAGGAGATTCATCAAATGCAGGATGAGTGATGGCAATCTTGACAAAGTCTGACCCACAGCACAAATCAATGAACCAATTAGGCTGAGGCAAGCGTAGTGACCTATCCCCCTCCATCTCATCATCCTCAGAGCCAGGAACCACTCCTGAGCCCACTGTCGAGCTATGCCCTCGTGCTCGTCGACCCTACAAGTGTTCACCTATTAAATAGAGTCTCTATCAAAAAGAAAAGGCTAGGAGAATGTTAAAGACTTACCCCCTGAGGAGGGAGGCCTGTCACCCTGGGCCTCATCAGATATTGGAGACAGAAAGTGTCATATGCAATGTCAGGAGAAGTGAACTCCTCCGCATCCCAGCCTCTCAAGGCATCCCACAACTCCTCCCCCTCCATTAAGTTAGCATGCCTCATGTTAAGTGGTGGAAGCATTGGAGCCATGGCAGCATTCACATCACCCATGACTTGGCGTAAGACAAGCTCCCCTAGGTACCAGTACCTACCCACGGGGCCTTCCAAGAGCACCCTCTTGCCCGTTAGCATCAGGCTAGGAATGCATCGCTTGGGTAGCATTGGTACCCATATCTTCCATGGATTCCATTCAATCTGTCCAAAAACCCAAAATGAGAAATTGGGAGTAAAAAGAAAAGGAAAAGAATAGGGAAAGAAGTTCACCATATCAGCAGTGAGGCTTGCTAGGTGAGCTCTAGCAAAGGCGTAATCATGACGATTCGCCGCCCGGATGGACACATAACTAGGACAGTAATTCTTGAGGGTGGGCCATTCGATGGTTTCCTCAGCAAGAGATGGGCGACATAGGTTGAGGTACTCATAGCACTAAACCTGTCAAAAGTTGAGAAAATAGTCAAAAGGAAAGATAATATAAGAAAAAATAAAAAGGAATGAAAGGGAAGTAGCATTACCTCCCAAACAAAGGGCATCCCGCCAAAGTCCTTAGTCACACCGCGTGACATGTCACACATTATGCGATACATAGTGGCTAGAGCAGCCCCTCCCCAGTTGAATTTCCTGATCTTGTCAACATCCTCCATGCTTGCAAGAAGACCCAAAGGGGCTAGGTCGCCCGTCCCGGCAAAGAATGTGCATGAGATCATGTACAGAAGGAATGCCCTTGTAATGCAATCGGGGCTTGCACCCTCGCTCTCCCTTTGTTTGGCAAACTTGTTGAAAAGCCAAGTGCGTCGCACTGCTTTCTTGATTACCTCGATTTCCATCCCAAGGTAAGCTAGGAGATAATCCTCATCCGTGTGAGCCTCCTCATAGAATTCCAAGCTTTTGCCTTTAATGCTTAAGCCAGTGATCATGGTGAAGTCCTTGGGGGTTAGTGTCATCTCCCCGAAGCCAAAGTGGAATGTATTGGTGGTGTCCCACCATAGCTCAGACAAGGCTAGCAAGGCTTGCCTATCATATTGGTCATTCCACAAAGAGTCTAGGAATCGACCAAAACCGGCCTTTTCGACATAGCCCTTGGTGATGGTTTGGAAGTTTTCCATATTCCACCACCATTCAATGAGTCCTTTGACAGAGGACCGAGTACGCATGTCCTGAAAGTTGGGCTATAGCCATTGAAAATACCTTGAGAGTTAGTTGAAAGAACATGGAAATAATAAGCTTACACTAGCAATTGGTTTCAAATTGTTTTCTAAAAGATGTCAAAAAGTTGTTTTTATTCATGAAATGAATTGCTAATGTATGTTTATGAGTTTACTTGTTCATGTGCCTTAATTTGGCAAGGATTGAACACTTTTTTATCACTTGGGCATTTTATCGAACACTTGGTGGGTGACACCTCCCGAGCCTTGAAACAAAAGAATTTTGTACGGTCAATCCTTGCTAAATCATAGCATATTACTCACTTGAGGGTTTACTTGTTGATATACATTGATTTGGTGAAGATTGAACATCTTTATTTCACTTGGGAATTTTATCGAACACTTGGCGGGTGCCATTTTTCAAGCTTTCAAATGAAAAGAATTTGTGTGTTCAATCCTTGCCAAATCAAGGGATATCACTCAACAACCCAAGGGGTATTCAAAAGAAGTAGAAGGGAATGCAATTTCATCAAAAGAATCGAAAGATTCAAAAGAAAAGTGTTAAGTTGGGTAAACTTACTTCTTGTTGGGAATGGATGAATGAGAGATGCTTGTCGGGTTCAAGCAACACCCTATCTTGTGGAGCATCATAGAGTGGTGCTTTGTATGTGCTTTTGACCCCATAGAATGGATACTTGGTGCTTGAGTCCTTGCTTGATGACATTCTTGATGATGGAGTTGGGTTTGTGAAAAATGGGTTTGATTTGGTTTGATTTCACAAGATGATGTGAATTGGTTGTTTTGATTGCTAAATGGGCTTGATTTGTTGTTGTTTGATGTGCATTTGATGTTTGGATTGAATGTTTTTGAAATAGGAATGAGAGAATGAGAGTTGGAGAGGATAGGATGAGAGTTTAGAGAGAGAAACTCTCTAATTTTCAGGTTGGGAGAATGAGGAAATGAGTGTGCAAGCATGGGTTAAAAACCCAGAATTTTTTTAGATGAGGGCCTCGGGTAACCGTCCCCCCTTAGGACGGTCAGCCGTCTTGCCCTGGACGGATTGACCATCTGAGGGCAGATGGTCACCCTAGCCCGCTTTGCTCGTTTGCCCCGTCTCGCGCGCTTGCGACCTCTAAACTTCTCCAAATTGACTTCTTGTGCAATCCTTGAGTTATGGGATGAATATAGCCCTCAAGTTTATCAAGTTTCAATGAAATTTTTGAATCTTGGGTGATTGTATTTGCCCGCATAACGAGGAATTGTAATAGCCATGATAAATGGCTTTCTCATGAAATGAGTTTGGTGTTGAGTTGATTGACTGGCAAGTCTTGGAAGTCAATTCTCTAGGAGATGATAGTGATATCAAATCATGTGATAAAGATAATTTCACATGAAATGACTTCCTAATCATGTGATAAAGATAACTTCACATGAAATGATGATTCATGAGCTATGCTAGTTACGAAGTAACTTGCTATCTTTGTAAAGAGGGCATGAAATGCACTTTGTTTTTCAATCAATTAACTTTCAAAATCAATGTTGTATCATGTGATAAAGATAATTTCACATGAAATGACATGAAATAAGCTTAATTTCCAATCAATTAACTTTCAATTCAAGGTCATTTCATGTGATAAAGATAATTTCACATGAAATGATAAGTAATGAACTTGATTTCGAGTTGAATGACTCTCAATACATTATCATTTCATGTGATAAAGACAATTTCCAATAAAATGAACTTGATTTTGAGTTGAATGACTCCCAGTGCATTGTCATCCCATGTGATAAGGATAATTTCACATGAAATGATAAGAAATGAGCTTGATTTTGAACCAATTGACTTGCAATTGGGTCTCATATCATGTGATAAAGACAATTTCACATGAAATGACGATTCATGAGTTATGAAATAACTCCCTGTCTTTGTTACTTCCACAGAAAGTGGCATGAAATGATCCATGAGTTATGCAATAACTCCCCATCTTTGTTGTTTCCACAGAAAGTGGCACAATTTCACATGAAATGACGATTCATGAGTTATGAGATAACTCCCTGTCTTTGTTACTTTCATAGAAAGTGGCATAATTTCACATGAAATGATGATTCAAGAGTTATGAAATAACTCCATATCTTTGTTGTTTCCACTGAAAGCGGCATGAAATCATAATTTGATGAGTCATGAGTTATGAAATAACTCACCACCTTTGTTATCCCCAGTGAGACTGGCATGAAATGCCCTTGGTTTTGAATTGATGGACATTCAATTCAAATTCACATGAAATGATGATTTATGAGTTATGAAATGACTCGTTTTAAGAATACCAACGAAATTGGTAGGATACCTTGTGATGCACTAGTGCAACTAGCTTTGCATCATGAGAAGACCATGTGGATATCACTAATGCAATTAGTGCATGGTAAAGGCATTTGCATGAGCGCACCAACGAAGTTCGCATGCATAGAAATGCATTCAATTCTCTGCTTCGATGAAATCGTCGCATGCTTGGATATGATGAAGTCTATCCTTATGGTTCCATTTAAGTTTGTTGGTATTAATGAGATTAATCCATCAAACAAAAATGTGTTGTTATATCACTAATGCAATTAGTGCAAGGTAAAGGCATTTGCATGAATGCACCAACGAAGTTGGCATGCATAGAAATGCGTTCAATTCTTTGCTTCGATGAAATCGTCGCATGCTTGGATATGACGAAGTCTATCCCTTTGGTTCCATTTGAGTTTGTTGGTATTAATGAGATTAATCCATCAAACAAAAATGCGTTGTTCTTTTATCATTGGCTCGCAAGTGAAACTTGTTTACCAATGACGGGCTTCTGTCACACCCCATTTTTGTCACCTTAGCTAGGACGTATCATTTCATGTAGGATTTTGAGTCCTTTTTTAGTCTAGTCTTTTGCATTAAGTTTCTATGGCGTTGAATATCATATGTATGAATTTTGAAGTGATTTGGAGTTCATCTTGATGATCAATAAGAACTTTTGCGACTTTAAGGGCATAATCGTCTTTTAAGTCGTATATTTTCCATTTGACTTTGGAATGAATCCCGAGTCATTCCATTGAGTTCATATAGTTATATAGAGTCCATATATAGGTTCAATTTCATGAATTAATGGTTTAAAATCAATTCGGCTCGTAATGGTTCGGGTTGGCTAAAAGACCCTTTCTTGGTTTGCTCAAATTGACTCATAAGACCCAATCAACTTTCTCTCATTTAACTCAAATTGGGCTTTATTTATGTCCTAAACATGTTTAGAAAGATCAATTTTCGATTGGGAAAGCATTCGGTTCGACCTTGTGTACAAACCCAGCTTAGCGACGATGAAGCACCATGGTTAACCACCTTTGTAAAACCTAACCATGCACCCATGGTTGAGGATTTTTGTCCTAAAATGCCTAAAAATGTGTTCCCCTTCGAAACACGGTCGTTTTGGCTTTTATTTCGTCAAAATCGGACTTAATTTGAAGAATTTAGGACTTCTGAAGCAAGTAGAAGTCAAAACCGAAGCGGACTGAAGAGAGCCCTCGGGTAACCGTCCGGGGCTGGACGGTCAGCCGTCCAAGCCCAGACGGCTAACCGTCCAGGCCTAGTTGGTCACCCGAGGAATCCTCTTTTAACTCGAGCTCTGACTCTTCTATCCCTCTTTTGACGGTTTCCTCCGCCAAAACAACTTGTCTGAGCTTAGGAGTGTGTAGGTTTGAGTTGTTTGAGCACCAAGAGAGTCTCTAATAGCCCTAGGATCATTATTTAATGAATTAATCTTAGCCATTGGTTTAGGGGGTCAGTTCTCTATATAAAGGACATGATGTTCAGCACATAGGGGGAGGTTAATTGCACTTTACACTTAGAGAGAGAAGGAGCTACGAGTTTGGAGAGCTAGAAGGACTTCAAGAGGAGGCTCTTCAACCCCAAGCAAGGAAGGAAACAAGAGGTTGGAAGACAAGGAAGAGTCTACAAGAGGTAAGCATGTCCTTTTAATGCTGAAGATGAATTTCTGCTTCTCCTTCTTCTCTTTCTTCTTCTCCTTCTAGGATAGTTGTGGTGCATGCAATTGCTCTTCTTATGGATTGAATTCAATGTTTATGTGATGTTATATGAATGATTTTAGGATATTTTATGGCTTTATATGCTTGATAATCCTTGATTTACCAAGGATTTGATAGCCTTATTCGCTCTATCTTCTTAAACCATGCATAGTTCACATGTTTAGATTGCTGTGATTGTTATCATGAATTGATGCTCCTGTTAGTTAATATATATGATATGAATGATATTCATGATAATTTGAGCATGTCTTAGAGTCGTTTCATAGGTTTTAATGCATGGTTGTGAAATTAGGGTTTCGATAACCCTGAAATCGCACAAGTTTCATACAGCATGCTTAGCTTAGCTTTTTGAGTTGTTGCTCATCATAGTCATTCTATATATGCTGCATATAGTTGAATCATGCTAGGTTTGCATTCATGTAGTGGGTTTTTTAGGGTTTTTGGAGACATTATCCTTTTCTAAGGATAATTATCCTTTTCGTTGAGTGAGGTTTTGCATGAGAGTCTTTTGTGATGTGTTTAAGCATGAAATCTCTTCTGTTGTGTTCTAGGGTATATATTTTACGTAGGATATGCTGATTGCACCTCCCCATAACGACTTTCTTACGTGAAATTATCCTAGGATAGTTTCGCTTAAGAAAGCTCGCCGAAGGGAGGCCTATTTTCATATTTTACATGAAATATCATCTTTTTGGTTAGAATGTGCTTTGTTATCATGTTTATTGATATTATTGGAGTCTCTTATGCTTGTTAGTGTGTCTTTGGTAGGTTTTTATGCATGTTAGTCGAGTCATTGCATTTAGGATTGAGTTAGGGCCCTTAGTTATTCATTATTCTTGTTGTTTGCATGATAAATGGATGATTTTAGGCCTTGTCAAGTTTCTGTCCAGATTTGCATATTGCTTTCTTTGCATGATTTTGTGCACTTGTAAGGGTGCAAACAGGTGCAATGCTTGTCCTATTGCAAATAGGGCTGCTATGGTCTGAAATGGCTAATGCTAAGAGCTTATGCGCTCAGGTAAGTAGGGTTTGAAGGTGCCCCAATTCACCTTTCTTTTTCTTTCCTTTCTCTTCTCCCTCCTAGGGTTACTTCTTAATACAAATATATGGTAATTATCAAAGGTTTCCTTTATTGCTAAAATTCTGGTTTTCTATCAAGGTTTTCCTCTTGCGGAAGTTTTCGACTTAAGACTAAATCAATGTATTTTCAAATAAGGAAACCTAGGGTTTTTACCATAGGTTTGTATTAGGTTGTAACCCTATTCTCTTCGAACTACGTGGACTTTGATCCATGTATTTCGCTGCATGGTACGTAGGCGCTCTTCGTGAGGCTCAAGTCCGTTCTAGGATCCAAGTATCCTAGGCTTTTTCTTTTCTTTTCCTTTCTTTTTGTTTTGTTTTATTTGAGTGATTATGCATGGATGATTGAATGAAATATATGATATGCATGCTATCTCATGATGATATATGATGATATTTGAGTGAAAAAGATCTTAAGTTAGCCCAATTAAATTAAGAGACCAACTCGAGCGATGTGGGTGCCTATGGGCTTTTGCCCAGAACCTTCCCACGTCGTAACTTAGCCCTCGAATCCAATTTTCTGGTTTCAAAGACTTTGCTTTTCCTTTAATGGAGTCATGTGGTTTTGAAAATAAAACATTTTTTGTGGTTTTCCTCTTTTCCCCAAAAAATGAGGTGGCGACTCCTTTTTGTTTGTTGTCTTTCACCCATCCCATATATACTAATCTTCTTTTTCTGCCAAATCCTTGTGGGCCGTTTTCCAGGGTTCATAATGATAGCATAACCAATTTAAATCATGCTTAAAATATAATCAAAAGACATGTAATGTCTTAAATGATATGTGACTCATGTCCATTTAACATAATCCATAATTACTGACCAGTCCTGCAGGAGTCTTCATGCAGAAACGGAGAATTTTAACCCACCTCCAAGAGGACAACATAAGGGTTCCTACCTGAAACCAGAAAGTAGCCTCTAATTCGGTGTTAGGATTATGCCCTAGAGCCAATCATAGAGATGATTGTTTAGGGATTAGGAACAATCAATTGATTTCATTTATGCATGTCACATTTATTATTGATTTGATAAAAAGGCTTATTCTATTATGTTTATATGCATCATTTATATTTAAATAATATGTCCATGGAGTTAAAGTTGAGAATATGGAATTACAAAGTGTTGTAATTTTGAGACTGTAAATATATCTCTGTACTAAACTCCTAAATCATTCCTAATTGAAGGTTCACTATGATGGACAGTAATGAACCATAGGACTAGCACTTGTTAAGTTGACTCTATAGGAGGATAGTTAGTCTCAAGTTATTTGTGTGTAGACACTACAACCAACAAGTGGGTGCCTATTATAAGAATAGGTACACTGAATGTGACCAAAGATATGAGATAAACTGAATGGAGTTTTAACCTGCCTATCAATCAGTTTCTCATTGTTATATTGGTAAAAGTAATCCTTAGACCTGAGACATCATGGTTGCCTTATACATGTAACTTTAGAAGTTTGAAAACACTAAGTGCAAATCCTTATAGGGGTCTATAAGGGTGTTCATTGGCCCTATTGCTATGTGTGTGAAGGCATGTGAGTGATCAACAAGGAATCCATCACTCTCAGGAAAAAGGGAGTGAATGTCTCATATAACATTCATTAAATATAACTCATTAAATCCATGGGCCCATGGTAGAATGAATATGGAAAGGAGTTTCCATAAGTTCATCATTGAGTTGATATTAATGAATGAGTATAAAGTAATTAAACTGGAGACTTGACAGATTTCCATGTCCTATTAGTTCAATTGGAGACATTGTGTTGATGGAAGGATGTAATTGTAACCGATAAACTATAACAGAAGGGTTCTTTGTAAATGACTATTCACCTCATTAAGGACCACACCATGAGCCATATGCTAGGTGTTACTCATGGTTAGTAGAAGTCCTAATTGATATAAATGAGTTATAATCAATTAGGGAATTGAAAGGAGTTTCAATTAGACCCTCTAATAGAAAGTGTTCCATTGTGCACAACATGTGCTATACCTACTACTTGATGATGTGAACCCAATGGGTCACACACTGATCATGCTAAGAGAGATTGATAGTCTATGAGAAAAAGGATATAAATTATTAAAGAAAAGTTCTTTAAGGGCAAAATTTGTATTTGATATAAATTAGAGGGGTTATAATGCCATATAGAGAAATTGCATTAAAACCCTAAAAGGGATTCTCCCCATGGCCGGCCCTTTAGTGGGGGCTATATATATCATGTGATGATGTATGACATCATCACTTGATACACTCCAAGCCCTAGCCGTCCATCCCTAAGGAGGCTCTCTCTCTCTCCCTTTTCTCTACCTCTAGCAACAACAAGGAAGAAGAAGGAAAGGACTTCAAGCTTAAGCTAGGTGTGGATACCGTTAAAAGCAGTACACTTGGACTGCTCATTCATTGTTGCCCGGAGTTTAAGCTTAGAGAAAAAAGGAGAAGACAAAGCTTGGAGCATAAAAGAGAAGACTTTGTTCAACTGTAAGTTATCCTAACTCTCTTTGTAGTTAGGGTTTAGTTTTGTATTAAGCATAATTGGATTCATGGGATTAGGAATCGTAGGAAAATTTTTAATTCCGCCTTTGTAGTTTTCCTCTCTAGTTCGATTCCTAACATTCGAGAACACAAGGGTTCCTACCTGGAACCAGAAAGTACCCAGGACCAAAGGAATGGAAAACACCATTAAGTTCCTTAACCGCTAGTAGTCCAAATCTAATGACCCTTTAATATACTTTTACCAAGTAATTAATTAAATCCATTTCATGCATTTTATGCCAATGAATGTCATGAAAGCTTATGAACCCATATACGTGTCAGTTATTCCAAAAATCAACAATATATAATTATTCCATAATTATATAACATGTAGGGCTATGTAAAACATGTAAAATATTGACGAACAAGAATTTACATAGCATATGCATTCAAAATAAACCAAAATATAACAAGTACATCCACCCATATACTCCCAAATGTAATATTTCTAAATATAGGGTTATGTAAACTAGACCCCCAATACATACATTACAAAATATACATGATAACACACCCAAAAATCACGTAAACTCATAAATAACACCAATATACCTTTTTATTCATCATACATGGGTTTATATGCTAACCCATTATCATCCCTAAGGTTAAAACCCACGAAAATTACACCTACCTCAAAGATATTGCACCAAACGTAGAGAAAATGTGTCAGGAGGGTGAAATCCAAGCCTAGGATGCAAGAACAAGCTCCTTACTCCATGGATCACGTTTGATCTCCCAACCCCACATGTAGAATGAGGAACCCAACCCCTAAAATGTGTTCAAATCCATTAAAATGATGTGAGAGAGCTAAACCCCTTGCATGCAAGTCAAATCCCACTCTCTCTCTCAACCATACCCACACACTCTCTCTCTCTTCTCTTTCTCTTTCTCTCTCTAAAGGGTTTTGAAGTGAAAATACTGAAAATGAATGAGTATGGGTTGAATTAAGGTGTTTTAAAAGGAAGAGAGGGGTACATGCGTCATTTATTCTATTTTAAAAAAACTACCAGTCGAAGGTTTCAGACGGCTGAAAATAACTTTCAGCCGGCTAAAACTAAATGAAGAAATTCTCCTTCTTTGGATTGTTCAGACAGAAAATTGTCTTTCAGACGGTTGAAACATGTTTCAGCCGTCTGAAATACACAAACAGCTGAAAATAGACGTCAGTCAGGCAACTCTTTATCAGCACTGATCACAGCCTTCTTTTCATTAAGTTATTCTCCATTCTTTTATTCTCCCTTTTACTTTAAGTTATTTAATGAAAATAAGCAAACAACCCCTCCCCACATTTGAATCCAAATAAAATATCAGAAAAATCAAATTCCAAGTATATCAAAATGTCATTTGCAAGTTTTAATACAAAATCCCTTTCCCGACAGATTTTTCAAAAACAAACATATGAGAAAACCGATCAAAACGTGATAATAAAATCCCATAAAATCACAGATGTCCTGTAATATTATAAACTTCCATTACCGCCAAAAATTATCTTTAAAACGAAGATTTACAAAATTCATTTTTTTTCCCAACACTTTGCTAAATTTCAGCAGTCTAAAAATGTGAAATCTCTAATACATCAACATCATACACATGCAATGCCTATGCGTGACAATACCCGACAAATCAACTAATATACATGCAAATCATGCATTAAAGGTGAGATTACCTAATTAAATGACACGGGCATTACAATTTATTCTATCATTTATATTTACATGATATGTTCACAGAGTTAGAGTTGAGAATATGAACTCACAAAGTGTTGTGATTAGGAGACTATATATATATATATATATAGATATAGATATATATCTATACTAAACTCTTAAATCATTCCTAGTTGAAGGTTCACTGTGATGGACAATAATGAACCATAAGACTAACACATGTTATGTTGGCTCTATAGTAGGATAGCCAGTCTCAAGCTATTTGTATGGAGACACTAAGACAAAACATGTGAGTGTTTATTATATAAGTAAGTACACTGAATGTAACCATCTTACTTTGAAATAAACTGAATGGAGTTTTACCTATTTGTCAATCAGTTTCTCATAATTGTCGTGGTACAAGTAATCTTTAAACCTAAGACACCATGGTTGTCTTATGCATGAATCTTTAGAAGTTTGATAGCACTAATTTTATATACCAAATTTACAAGGGTGTTCATTGACTCTACTATTTCATGTGTGAAGGCAGTTTTACTTCTTGTAATGAATTTTTGAAAAACCTAGGGTTTAGGGCAATGTTATTAAACCCAAACCGGACCAGCCGGTCGGACCAATGAATCGGACACCAGACTGATCCGGGTTTTTAATTGGATCAGAATTGCATGCGACCCAGATGAACTGGATTAAACAGGTTTAAACCACCGGTTTTTTATGCGAACCAGATGCAAACCGGTCCGGTTGGACCAGTACTAATACTTAAAAATTCTAATATTTCGCATGTATGGGGCATGTATGGGGATTAGAAACGTGGATGTACACCCCAAAGGAGTTCTTAACCACTAAACCACTTAGTGCTTATGTGAAAAACTTCACGACACATTATTTAAGGTCTAAATGTATACATTTTATTTTTTGGTATTATTTTAATTATATGACCGGTCCAACCGATGACCTGACGGTTGAACCAGTGACTCAACGACCCAACCTTTAGACCAAGTCAATGACCAATCTAGGTTTAATAACTATGGTTTGGGGTCACATATATAATTGCTATACTCATTTGGTTTTAGGACCCTAATTTGATTTTGTGATTAATATTGGTGTTTTTATAATCTATACTTGGGTATTTCTGCATTACAATATGTTGGGAGTCACTTTTATATAAATGTTTTTAGAAATGTTATTTTGAAAAATGGTTAGGAAACAATTTATAAGAATTGTGGAAGTTACTTTATGTGATTTAAAGACACAAACCCGCTATGTGATTTTTGGAAAATTTATATATAATTTCAGGTTTATGTGGGAGTTATGGAAATAATAAAATAGAAAGAAAAAAGGCTCTGTGGACATTATAAAATGCCTCACTTTATAGTAGAAGGTCACTTATACCGAGATTCAATTGATTATGCCCAGTCCTTATAACTTCAACGGGTTCTGTCTCGCCCTTTATAGTATGCTAGGGCCCCGTTTATAGGTTTATTATTAATTGAGATTGAGTTGGAATTCAACTACACATATCACTCAAGGCATTCAAAAAAATGTTATTCTATATAAAAATGAATTTTATTGATTTATGGAAATAAAAAAGGTTTTAATAGCATGTGAAAGTTAACTGAACTAACTAGATTTTGGTTTATAAATAACTTGAGTTTATTACTTACGTTTATCATAAAAAGGACTGTTGGTTGTAGAATATGTTAATATTAAATCAAAATATTTTTTTTTTTCTTAGTTTCATGTTCCAACATATTAAATTGCAAACTAACAATAAAAAAAGGTTTCTTTAAAAAGTATATAAAATTATATTTTTAAAACCTTAAAATGTTTTTCTATTGAACATATAACCCACACTCCCCTAATTTTCTTACGAGTCATATTTTCCATAATAAAACTTGACTTGGGTTTTCAGACAAATCATAAGCATTCTTGCACTCTATTTATAGAATGAGTAATAAATTTTAAAAAAATTATTGTATTTTATTTTCGGCTTAGAACTTAAGCATGTATTAACTTTAAATCATGGCCTATAAAATGTAAATAAATAATGGATGCGGATGTAAATGAGAAACATGCAACTATGATACATCCTAGCGCTATCTATTTTTGGAAATGTTGTGAATGTACTAGAAATTATTATTAATGTATTCTCCACAAGTTTTTGACTAATTGTTAACTTGGTAAATCCTATTCACAGATAAGACCATGCCAAATTTCCAAAAAAGATTCCCAAATAAATATTTCTACTAAACATCCACTATACCCCTACACCACCATTGTTGTTGCTGCTACCATGCCCACCACAACCACCACCAAACTATGACCAACATATAATCACCACTAGCACATCATAACTGGACAGCCATCACCATGTCCACCCTTGCTGCCACCACCACCACCACCAACACTCACCATTGAAGCCTAGTTTTCTGCCATCAACATGAACACCCAAGTCATAAAGGAATTCTCAGCTCATCATACACACAACTCAAATGTTTTAATATCAAATATAAAGCATATTGGTCATTGGCTCATTGCCAAAGATCAGGCTCTATCACAAGTTTACAACAGTGGGGGACGAAAAGAATAAAAAATACAAACTTCTCATCGCGCTCAAATGGGATGGCTAATATGAATGACAGGTGCAAAAAACAATTGACACAGAATTATAATATACATCAACCAGCCAATCCAACTGCCACGTGCCCATGCACAACAAGATCTTTTCAGCCTGGAAAATCCCGGAAAACACCAATTTACAGTGACGATAACAAACGAATCCCATTAAGGCATCTCAGCATCAATTGAAGGAAGCCTCTATCAATTGCTAGAATTCAACATTAACCAAAACGCACTATAGCAGCTAAAGAGTGATCTTTTATCCAGAAAAGGCACGCGATTCCGTTACCAATAAGTGCTGCAGTTTCCAAATGAAGTAGCTCGGAGCAAAATAAAACCACCAAACGAATTCAAAAAAGCTCTTCTGAATTGAACTTGTTCCAGGCTTCCTATTAACATACCATGATATCAAATTTAAAAATGTGAAGAAGCCCAAAATATTCAACCGATAATACAAGTACTTTGACAGACAATTATTCAAGGGAATAAAAGGAAAAATTTTTAAAACGACAAATAAATCCATGATTTTGAAATTTCAATGCATTGTTACTATTAGGAAGTCCCACATCCCACATCAATTAAATATCGAGTTGGACATAGCTTCATATACCTATATGGGCCCTCCACTTAATAGCTTAGGCTTTTAGGTTGGAAACTTGACAATTACTTCAAACTCCTATCTCGGAAAATCATAAACCCAAATGCAGTGGTTCAAGGTTGAGGATTTTAATTCTACAATAAGCCAAGACATGGAAGTCCTCACTACAAAAATCTGAAAGTATTAGATAGTTTCTTTGGTGATATCCTTGGTAGAAGCTGAGAAACACTGGAATATTCTGCCACTAAGTGCTTAAAATTTAATACAATACCACCATATACAGGAAATGCTTCATGTAGTAGAACTATATATTTCTTTTACAGAATGAAAAGAAAATTACTAAGCTATGTGCAGTGACAATTCTTCTATCATTTTTAACCCTGATAAACTATTTTTACCAACCTCAGTACCAGTGGGTCATGGCAAGCTCCAAAAGATCATGTCATACAACCAGCAAAATACTACTTAGACGATGTACAAGGAAACGAATAATAATTTGGATTGAAATATCATCTGGTACAGTACCTTAAGGAGGTCGAACACTTTCTCAGCAATATATTTCTGCTGAAGATTGGCACCTTTTTGTTGCACCTTGTCAGGGTGGATGCACAAAGTAGCCTTTCTATAAACCTTTTTAACTGAGGCAGCAGTAATCAAATCAGTCAAAGAAACCGGCTGCCATCCGCATTCAGGCCAAAGCACCTGATCATCATTCAATAGATTACGGAAATCGTTGGTGTAAATAGTACGAATTATACATCAATTAATTTAGTTGGTGTAAAGTGTAAACTATAACAAGTAAATATTACACATTAAGAGACCTATATCTTATCACTCAACAACAAAAGAAATTACTAGTGTTTGGAGTAACAATCCAAAGACAGAAGAATGACACTACAGTTATGCTGTGACCCCCAAAAAAAAAATTACAATAGTAATAGGATGTGTTGCTGTTCTGACTGATGACTGATGACTGATGAATTAGACAAGTAAACTGAAAACACTGGCAAATTATAATACTGGAGAAGTGAACAGCAGTTCTTTTTTATGAAGATGCCTGATATCATTTAAATTTCCATCAAATCAATTTAAAATTGGACTACCCCTTTCACTTTAAGAATACCATAGGCATGTCCAATTCAGACAAATCAGAGTATAGAAACAACTAAAAATAAGTAGCCAGTTAGTTTGTTGAGGCTCTATATTTACATGGGAATTATCTTGTCCATGCTACTTGCTAGAGTCGTTGGACCCTATTAGTTAAAGCATGCTTACTGAAGTCAAATGAGTCCTCTACAATAAAGCTCCTTGAGCAAGACAAAAAATCTTCAGCCTTTCCAGCAAAGGCCAAACACTGCTTCTAAATGGGCTGATCAGTAAATTAACATAGAAAAACATTATCAAAAAAAAAAATTCTCACTAGATATTGAATTAATTAGGATTTCTCTTCAGAGATAAGCAAACTAATGGCCCTTGGGACAAGCACAAAAAGAGCATACAGCATTGCTAACCTTAGTGTTCATTAATTTATGTCAAATTGACACAAAAACCTAGAGACATCTAACTCCTTAAATCACCAAAATAAACAAGTTCTAGCCTTTCAATGAATACCAAATGTGGTTATGTAATTACTACTTTTGATTAGCACAAAAGAATAGCAAATGTAAAAATCCTTCACAAGAAGTATTATTAAAAGAGCCTTCAACTTGAATTATTTTGAAAATACTTGAAGCATACGCCCAAACCATCATATAACATGATCTTATAAAATAAAATAAAAATCTCAAAATTTTGATTTCATACACGTTTCAAAATCTCATCCACCTCTTTAATATTTTAATATGCAATAAATGTGTGTAAAGAAAAAAAAAAAAAAAAAAAGATTTTTTCTCCTCTCTTTTTTTTTTTTTTTTTTTTTTTTTGTCTTTGAAAGGAACAGGGAAAAGAGAGTGAAAAATAAATAAATAAATAAATTTACAAGGGAATCAAAGCTATTACTATCAATTTCTCTAGCAATTAATGCCCTTCCCACTCTGCTATAGAAAATATGAAGATATCATAGAGAAGGCCACCCTCCCACCCAAATTGTCACAAACTTATAAGGTATCATCTGTCTGTCTTTTCAATGTATCCCTATTCTACAGTGGAAGTGTGCTTTGTATTTTCAAGTTGCCCTTCTTTGAAATCAAAAGCTCATTTCTTATTTACACATTCTCGATTACGAAATCACGCTTCTATCATTATTGAGAGCTAATATTCATTAGGAAGTTGGACTCACAATTTTGCGGAATGGGGTTTTAATTTGAATGACATAATGGCTTTTCTTATATATTTTTCCACCATTCTTGCAGCATTCTTATAAAGCTTCCTAAAATGCTTCTATTGTACATCTCTTATCATCCTAATTCAATTATTAGGCACTTCCTCTAATCCTCATCATTCAGTTCATTATCGATTCTTACTCACTTCTGGCTCCCTGTTTTGTCTAATTTTTTAAGCTTATGCTTCCTACTTTCATTTCTCACCAAACCTTTTCTACCCTTTCTGCAGCAACTATAGGATTTTCCTTGATTCCTAAGTTAATTTTGTTCATCGGAAAAATATAAAATTTTGAGACCTCTTGCTCTACTTTAAAGGGATGGTCTCTAGTTGAAACACTAATTCTTAAATTCCAAGGGTAAAGGAATACTTAAGTCAACAGCAGTTCCTAGGTGATTCATGATGTTCAGGCTGAGTATCTGCTGTCAGAAATAGACAGAAACACTCCCCAGGACGATTGAAAGGTGTCTTGAGTAAGTAAGAAGGCAGGGGAGGAGTAATTCCTGGATGAAGATCGAAGATAAGGAACTTTCAATTTCTTGATAAAAGATCAGATAAGGAAACTTTGCTTCCAAACAAGAGGTTCACATTATGATTCTACACGAAAACCAAGTATGAGTAATTGGTCCCAATATGGGCAAGAAAACGGTGATCATGACCGAGAAAAGAAGACAGTGCAAGATAAATATGGTGGCTACTATTTGTTCCTTACTTGGTATTGAAGCCTAGTGATGACTGGTGAGTTGTCACCACAAATACTTCTGTTTCCTACTGAATAACCAAGTAAGAGGAGGATGTCATTTTATAAGAGAGACATAAATGCTCTTATGGTCTTAAAAATTTATTTAAGAATCTTTTCACATAAACAGAGAGTGAGGATGATCCTGTTTACTCTAGTTTTGAAAAATTGCTAGTTGTCACCTCCTTGGGCAAAGATGTTGCCCAACATGATGCAAATTCCAAATTCTACATCTGTCTCTGAACAGAGGGACATCGTTCTGCGAATCTAGTTCGTGTGATACATGGGGATGAACCCAAAAATTTCTCTTCAAGAGAAAGGGCCCCTGGGGGGGAGGCAAAATGAATAGTGTTTGGACCAGTCAAAAAATTAGAATAGTGATTCTAAGACCCAATTCCATGAAACTGATCTACAATGAAAAAGCAAGCCCCAATTCTTTAGGGAGGGGGTACTATTTGGAATTTCGAAGATGGAATTGCAGAAATCTCTCACCACCATTGTTTTATAGGTGAAAGCATATGTGTCACACAGACTCGCCTGTTTACCCCAAGGTACCCTTGTCAACACGACACGACATGGGTACGGGTATGGGATCCGTGACGGATACCTCACCTGAAAATCAGACACAGATACCAGAGAAGGAGAAGGAGGAGAATAGTAGGAAGAAGAAGAAAGAAGCAGGAGCAGCAGCAGGACAGTAGCAGCAGCCTCACAGGAAGCTGGAAGAAGGGGGAAGAAGGAAAGAAAAAAAAAATTGAAGAGAGAGAGAATGTAGCAGCAGCAGCAGAAGGAGAAGGAGAAGAAGAGGAAGAAGAAGAAGAAGAAGCAAAAGCAGCACGACAGTAGCAGCAGCGTCGCAGGAAGCTGGACGAAGGAGGAAAAAGTAAAGAAAATTTAAAATTTAAAAAAATTAAAAGAGAGAGAGAGAGAGAACGTATCTTGTGGCTTGTGCTGGCCAGACATTCCCCACCCACTAACTTTTTAATCTTTTTAACTTTTCAATTTAATCCTTATCTTTCTTTTACTCTCAAAAAAAAAAAAAAGTCATATTTGACCCCACTAAATCTAATTATCATGAATATACTCCCACATATCAAAATCTTTACAAAAATGCCCCTTATCATATTTACCTTATTTAAAATATTAATAAATACATATATATATAATGTGTGTGTGTGTGTGTATAGATAGATAGAGAGAGAGAGAGGAGGGTTCCATTGACACCTAGTGTAAAACTTTTTACACTTACACCCATTAATATCTTTTTATAGAAATCATATTTCATCAATCCAACCGTTGGATTACATATTCTTGTCATGCACATCATGCATGCCAAATTTCAAGTTAATCGGAGATTAAGAGCTATGTCATCCATTAAGTACTCAAAATTAAAGTTTTATTTATTAATAGAAATAGCAAGTTTATGGATCAAACACTTCCCAATATCCGATTAACTTGAAATTTGGCATGCATCACGTGCATAATAAGAATATGTAATCCAACGGTTGGATTGATGAAATATTATTCCCACAAAAAGATATTGAAGGGTGTAAGAGTAAAAAGTTCTACACCAGGTGAAAACAGATCCCTCCCCATATATATATATACACGTATCCCCGTACTCATATCCCATTTTTGGATCCTTTTTTTCGTGTCCACATATCCTAAATTTAAAAATTTGACGAGTCTGACTCCTAGATACACACCTGCACCCATACCCATGTAACATAGGAAAGCATAAGGTGGGCCATTGCACTCCTTCCAAAGCGAGGCATAAACCTCAAGGTAAAAGGCATAAGGCCTTCAATAAATTATTTTTGTTATCTTTTTTAAATATGGAAGTATAAAAATTTTGAAAAATAATAAATACCACAAATATTAAAATAAAAGACAAACATATTTCAAACATTTTGAATCATAGTAGCATAATTAATCAAGGCAAATATGTTCATATCACATCATGAATTAAATTATAGGAAGATTGTACATAAACATTAAAATAAGTCTGAACACAATTGTACCGACAGACATGTTTAATACAAAATGTATAACAGTAAAAATAAAAATAAATGTTTGAAGATTACCAAATGCAATCAAAAAAGATAGGAAATATGTCACCTTAAAGAAACAGGGTTTAAGAGATGGTAGCATGAGCCAATATGCCCATGTGCTAATGCGTAAAAAGGCACAAAAAACACACCTTTGACTACAACTCGTCTGGTTAGGCATATGTCTAATGAGGTCCTTAATTTTTTTAAGCCCCAATGAATTTTTCAATTGACTTATCCTAAAGCAAAGCCTCAGTAAAGCATTTTAAAACAATGGTCACCACGACCACCATGACGTTTTCACCAAAGCCACTGCCACCACCAACATGATGATCCAAGCACTATGAATATAGTTGCATAATTGCAAAAAGAGAAAGTCCCAACTCCTCTAATCACTCACAAAACTTTTTGCACAATTTTTCATTCCATATATATATATATATATATATATATATATGCACAAACTTTTGGTCTCATTTTTTTTTTACATAAAAGAATAACATTCTAATTTGCTCTCTCGATTCTTTGTGACATCCAAACATCAGAATCATATTTTTGATTTAACTCCAATTCTGACAAAATTCGAATTTATTCTGAACCTTAATTCCAATTAACTTATTTATTTTCCTTGCTTGATGGTGTTATTTTGAGGCCTTCAGTCCAGATAGGAGATTAGGAGGTGGCTACCTCTTTTCTCTGGTGTGTTCTCCTGCTAATCTTATACAGAAGTTATAATTGATGATTCTGATGTCTCATCTTTTCTTCCTTCTAAAATGATTTAGAAATCAAAGGTGCCTCTAAAAGTTCAGGTTCTTGTGCGGTCTGTTGCTCATAAGAGAATTAAGACCAATGATTGTTTCAGAAGAAGAGACCCCCTCATTGTTTTTCACCTAAGTGGTGCATCATGTGTAGGAAGGAGGCTGAAAGTGTTGCACATTTATTCTTGCATTGTGCTGTTCTGGAGCTTTATGGACAATCTTTTCCAAATGGCTAATCTATGTTGGGTTGCTCCTGCTTGTTATACTATGCTTGTTATTGATTTTCGTGGTTTTGGGAAGAGTAGAGAGTTGTGCTGCTATCGAGGTGTGGGGTTCTTGCTATTTCTTGGGTTTTACGGTTAGAAAGAAATATGAGAATTTTTAATGACAAGGTTGAGGAGGTTGGGTGCTTGTGGAATAAGGTGGTATTTTTGGCTTCTTTCTAGGCTTCGATAAAGGAGTTTAGTGTTGTTTTTTTCCTTCTTCTCTCTTTTTTTTTTTTTTTTTTTGTTTTTTGGTTAGAGTTGATTGGAGGGCTGTTTGTCGCTTGTATAATTTTTATTTGTTTCTTTTCTTCCTTTTTATTATGCTTTAGGACTTATCGCCCTCTTTTGTACCTTTTTTTTTAATTAATAAAATCTGTCGCTAATCAAAAAAGATAAAAGATAAAAATAAAAAATAAATTATGAGTATTTTTTTCTTTTTTAGATAGGAAACAACAAATTTATTATGTGAAAAAAAAGAAAGAAAGAAAGAAAGAAAGAAAGAAAGAAGAAAGAAAAAAAGAGGACAAGAATACCCTAAAGAAAAGAACACCCAATGAGAAAGCATACTTGCAGATATAACAACAAAAAATATGGATCTATCTCTATGTTTCTGGAGACATTTGGTGACACAAGCTTATAAGGTCAATTCAAATAATTAAATGACACCCGCAATGATCCCCCAAGTATCCAACCCAAATCCCATTCGCAGATCACTTAGACAAGACACTTGAGGTGTGTTATTCTTGGAAGATGACTTATATGCTTTGAGCATAAGAAGTAACTCATTTACTCTTAACACAAATAAATAAATAAAACACTCATTTCAACAACTAGATGCTGCTCTGCTCCTACTCACTGTCAGTTATCAACTAAGAATGGAATAGATTCTATGAACTTTCATCAAATACAACCTCAGAAATTCATGACAAGTGTTAGGAAATGGATCAGACAAGGTAGGAGGCTCAATCTTTCTACTAGAGTCAGAGTTTGGCTGTGTGGAGCTCCAAAATTAATATAGAACACAAAAACAAATGACAAGTGATCACAGCTAGGATGTTTGCAAAAGCATATAATCAATGTATAAAACCAGCAATCAGTTTAGCTTAGAAATCGAGTAAAGACTACAAAAAATAAGGGGAAAAAAAACAGCACTCAAATTTTATTGTGCAAGGAAAATAACCTGTCTTCCCTACAGAACTTTTTTTTTAAAACTATATATATATATATATATAGAGAGAGAGAGAGAGAGAGAGAGATAAGCTTTGATCATGTGCCGGATATCCCGGATATCCCATACAATCACATTCGTCCATGAGCGATACACGCGCGTGCGTGAATGCACGCGTCTTTCACAGACGGTCATGATTGAACGGGATAGTCCAAGATATCCCGCACTTGAACAACCCTCGTATATGTATATATATAGGAAAGGAATGAGGGCCTATTTGCAGGCAACGAAATGACTTCAGATGAGATGAAAGAGGGGATATCCAAAATATAGATTATAAAAACGCACATATTGCAAAGTTGATAGCAGAGCACGTAAATTTCCCTCTTTTCCTGCAGACCAGCGCTTGATCTCAGCATCTATTGTTTCGCCAATCCTCTGAAATCAATGCAGAAGAAGATTAAAATAAGTCATAAATTCATTTAAATATTTAGGTTTCAATGTAGCCAATAAGCAAGCACACAAGAAAATATATATTAAGTACATGTATAAATAATATAACAAATACCAGACATTACATTATAGAAATTGAATTACTAATTATTTTATTAAAATTTTCACCATAAAAATTTGAATAGAGAAAAATAATCAACAAAAATTTGTACAATTGGTTTCCAATTAATGATCATTGTTGCCTAACATAACACCACCAGCATACATAGCTACGGTGGTATAGGCTGCAATTGCAATGTTGATCCATGCAACTTCAGAACAAAGTGTGCTCCTACAACTTGATAGAGTGGACATTTTTCATTCTATAGTTAAAACGTAAGAGTACTACAAAAGAATAAGAAAAAGACGGGCCCCATGTACAATAAGTATTGCACAAGCCGAAAAATCCAAAAAGGAAATCCTCTAAATGCTTCAGTCCCAAAAGCCCACAAGAATTGCCACATAACATCACATCTTTCAACTTGAAACAAAAAGTTCCAACATAAGCAAAATCTTTCCCATTGCTCCCTTCAAAATGCCCCACAAAATATATACATATATTAAGGACAACTGCTTTCCAAACTAACAAAGTGGGGCAATAAACCCTTCAAGATGCTGCCCCCAAGCAAGTCTTTAATTGACAAAGGCAAAGCCCACTTAAACACAACCCGGGCCAAGACCATTGCATCCTTGTTTTCAAAAATTCTAAAAAGTTTGGGAAATCAAGACTTCAAAGGCGCATTTCCCCTCCAAACTTCACAAACTCTTGTCCAGTTGTCCCATTCTGAACGTAGGAAAATGCAACCTTGCCATTACTCCTCCCAAAACATTTACCCCATTAAAACCATGAACCATGCTTAGAAAACAATATCCCCATCCATGCCTGTACGTACGTACACATGACCAATTTCCCAAGTCCCACAACTTTCATTCTTAAGGGTCTATCCGTCTGGTTAGAGTTTTAATTCCTAAGCAGGGCTTGTCTGGCCGTCAATTTTGAGAATGGAGTTACAAAAATCAAAAAACAAGTTCCGGAACATGTTCTCAGGAACTGTTTTCTAAAAACAAATTCTTGAAAACAGCCCATTTTCAAATAACATATTTTTTTATATCAAGTAAAGGCTTTATATACAAATATGGCTATAAAGGGGCATCAAAAAGCTCCTATACACACAAGGTTTCCAAGCCCATTTTCAGGGAACATCAAAATGATGTTCCTAGTTTCTATTCTCTATTTTTCATTCAAGAAAAACAAAACCACTGTAAACATGATCTCAAAATTTCTTGCATTTTTTTCTGAAAACATGATTCTTGGAACAGTTTTCAGAGTACATGGCCAAACAGGTCTTACAATTCCTGAAAAATTCAAACTCTTGAGATTTTTTTTTAAAAAAAATTTGATTAGGGGTATCCTAGGCTTCACTAGTTTACTCTTTGCTGAGGTATCAGCCCCGACTAATCCCTCAACAGCCCGTGAGATGCCCCATACCCACATAGGTAGCAATAGCTGCGATGAGTTGAAACAATGACCTCTAGGGAGGACATTTAGGACCTAACCGCACAACCAACCCCACAAGGACAACTCATGAAAGTTTAAAATCAAAAATTAAGAAAATCGTTGCTCAGATGTACCAATAATTTCAAAAACACCCTTACTTTTGGCCAACTACTTTAAGTAAAAAACATAATTTTGAAATATTATATTCTCATGTTTGGCGATTTTGCATCTTCTTAAGCTAACAACAAAAAATTTGGCCAAAATCTTCAATTATTCGAAATGACAAAATGCCCTTGTATGTTGACTGATCATATTTTAGTTCAAAACTAGTTACGCTCTTCAAAGATATCCTTTAAAAATTATATTTTTTTGGTATTAAAAAACAGAACTTGTTTATAAAAATAATCATAATAACAATAATGGAACTTGAATATTAAAGTAGCAAATCTCATATGATTAGCAGAAGTAGTTCCTGCCGTTATTAGGTGAAAGTTTAATTTTCTGTGTTTCATGAGAATTGGATGCTTGCAGGAATTGTGACTATTGGAAATCATGCCCAACAAACAACCACATTTCTGCTAATTCCCAGCTTTATTTCCAAAAGGAACAAAAAGGCCCTAAAGGTGTGAACCACTTCACAATCAATGGGTGATAGTAAAATATAACCAATGAATTGCCTTTTGAACGTCCCTTCCCACACAAATCCAACATCAATATGGGATGGTTTGGTTATACACATTGCTTCTAGCTTGAACAAACAAAAACCCGAAAATAAAACTGAAATGAAATAAAGATAAATAACAACCTAACTTGAACTTAGCTACAGCCCTAGTTGGTATCCACTATGCCTCTTCAACAGGAAGAAGTAAAAGCCTTGTAGGCAGAGTATAAAGGGAAGGCGAAGACTTTGGCCAGACAGTTTTGGACACCCTAAACATCCCCAGAATACACAAGCATAAACGTAAGAAAATAGAAAAATTAAATTGGAAACTGCAGGTACTTACATGTCTCTCTGCTTGATCCCTCTGAGCTTGAAGGTCCCGCTGATTCTTCTCAGCCAGTGCTTTTGCCTGAACAAACAAAACCAACAATCAAAAATAGTAGAGCCAGATAGCATGAAGCTAAAAACCAATGGATGAAAAAGCTTCCCAGTAAATTGGTTGACTTCAGTGAGAACAAGTACTCCAATTATTTTTCATCCTAGGAAATATGGAATTCTAGTGAGAGAATACACATACCGCACGCTCCTCAGTTCTTTGGTGGCGTTCCAATCTGGCTCTTCGTCTGTCTTCACTTTCCCCTTCGACATCCTGGAATTCTCCGGATGATGGAACAGCTTTTGCAAGCAAAAAAACCTCAGACATTTAGGAACATGGTATGGAGGGAGGGTTGTAAAAAAATATTACAATGTTACAAACAAGAGATTGAATTTCAACAATGGAATTACCTCCAAAAATTGAGGTAAGGTCATCGACAATATTTGTGGTTGAAGAGGCTTTCCTCAAGCTAGATGAAGATCCAACAGATGTCCTCCTAGCTGCTTCAGCCCCTTGCCTGTTCTGGAATTGGGTATCAGACAGAGGATCCTGAAATATACAGTCAAGATATGAATGATAAAACATTGCAACAATAACTCATACACAGCTGCACAAGCCACAATCATAGATTCTCACCGAAGAATTAGCTCTTGGCCTTGGTGCACTGCTTGGTCGAGAACCCATGCTGAAAAATGATTCAAGATCATTTTCATTCTTCTGTTGGTTCACCTTCGCAGAAGCAGTCGCCCTCTCTCGAGCATCTGCAGCGGCCCTATCTCGAGCCTCTGCAGCAGCTCTCTGTACAGCTGCTCGCTCTGCTCTAAGACGTGCTTCAGTTTCAGCCCTTGCAACAGCAGCTCTCTCCCGTGCTTCCTTCTCCCTTGCTTCTGCATTTGCATTTGCCCTTTCCCTAGCTTCTGCAGCAGCCTTTCTGCTCTTTGCTTTGCGTCTGCCGCAGCTCTTTCACGAGCTTCAGCTTGTGCTCTCTGAACTGCAGCTCTTTCAGCTTTTAGGCGAGACTCAGCAGCTGCTCTTTCACGTGCTTCCTTAGTAGCCCTGTCCACAGCCTGTCTGGCCTTTTCTCTTTCCCTCTCAATCTCCCTCACTCTCTCCCTCTCCTTCTCAAGTCTTCTTTGTTCTCTCTCTTTCTCCTCCTTTTCCCTCTCAATTTCCCTAACTCTCTCCCTCTCTTGCTCAAGCTCCCTTTGTTCTCCCTCTTCCTCTTCCCTTTCCCTCTGTTGCCGCTCACGTTCTAATCTTTCCTCTCTTTCTCTGAATGCTCTCTCTTGAGCATCTTGAATAGCTTTCTCATCTTTTTCAAGCTGCACAGCTTCTTTGCTTCTAGCAGCCTTTGCAGTCTCTCTCTCTCTTACTTCCTTAGCATGCCTGAATTTAGCCTCAGCTCTATCCATAGCCTCCTTCATAGCAGCAGCAGATGCAGCAGCATCGGAATTTGTCTGCATTTCTTCACCAGAAAACACATATGCACGTTCATCAACATTAGTACGAATCCTAGCTTTCGACACCTTGGCTGGTCTCGGAGGAGGGGGTCTTGACGGTGGCGGAGCACTTGTCAGTTGCGTAAAAAGAGGAAACTCTGATACAGTGAGCCATACATCTTCAGATGAATCCAAGGTCTCCTCAAATGTCGAAGACATATTTACCTGCGAGTTTGTCTCGTTAGGACTAGCATTTACATATGAAGGGGGAGAACCAGTTTGACCAACAGAATTAGAAAAACCGTTTGAAACTGCAGGCATATCAAATAGGCTCTGATGAGATTCCCAGTAATTGTCTACAGACATCTTCTGTGAGTGGCTCTCAGGACTTCTGACAGAAGATTTATCAACTGATTCTTTTCTAGCAGAGGTTTTTGTCTCAATAGTGCTTGGTCCAGTCTTTAAGGGGCTCCTATCCTTCCCCTGGTCATTCTTCTTAGATGAAAATGCGGGTGCAGATCTCCCAAGGCCATCAAGGGGATCTATATCATCAGAAACTCCCCCACTAACAGATGAATCATCAACTCTTGAGCTCCCAGACTTGCTGAGCCTACTGATTTCTTCCAATGGGTCAATAAATGGCTCTGAGGATGGAACCACAGGGGGTGAAGTTGATTCCAAAACTACAAAGGGGTCTTCCATCACATTAGAAGTTGTTTTAGTTGCACTAATAGTTGATTTTGGGGGCCAACTGGCCTCTGAAGGTGGCCTGTGTAGAAAGAAACATGATGCTAAATTATAAATCAACTAGAATTTATACAAGTGACTACAAATGTTCTTTTTTTTTTCTTTTTTTCTTTTTTTTTTTAAATTATTTTATAAAAGGGGAACCATCCCCACAGCAAGCCCTTTGGATCCACCCATGGAACCTAAACGCACGGGGAGACTAGCGCAACAACCCACCGCCACGGCCCCCCACTTAAATCTTGGGTTGTCCTAGCGGGGAATCAAACTTGTGACCATGCACCTAACCACACAATCACAAGTTCACCCTTACCAACTGGCGAGCCAAGGGTGGATGACTACAAATGTTCATTTGGGGTCACAAAAGATATAGATGTGATTGATGAGACAAATATATGAAGAACACAACATACTCCGGTAAGTTACACATGTAAACCAAGTCAACAAATTGTATCTACTCCATTTCATCATACATTCGCTTCATCATGATTGAAGTGCTCATGGCTTTACACAGGCAAAAAGTTACTGACGAGATATGTAGAAGACTCTTAACAGCATTTTTGTGTTAAGATGTCCATGTATGTCAGATAAGGCATTGGTACTAACAACTCAATTTTCTTATAATTTTTATCCTCGTATAAAGTGGAAGCAATTCTTTATTAGTTTTAAATATGCCTTAAAGTATTCATAGTCAGCGAACAAACATGATTAGTGATAAGGCTATGGAACCAGTAACAAACAAAAAGCACTAACAAAGAATCAAATATAATGAGAAAAATAAAGAAGGAAAGAAGAAAAAAAGACCCTCTCATTCATCTCGCAAAAAAGTGTACATGCTATTTTATAAAATTCTAGCATCTTATTTTGTTCGAATCCAACATGCAAGTTTCCTAGAATTTATTGTATAATCGTTTTTCCATCAAGCCAATATGAATACTGACACTACATCTTAATTGTAAACCTTTTTTTAAACCTAAGGTGTGAACCCGAGCAGAGCGGCTGTCAATGCAAATCTTGGCGATAGTAGCAAATATTAAAAAATGTCTTAGTTTTAAATTTTCATAAAAGCTGTCAAATTTTCCCATAGTCCACTGTCATTTTTTTTTTTTAATCCAAAAAAAAAAAAAAGGACGGTAGAAAATACAAAAATAAAGAAAAAATTTAAAAGTTCATGAGAAAATTTTTCTACAAAATATCAGCCCAAAAAAAAATAAAATGAAATGGATGTCATGGGACATGCAACTCCAAAACACATTAAGGCCCAATGATTGGAACCCAGAATTCAGCCTAATACTTGCAGCAGAACTCAAATTTGGGCCTCAATTCAATCATGTTTGGGCCGGTCATGGAATTAGAATCGTGATTCCGAGGCCAATTCCATGGAGGAGCAATAAAAATTTAAAATTTTAAATAAAAAAAAAAGGGTGATATTGCAATTCTTTGGGGAGTGGGTATTATTTGGAATTTCAAAGATGGAATTGCAAAAAATCTTTAAAAAAGAGGAAGGTTCAACTTCTCTCATCAGCCCCACCTCGTTATCATCATGACCAACACCTCGTTATCACTAGCAGCCCACCACCACCACCTTTTTGCATAGCTTTTCGCTTCATAGTTTATATATAGTTTTGATAAAGTATAGTTTTGGACAGTATAGAATTCCATTTTTTAGTTAAAAATTATAGAAATTCAATTTGCTCTCTTAATTCTTTGTGCCATCCAAACATTAAAATCATAATTCTAGCTTAATTCCAATTCCGATAAAATTGGAATTGGAATAACAATTATGAACCTTGCTGATCAAAAAACTAACTATTATGAACCTTGATTCTAATTCTACTTCTAAGTACCAATCAAACCCTAATGCATGCATGTTTCGTTTCCTTTCTTCCCCACACATCATGGTAGTATTATCAGGCATGTAATTTTGCTTGCTACATTTTTGTTACTTCATGAAAATAATTGCCGTTGCGACTGCTTGAGTTTTTTTAAAATCAACTCATACTTGTTTCTGAAATCTTTAACATTGGAACTTTTTTTTCAGCTAATGTGTAAGATATTCTTGATTTTACAATTGTCAATTACTATATAGTTTACATTTTTTTATATATACATTTGGCCAAGATTTGGCAAAATGTACCCTATGTTATCTTTGTGATATTTTTGTGTGTCTATGTGTATTTTGATTCATATGAATGCTAAAAATTTGTATATTATAAATGTATATTATATTTTCTTCAAATTTTCTGTAAATTTTAAACTTCCATGTAGTTATTAAGCAAATAAATTTTCTGTTATGTTCAAAATCTTCAAAAACGCATATCAATAAGCTACATATCATGCCTTAAGGGCGCCCTTTACCTCTGACAACATTGTATAATTAGTGAATTTTATTCAACTTAAGAACAATTTTTCGCATGTAATAAATATATTTTATATTTTCTAAGTCGTTTAAGGCAAGAAATAGTATTTTTTTTTTTTTTTTTTTTTTAACTTTTAACTACTTAAACGACCATAAATGCAATTCAAGATAAGGAAACATTAAAATAAAAAAACATTACCAATAAAACATAGTTTTAGAGGTGATTACTCACAAATTCACAATGTCGCATGAATAAATAATTATATGTCAATTTGGTGTATAAAAATATGTTTATATCTACATTACATGGACACTTCAAAATGTGTGAAGTACCCATGTCGGACACATGTGAGATAGGTGTGGGTGCTCCTGCCAGACACTTCAAAATAGTGGAAAATCTTTAGAAAGTAGAAAATCCAACACCTAAACACATACCCACACCCGACACTCGTACCCGAGTCCATGTAACATAGGTTTAGATACAATGAGACATGTTTTTCATATACAATTTATTAACTATATCATGTCTTTAAATTTCAATACAATATTTAATACTCTGTGTAAATCAAATCCCAAAAAGCGAAAGTAAAGAATATGTAAATTATGAAGTACCCTCCTCAACACAATACTAAACATGTAAGTTAAATGAAACTAAATATAAATTAAAAAATAAATAAATAACAAAAATAAGTGTGACTTGAATCAAAATAGTATCATAGATGTAATCAACCAAATACATTTACTCGAGACAATAATCTGTGTAAATTAAACCAAAGACAAAACAAAAAATTTTAATAAAAGAAACAGCAAAAAGAATAATAAACTTAACTAAAATATTGTCACAAACATGATTAACTAACTACATATAACTAGAAGTTACTCATTACAATATCCTTCGATTGATTTGATTCACAATTTGACTTGAAATCTAGGTTTTTCTTTTCTATATTCACAGATCAAGCTTAGAATGGGCTTTTATAATGTTAGGAGGCATAACTGTTAAACCCAAGACAAAAATAATAATATTATTATAATAACAACAAAAGAAACAGCAAATACAATATTAAATTTAACTAAAATATTATCACAAACATGGTTAACTAACTACATATAATTAGAAGTTAATCATAAGTCCATAACAATATCCTTCAATTGATTTGATTCACAATTCGACTTGAAATCTTGGTTTTTCTTGTCTACATTCATTGATCAAGCTTAGAATGGGCTTTTATATTTATAGGAGGCATAACTGTCTGTGTTGCCATTTACAATACAGTTACACCCCATCATAGACTGTTACAGCCACGTAACGGCCTTCATGGCCATGACTTTACATAACACCCTGTCACCCTGTGACAGGTGTACCTGCAATGGCCCTTTAATTTTCAAACACATAGTAGTCACGGCCAATATTTGAAACCATAAAACTAAACGGAAGAACTAGTTTTTTTAATTCCTTTTGGGAAACAAAAATGTAATTGTATTAAATAAAGAACCCAACAAAAGCAAAGTCCAATACGGATGAAGTATACAACAATAAATCTATGCCATACCAATTGCACTATATAGAACAAAACTATTATTATGTTGGTCAAGATAAGGAATGGTTTTAAAAATCAGCCAACATTGCACAATACTGATTGATACAAAACAAAATCAACCAATATACAGCACAATATCAACCATGGATGTCTACTATGGCAAAATTGCTTCAAAATCATCTCATTTGCCTTGTTTTTCCTCCTCTTTCTCTTTGAAGGTTAAGAACCAACTTTTTGACCCAAATCTAACATTTTTCAAGCACAAAAAAATCAGAGTTGACTTTAATTCATGGATTGAAGGTGTATTTGCAATGAAGTTATTATTTTGGTCCAAAAATTATGCAACTGATCCTTAATCCCCCCCCCCCCAATTAATTCCTGAAACTTTAAAAATAAAATAAAATAACTCAATGTGTACAATGAATTTAAAAATTCATAGGCTATAGAACTAGCTGCACTTACTTAATTGATCATTAAAGTTACGTGTTGATAGAGTTAATTGTAAAAATATTTTTACCACTGTTTATATTTTTAGTTATCTCTTTTTTTTTTCTTTTTCTTTTTTTTACCACTGTTTTGAAGAATTTTAGTTATCTTGTTCAGTTTCTTTATGGTTGTGATACAAAATATTAATGAGAAAAACACAAATCAAGCAAGACAATAATATCATTTCTTTTTTATTTTGCATTTTTTTCGTAGATTTATTTAGAATTTTGAATATTTGATGAAAAAAAATTACAACCATAGAAGTTAACTTGTTTAGGAACTTGAACACTTAATCAAAGAATTAAATGCAGTGAAAGAACTCTAGTGAGTAACTTAATTATACCATTAAAAGATATTTACATAGACACATGATTCTACAAATAGATTTAGTTGAAAACGTACTTCATTAATAATATATTCACGAATTTCCAATTGCATTTACAATTTTAAGAAGGGTTTAAAAACCAATGATAGATAGCATTCCTATCAACAACAACTTAAAGCCAATAAAAAACTCAATATTATGGTAGATCGTGTTTCAAGGTTGCATAAAATATACCAAAATTCATTTTTTTAATTCAATTTGAGAGAGAATGGGATCAAAAACATATGTAGCTACAATTTTGCAAACGTGAATTACTCCAAAAGAGATTTACCACCATGGTTTTACATAGCATTAAAATCTAAAGCCTTGGCTTAAGTCATAACAGTGTCCAAGTTTCGTCGCAGGTTCCAGAATTTCCAGAAAGGGGCTACCCTACAAACTAGAAGCACTGAAAAAAGAAATACACAGAAGAAAAGTTACTCAAAACAAAAGCGCTTGATAAGTGTCGGCCTACTGAATAATCATTAATTCTAAACTCCTAAGTCAGCTCACCCAAAATGGACGCACAAATCAAGCTTCAACAAAGTCTAATAATAATGCAATTTGGTTCAGCTGTTATTGGATGTAACACCAATTACGAAAAAACTAAGACATTGACTGATTTTGAGCATAAACAGCTAAATTGGTGCCAAACGAAATAATATTCGGTAAACAAACTGATCAAAATCCGATCCATGAGTACTGAATTATCACAAAACACATAGTACCTGTCACCAGAGGGACTGCTCCCACCAAACCCGGGTATCAAATCATCAAAATCAGCAACATCCTTTTCAGCTCCTCCCGAGCTTTTCGATTCCGGCCGTGCCCCGCCAAAACTCCCGAGAAGCTCATCAAATGCACCATCATTTCGTTTCGGCGGCGAAGAGATTGACGAAAACACATCGTCATACTTCACCGAAGCTGAGCTCTTCAACCCTGGCACACCATCAAAAATGTCCTCATCGTACACAGGCTCATCGTAAACGGGCAAACTTGAAGACTTCACACCCGAATCACGAGAAACCGAATCGAAATTGAACGCCAAATCGCCTCCGCGACTCTCCGTTGTACTCGTGTACTTGGGCGGACCACCGAAAACGTCACCGAAAGCGTCTATGCCTCCAAAATCTTGGGTTTTGCGGTTACTCGTGGACCCGAACATCGCATCGTGATCATCGACGAAAGACCCACCAAGGGAATTGGAGCCCCGAGAGGATCTGGAGGCGCCATGTGATTGGATCCCGAAGTTCAGGGTGCTATTAGGGGTAAGATTAGCAGAACTTTTGGATGCAGCCATTGGAGCCGATTTGCCTTGGGGTTTGAACCCGAAATCGCTAGCTAAGAGACCTCCGAAGTCGTTCATGGTTGTGTATGTGAATTTGGGGTTTCGTTATGGGCGAAATTGGGATGATAAATGGGGGATCTGAGGAGAGGGATTTGGGGTTGGAACAAAAGGGTTAAATGGAGGGAGGAGACAGGGGTAATAAGCCAAATGATAGAGATCTGATGAGAGAGAAAGTATACGTATATATATATATATATGTATAGATGAGCGAGAGGGGGAGAGAGAGGGGTGACACGGTTTCCTTGCCCGTCCGCTGGGGCATCCGATGAAGGTAGGAAGGAGATGGTGGAAGCTGACCTGCGCTGCCTTTTTTATTCACTCTCTCTCTCTCTCTCTCTCTCTTCTCAATTTTTGAAAATGTCTTTTGTCCTTTTTCTTTTCTTTTTTTTCTTATTATTATTATTTTATTTTTTTGGGTATAAGAGAGTGATTATAGTAACTTAATTGGTGAGAGCTATTTCGAAAAAGCCAAAATTTGGTTCGGCCAACTCCGATAATGTAAGACGTATGTTTTTTGGTTTAACCACCATTTCTTTATTCCAGCATTCATTTTTTTCGATAATAATTATCATAATCTTAAATAAGGTGAGAATTTTTTTTTTTTTTTTTCTAATGATATCAGGAGCTTTCAGATGCAAATTTTAAATGTTTTACATCTGATTAATCCTCTGGGTACATGCAATCTCCCGTCTCACATGCACTAGGCAATTACAAGACCAAAGTCCATAAGAATACCTTAAGGAGAGTGGTGGGAATAGAACCCAAGACTTCTTGCATAGCAAGAAAACACTTGAGATTAAAGTGAGTTCTCTCTACTAGAGATTAGGCCAAAAGAGAGGACCTAGAAAATCACAAGTTGTATTAACTTTAGATAAGGCCATAATACTTGGCCTATTTGGTTGTCCAATTTGAAATTAAACAATTCAAAAAATTTTACATAGGGTTGAAGGCATAAATCTATTACATTGAATTAGAATATTTTAAAAAATTGTAATTATCATTCTAATTGATGTTGTATAATCAATTTTAAGGAATTCATGAAATATCTCTATTTTAAATTGCCACTCTTATTTGTGATGATAACTACCATTTTCTTGAATTTGTTAATTTAAGATGATATAGTATGTCTTTAATCCTATGTAAAATTTTTTGAATTTTTTAATTTTGAATTGGACAACCAAATAGGCAAGCTTTATATATTTGTGTGTGTTGTATTTTTTATAAATAAAATAAAAAATATATAATTCAAATTATTATTTAATATATGTGATTTTATAACCAGCATGTCATTTATTTATTTGATCCATTATTATAAGTTAGTGGGTATAATATTATTGGTAGTTACACATCCTTTTGAATGAAAGAAATAGTTTTTCCACAATCATTTTTATGGTTTTTTAGCTATCTTCTTCTTCTTCTTTGGAATGAGAAAACCACAAGAGTTTTAGAAAACTTTTTGTTTCTCTATCTATAAACTTTTATATAAAATTGCATCTATCATTTTTCAATATCTTCATGAAACATTCTAAAGTTGTTCGATTCCTTGTACTTACGAGTGCACGTGTACGAGGAATACGATTGTTGTATCCTAGAAGGTTGGGGCACTAAAAGACCCAGATGCACCAAGTAATTGACTCCAACGGGTACAAATGAATTCTTAAGGATAATTTTCTCACACGCCTCTAGGTTTATTTCTTTTTATTTTAAATTATATTATTTTGTTTTTAATTTTCAACATCTGTGTTTTTGCTCCCACAATTCCAACAGTGTGTATATCTACATTTATACTACTTATAAAAGCATTTATACAAGAAAAATTTTGATTAACCACAAAAATCTTCATTACAAAAACTTAGCGACTACTACCCTCTTATCACATAAAAGTAAATAAATAAAATAAAAATTATCTTTAATAGCATTTATTACATGCTAATATGTGCAACAATATGAAATAAAGTCCTTCCAACACTTAATAAAATAAAATATTACTTATAACTTTCACTAATTCACAATAAAATATAGGAACTCAATTGGAATCTCATAAAAATCACAAAACTTGCATTCCTTGTATTCAATTTAGCATTAAGGTCCTAATAGTTCTGTGAGGACTTGTTTTCTTAATAGGGATTAATACGGCTTAACATATGATTAGCATAGTTAATCCCTTGATTTGTTGGATAACCTCATGTATAGGTAATCCGTGTGTGTGACAATATGATATTATTTGTGATTTGATGCTTGTTTTTATGCATCAAGTGTCTTAAGTGTGTGTTTGGCGTTATTTGCAGCTTCGGGTTTAAGCTGCTGAAATTTGGCTAAGTATGGGAGAAAAGTGAATTTTCGTAAATCTTCGTTTTAAAGGATAATTTTTGGCGGTAATGGAAGTTTATAATATTATAAGACTTCTGTGATTTTATGGGATTTTATTAGCATGTTTGGATTGGGTTCCTCACATGTTTGTTTTAAGAAAATCTGTCGGGAGACGGATTTTGTACTAAAACTTGGAAATGAGATTTTGATATATTAGGAATTTGATTTTTCTAATATTTTATTTGGATTCAAATGGGGGGTTATTTGCTTATTTTCATTAAATAACTTAAAGTAATCTTTATATTATCCTTTTACTTAAATGTTTTGGATGAAAATAAGGTCGGTGTCTGTGCTGATGGAGAGTAGCCTGACTGACTGTCTATTTTCAGCTGTCTGTGTATTTCAGACGGCTGAAACATGTTTCAGCCGTCTGAAAGACCATTTTCAGGCTGGCTGAAAGTTCATGTTAGCCGACTGAAAATTCCTAGAGAGAGTTATTTTGTGTTCGGCATTTTCAGCCGGCTAAAAATATTTTTCAGTCGCCTGAAAGCTGTCGGCGGACAGTTTCAATAAAGGGTTAAAATGACCCTTTTGCCCTCATTTCTATATAAACCCTTAACCCACGAATTTCTCTCCATTCTTCCAGCCAAAAGAGAGAGAGAATGAGAGAGGGAGAGTGACAGGAAGGTCGTGGGTAGCTCGCCGGAGCATGGCGCCTCCGAACCGACGCCGGCAAGCTCGGATTCATCATAGTTAGGCCCGATCTACGTGCGTATAGGGATGGTTTGGCATTTGCATCACTTATTCATGAGGTAGGGGATATTTTCTCATTTTAAACCCTTGTTGCATGAGGGTTTGGGCATAAATCATGTAGTTTTACATGTATTTGGTAGTTTTTGCATAAATATCATGCATAGGGTATATATTTGTTAGGTTTTACAAATTGTGGGAAACCTAGGGTTTGATTCACATCATTTTTGTTATAAAAATGTTGTTTTTGAAATCATTCATTTGGAAATGTTTTATGGGGTTATTTATTGTGATTTTTATGAACCCACATATTATATGGTTTTCTTGGAAAATTTAAATATATAAAATTTTCCGGTTTATATGAAAATTATGGAGTTATTTCATATGGTTTCTAAGAACAAACCTATTATGTGGTTTTTGGAAAATTTACATATAATTTTCCGGATTATGTGAGAATTATGAAATTAATAAATGAAAATAAAAGTAATAATGATATGGTGATGAGGGCTACTGGAGACAGAATTACTGCGGTCCCAAAGGAATGGGACGTCTTGCCGTGTTTTCCTATCCTTTAGTCTTGGGCTATGTGCCCGAATATAAGGTTACTTTCTGGTCCAAATAGGATCATAGTGTTTCCTCATGATGGGGTTATTTTCTGGACCAGGTAGGATCCATAGTGTTTCCCCTTATTTTCTGCGCGCGAGGGCCCCGCATAACCTGGTGAGGATTTATCAGTTTGAAAGACTGATGTTATGGATTGCTGGATATGGCGGGTAATGGTTATTGGCTTATAAGGTCGTGATATGGTAATTGGAAAGAATGATAATGAATTATAAATAACTTGAGTTATTTCTTACCTTTTTAAAAATAAAAAGGGGTGTTGGTATTAAATGATTTAAACTTCCGCAGTTTAATTCATTATACATGTATCAGTTTTATTTATTGCAAATTTTATATTGCAAACGAATAAATGGTTTTGCAGGGTTTTTGGAAATGTATGTAAATTATGGTTTTTAAAACCTTGGGGTTATTTTGAGAAATGTTTTCCTACTGAGCGTGTAGCTCATACCCCCACAGCTTCTCTTGCAGGTCATATTTTCGAAGCTAAGTTGACCTGGGTTTTGGGAGCGCATCGACATGCTTGCATTCATGTAGAGAGTATTTGAGATAGGCTTAGAGCCTAGGCATGTATTAATTTTAATTTCATGGCCTGTAATAATTAATTGAGTAGTGGATGCATATTTGAATGAGACCCATGTGACTACGATATAGCCTGAATATTTCTTTATGTTGGAATATTGTGTAGATGGCTGGATATGTTTTTAAATGTGTTTTCTACAGGTTTTATAACTAGTCGATAACTTGGTATGTCCTATTTACAGACGGGACCATGCCGAATTTTCTAAAAATATTTTTAAAAGAATTATTTCTATTAAACATCCACCAAATTTGGCTTTAAAAGTTGTTTTCTTACTACTTAACTAACGTTCCCAATTTCGGGTCGTTACAAGTTCAAACTGTTCCACAATTTGAGATCATTAGGGTCACAAACTAAAAATTGAGCTAAATCATAATTTTCCTAAGGGTAAAATAACACAACAAATATTACTAAAATCATACCATTAGGTGCTAAATGGTCCCACATTACTATTGGTGTTCTTACATTTCAATTAGAAGCAATTCGAGCTTAATAGTGAGGGTGGGTCTATTTCCACACCCTTTTTTTGCTTATCCACACCCCTCTATGGTTATTTAAGTCATTTAACTTCCTTCATCTTCTCCTCACCTTTTTAAATATTTTCTCTCTCCTCCCTCTTCTTCCTCTTGCCTCCTCCCCTCTTGTTTCTCCAACATCCCCTTTTCTATACTACAACAGTAACTCCATTTTTTTTGGGGCAAAGTTTTATAGAACTTCAAAAAGGAAAATCAAGAAGATGAGGGGGTTAACAGAAAGGGATAAGCATAACATTCATCTACTGGTATTATATATATATATATATATATATATGAAAATTAAAAATAAAAATAAATGAAGAAGTGGAAGCAACAAAATTATATATATATATATATATATATATATGAAAAATATGAAAAATAAAAATAAATGAAGAAGTGGAAACAACAAAATTCAGTATGACATTCACCTATACTGTTCCTTTCTATATTATCAATCTCCCTCTCCCTCATTCTCCTTTTCACTTTTGACTCTTATGGATCTCTCTTAAATTGATGGATCATTTGTTAGTTTTATGGTTTTAATGATTGGAAATCTGACAAGGAAAAGAGAAAATGACCAAATTAGCCATAAAGGGGTGTGGATAAGCAAAAAAAGGGTGTGAAAATAGGCCCACCCTAATAGTAATCAATTTTTTTAATTTGAATTAATTCGTAAGTAGGCTAAACTTTAAGGGTAAAAATGAACATTTTAACAAAATTTTAAAATATATCTCAAAATATAGTACTCGTTAAACCGAGTACAATGGTTCAAACTGTGTCAAAATCAGAGTTAAAATGAATTTTATAAACACAATTAAAGTTAGATTTTGCTAATTAAAACGTTTAAAAACCCTTTTTTAGAAGACTACTTTCACATGCACTAAACATTACCAAATTTGGACAGCATGTATAACGTATTTTTAAAAGTTTTATAAAAATACTTCAACTTTAGTGGGGCCCACACACGCCCCCACTCTCCCTCACTTGCTTGGCGAGTGAGTCCCACTATCGGCGCATGTGGCTCACTCTCCTTCCCCAATTCTTTTACGATTTTCTTCTGTTTTTTCTGGTTTTTCTTCATTTTTGACCCGAAACTTCAAAAATTTATCAAAAATTCATTTCTTAACGAAATTGAGTAATTCAAAAGGCTACGGAAAGCTTGAAATATCTTATTTTTATGAAAAATACCCATTGCCCATGAATCATTCCAGAAAAATTACAATTTTAATTTAAATTTTCTGTGTTCAAAACCCTAACCCGAAATTTAAAAATTTGAATTCTCTTTTTATGCTAAACCATATGCTACCAAATTTGATATGCAATATCTTCATGATATAGAGAATATATAGTAAAAATTTGAGAGTTTAAGATTAATTAGAGAGAGAGAATTAGACGACTGAACATTATAACTTCCATAAAAGTTAAACTGAAACTTTTTAAAATTTAAAATTCATAACCTATGCTATGAATTAATTCATGAAATTAATACTGAACATGTTTTGGATGATGACTCACCTAAGCCCCCGAATATTTTTGATTGAGAATGTGTGAATCACAAGTTTGAATTTTTACTCTTTCTTTTCTTTCTCTCTCCTATTTTCCTTCTCTTTCTTTTCCTTCTTGCCAAACAGAATGGCTGCACCTGCTCACCCCTATTTATACTTAATTTCCATGCAACTTGATCAATTTTACAGCTAACACATATCTTTTTCATGCAATATTCCTATTTTCACATTTTTAGATTTTTGACATTTGTAAAGTTAATTGATGATTAGGCAAGAAATTACAGAACTTTGACACCTAATCCCTCCCAAAATAAAATAATAATATTTTATGATTTTATAGAAATTTTTTGAATTTTCTAGATTTTTTCATAATTATCTCCAATTTTTTAAAAAATACCCTTCAACAAATTTATAAATACCAAACATGTCCTAAAATGAATTTTTATTATTTTAACATTATGTTTATACCTAAATCGCCTCATTATAATTTTCTTAACCTTAATTACCCATATTAGCTATCTTTAATAATAATCTTAGCAATTTAATGGTTAATTGCACTAATTAACCCAAAAACAAATAAATTTCCAAAAATTATATAAATTTTATAATTACCAGAAAATAATAAAATTTTATTTTTGAATCTTTTTCATATCAAATTCTCAATCATATTCTAATCCATTCTTGAATAGATATACATATACATATTCTAATAATAATCTTAAGAATTATTACCTAATTCATTATTAATCTTATTCTTGAGATAATATAATTACTAGGATTATTACCACTTCTCATTCAATTTTCAAAATTTAATATGTAGTACCGAGTGTGAATCATTTCACCTAAAAGTAGCTGGCATGAGTAGTTTCAACCAGCATGATGTTGATCCTAACCTTGCAAGCCCAGCAGTGTAAGCCAAAAATACCCCCCAACACATGTTGTACCCTTTCAGGGACTCGAACCATTACCATTGCTATGATACCAATTATAGGACTAGGTATTAACCATTTCACTTAAAACCAGTTGGCGACAGGAGAGGTGCCCTAAAATTTTTAAAGGGCAACACAACAACTAAGCACCATAGTTCAAGTAATTTAAACCGGCATGATGTTGACCCTAACCTTACAACCCCTACAGGCTATGCCAACAGAATATACTTTATAATTATAATTATTTAAGGGTTATTAACTATTTAATACCTTTAACTCTACACCTAGTTTCAATGTAGTCCACAAATTTTGAAATTGCACGATTTTGGGACAACTTTAAACTTTTTGATTCAATGTGGGCCAATCAATGACATCTGTTACTTCAGATTGACAGAATAAGCATGTGACCCCATGTGCGTGCTTAGGTGGCACATATGTGCTAAAATACCACTTAAACGATGTCGTTTCAAGTCCATTTTAAAATAATAATAATAATAATAATAAAAGAAAGAAAGGAAACTGAAGAGGGGGATGAAGGACACGGCGATCTTGTCGTTGACCACCTTGCCTAGAAGAAAAAAAAAAGCATAGCAGGTGAAAGAAACATAGAGGTCTCGCCGAAAAGAATGGAGGTGTGGCTAGAAAATTGTTTTTTTCTTTAAAGTTTTGTATCACCGACCCAATCCCCTTCTCCATTAAGGTCTTTTTTCACAGAGTCCCCATCAAAAGCACGATTTTTTCCTCCTTTTCTTTTCTTTTAATGCATTAGACTTGGTTTAAGAAAATGGGGCAAAATTGGTGGTGAGGGCAGCGATCGACTACTAAGCCGATAGTGTTGGGTAGCGAGCACGATGATGTCGAGTCGAGATTTTTCAACCCAAAACCCCATTTCCGTATGCAATAGGAAGTAAAGACTTTGTCCCCGTCTCAGCCCGTCACAATTCAAATGAAACATTTAAGCATAAACCATTAAATTTTCAACACTGCTAAACGAAATCCAATTAAACCCCAAATAAATAAATAAAAATCAATGGAAAAACATTATAAAAAAATTTATAAAAAAACCCAGATTTGGGTCCAACCCAAATTCACCACTGCTGTCTCCACCATAAGATCAATCTAATCTTTGTAGCACACAAATTCTAGCTTGCCTTCGTTTGGGAAATTTAGTGATGGAATATACAGCAATCTCATCGTTCGATAAGGATGGTTTTAAGCTCAGCTTGCGGGCATGAATTTTTTTGTGAAAACCTAGATTAACCATTTTTTTCCCTCAAATTTGTGGGCTGAAATCGTAGTTATTAAACCCGAACCGAATCGGCTGGTCGGATCGGTAAACTGGTGAACCGGACCCTATTCGGTCTAGTTATGCGATTGGATCGAAAATGCAGTTAACCCATATTAAACTGCTTGAATTGGTGGTTTTTTATGTGAACTGGTGTAAAATCGAACTAGTTGGACCGATTATTTTACCCAAAAGTGAGAGTGACGTTGAATAAATTTCTAATGGAAAATCCTCTTTATGCTAGCTATGGGTGTTGAAACGTGGACCTTGACAAACTTAAAGTGGCTTCTAACCATTAGACCACATGTTGATGTTGCGAAAAGAAGCATAATATGTATTATTTAATGTAGAAGTATAACTCATCCCAAATCAAATGTATTTTGAATAATATATAATTAGTAAAAATAAACATATAATAGACTTTTCTGCATTTTATATAGTAATATTTTATTTTTATGTTTATTTTAAATTTTTATTAATTTTTAAATATAAGATCGGTTCGGCCGGTGACCCGACGGTTGAACTAGTAACCCGGTGACCCAACCTCTAGACTGGGCCAATGTCCGGTCCGGATTACTATAATTCAAATCCTTTTCGTATGTTTTCCCTCCATCAAGATTCCTCAACCACCACACAGTAATCTAACCCAAATCTGGTTTCAGATCGTTCTCCTCACTTCTAGTTTTTCCATTTTTTGTTTGGCTCGTTTTCAAGAGAGAAAACCAAATCTCCATAAGCAGCCGTCCAATTTTCATTTGAAGAAACATGAAGAACCCTCCTCATTTTTATTTTTTTTAAATATGTTTTTTGTCATTTTTATTTTTATTTTTAAATTTAGGCTTTAAAAAGCATCATTTAGGTGGTCTCTATGTGCCACCTAAGCATACACGTGGGTCACGTGTTTATTCTGTAAATCTTAAATCACGGACGTCACTAATTGGCCCACACTAAATCAAAAAGTTTAAAATTGTCCCGAAATCGTGCAATTTCAAAGTTTGTGGACTACATTGAAACTAGGTGTAGAGTTGAAGGTATTAAATGGTTAATAACCCATTATTTAATTAAGGCTTCTTAAGCTTTCCACTTTTATTTTTAATTTTTGTATTTTAGTAAATTTCTCTCTTCATCTATATCCACATTTCTCTTCTCTCTTTTTTCCTTATAATTTTATATTCTCCCCCCCTAAAAATTTCACAAGGGAAGAAGAAATCAAAAATATATATTTATTTCAACACCCAAAGTAATAAATTATTCAAATATTTTACTTAAGAAAGGTGGATAGGGGTTTATGAAATTCAAATATAATTATAGGAATATTAGCAATTACCAGATGGGTTTTAACAATAACCCCATTATAAGAATTTTCAACTCTTTAACCCCATTTATTAGTATTTTTATTAGTCATAAGGAATTCATTTTTAAAAAATTTCCACATTAACTTTATTTATTTATACCCTACTTTTTTGAATGGTTGGGAGATTTCCTTTCATGGGCTTGTAGCTTAACAAATTTGATGGGATTTTCAATTCTCATATTTCTACTAAATGGATTTAATGGGATTTTGATTTTTGAATTTCTTGTGAGCAACACTTTCACTATTATGAAGCTTACTTCTCCATTGACTAATAAAAAGAAGCTTGCTTCTCAATCAATGGAAAATTGGCTTTCATGATTTGTCACGTCCAATCAAACATTATTCTTCTTTATCTTCAAGTTTGGGGTGAGTCCTTATCAATTGAAGCAAGTTTTTGGAAGAATTTGTTTGTAGATTGTATTGTTCGGTTTATTTTGTTTAAATCGTGTCGTATAATATTTCAATTTTGTTTAATAGGTTATGTTGGAAATTGTTTTGAATATGAAATTTGTTTGAAAACACATTTGACTAGTATACTGTTACTGATTGCTTGAGAAAAATGAATTAGTTTTTTTTTTTTTTAAGCACTATAAAATAGTTTACTCCTACTATTTTTATTTTATTTTATTTTATTTTGGATCTTGCATTTTAAATTTAATATAATATAGTATACTGTTACTCTATGCTATTTTAGATTTTATAAAGTCTTGAATTTCTTTTATTTTAAATTTAGAACAATATACTATACTGTTACTGTTTGCTAATTTTTTTTAGATAGTATAAAATAGTATACTCTTAGTGTTTTTTTTTTTTCCCTTCTTTTTGATTCTTATATTTTAAATTACTTTTACAATTTTTTTGGCCAGCACTCCAAGCATGACCTCTCACACTCCCCCTATATATATATATATACATTATGTTCCCATCAACATGTGTTGATATAAGTTATATCAGCACGAGCTTACTTGATCACCGTGTATATATATATATATATATATATATATATATATATATATATATATATATATATTAGGTTTTGATATATGTGTACCGTAATTTAAAGATGAAAAGCAAAAAAGTGAGTTCTTGAAATTTGCAATCTGACTTTGGAAAAAAACTGGAAAGGTTTTATATGTGTGTGTGTGTGTGTGTGTGTTAGTTTATCTATAGTACGAAGCATTAAATAAAGTGAAAAAGTAAGTATGCTATAGCTTTTAAGTATTATATGTATATATATAATATATGTTAACCGTACATGTAGAATGGGATTGGGAAGTGGGACTATTTATCCAGTGGATGCATGTTCACTCTAAGATTTGTGTATCCATGTAATTGAGGCTTATATATATTAGAATTTCACAATTCAGGTTGGACATATTTTGGCTAATTTTATCGACTCGACTTAATGGGTTGGGTTAAATGTGATTCAAACCTATTAATCTATAGTTAACATAAGTTTATTTTAATGTCTTGTTAATTTATATATTAGTTATATTAAATATAGTGGTCATTATAAGGCCGTGAGAATTAGACATTGAACTCTTAGCACACCACTTAATTGGTCGGAGAGACATCTTAGTCTAAGCATAATTTATTGATAAAAAATACTATTGATTTTAGGTTTTGAGTAGCGTTGGAATTATTTGGACTTCGATCACTTATATTCTTAAAGGTTTGGCGTGAGGTAAGGGAACTTGCACAATGTATCGCCCTCTTTGATTAAATAAAAATAAATCTGATTTTTATTCTTCTTTTGTGAGCCAATGATTTATAGACAATTGTTTTCAAAACTGTTTCACTATCAAAATGGTTATTTCTTATGTGTTATGGGTTAAGCAAAATAGTCATTTATTGAAATTATTTACATACGTGTTTTGAATATATTTTATTTGTGAACAATGTTTGATAAATGTTTTTTATATAAGTGTGAACTCTGGTTAGATTATTGGTCCGTCCCAGCAGGGGATTCTAATACTGTTGGAATAATGGTTCGTGCTAGCAGGAGATGCTAATTCTGTTGGTCATCAATATTAATGTAGTGTAAAGTCTCACGATGATGGGCTCCTATTAAATGTGAGTTTAACCAGAGATAGTACTTGTATGAACTAATGTTTATTGATTTGTATTATATCGATCAGTTATTTCAAAGTGATTTATCGAATGAATTATTATCAAAAGTGTTTGTGATATTTTTTGTTGAATTGAAAGTAAGAGAATTATTTCTAAAAGTTTATATGCTTACTGAATTAAAAGAAATGATTTATTGTGAAACTCTATTGATTTATTACTCATGTTTTTAAATTAATCGTGCGAATATGCTTGACCTCTTCCTGTATATATTGTGTAATATTTTCTTGTTGAGCTTTATGCTCAGCCCTTTATATTTTTCCCCACAGATGAATAGCTTGATGTGAGTGGCTTCCGCGTACGAAGAGCTAGAATGTCGATCGCTTGATCTGCTAGTTTAGTTTGAACTTTATTTTAGTAGTTAGAAGAATTTAATTTGTTGTCTCAGTGAATATTTTAGTAGGTTATTAGAGGTTACAAATTACTTTGATGGATGTGGATTTATCCAGTTATTTCATTTAATTATTGAGATTTTAGTTATGCTACGATTCAAATTTTTCTTATGGATGAATTATTGGAGACAAATTTATCATAGGTTGATATTGTTAAGTAGGTCTAGCCTATATGGGATATAGTCTTATGTGGGTTATGACAATCATGTTGCCAAATCCAATCTTTTGGGTTTGGGGTGTGACATATTGTATTTTCTTTTTGGGTTATTCTAATGCGTTTTGTCCCCTTTTATGAATATTGAACAAAGGGGTTCGATATCTCATTACAGTTACAAATTAAAGAGTTTAGAGAGAAATTGTTACATATATATATATATATATATATATATATATATATAGAGAGAGAGAGAGAGAGAGAGAGAGAGAAAGCGCTTGCGTGCGAGAGAGATGGTAATGGATAGTGAGAACATTAAGGATTTTCCCGATATTAAAACATGCTATTTTGCCGGCGGTAGAAGATGGGGGGTTTGACAAAGAGCTCGACCAGTGATGGCAAGGGGAATATCATGCGTTAAAAATATAAAAAATAAAAAATAAAAATTAAAAAAACCTAAAAAGAGAAACTACTCAACTAGAAATGTAAAAAAGCTCAACCGGCCACATTTGCTAGTTATAGATTTTTGTTTTTTCTCTTTTTCTTGGGGGCATACTTTCTTTCTCGATTTAGGGAAGAAGCCATGCTTCATGCTTTGAGAGAGACCTATTCTCCAAGAAATTGTATAGAAGAAACAGAAGAATTGGGGACGATAAAGTTAGACTTGAGGGGTATATATGTCATTGTATGACACAATTTAAAAGAAGAAGAGTGCGAGAATACTTCTTGGGAGTGCGAATAGCGGTGGCCTTTTTTTTCTTTCTTTTTTTGTTCTTATATTTTAAATTTTATTTGATCAGTTGTTTTAGAAATTATTTAAAATTAGAATAGTATAATTTTTTTTTAATGGTAAACCCATATTTTATGGCACAAAATAGGGAATGCAGATTTTAAGTGGCACAGTTGTAAATATTTTGAAATTTAAAATAAGGGTAATTTTAGTCCGTTTGGGGTCAAAAGGATTATGAGGTTAATATTTTTGTTTGTGATTCAATTGTAAATGAAATGTTATACTATCGGCTATAGCCAAAAAACCCAATAGTTATCATATGTTTTAAAAGGCATCAACATGTATGCAAATTTTTTTTAAATTTAATCATCATACCGTTAGTCAAAAATTCGCAAGCAACACATGTACAATAATTAATTTATCTATCTATTCTATATTATAAGGAAGAGTTATGCTTATCTCATCATTTGGTGAGTTGGCATCTCCACAATTACTCCCTCCAAAATCCTCCACCCTCATTCACTTTGGCCCCACTAAAGTGACATCAGCACTCCACTCTTTTATCTCTCTCTCCCCTCCTTAAATATCTTCCATCCTTCCCTCTTTTATTTATTTTTTTTAATTTTTAGTTCCTTCCAGACACACCTTTTCTTCTCCCCCCTCTCCTCCTCTTATCTGTTCAACCCAGCAAACCCACCTTCTCTCCCCTCCTTAAATATCTTCCATCCTTCCCTCTTTTATTTATTTTTTTTAATTTTTAGTTCCTTCCAGACACACCTTTTCTTCTCCCCCCTCTCCTCCTCTTATCTGTTCAACCCAGCAAACCCACCTTCTCTCCCCTCCTTAAATGTCTTTTGTCCTTCCTTTTTTTTTTTTTTTTTTTTAATTCTTGGTTCCTTCCCAAACACATCTTCTTCTTCCCTCTGTTTTTTAAACCCACCTCTCCTCTATTTTTTTTTCCCCTCTATTCCCGTACGTCCCTTTCTCCTCTCCTCTCCTTCCCTCTCTTCTGCCTGCTTCCCTCCCATCAGCTATCTAGAAAACCCACTTTAAATTTCGAACCTCTCTTCTCTTCTTTTGCTTCTTTTTTTTTTTTCACTCCCGTACGGCCCTCTTCTCCTCTCGCCTCCTTCCATCTCTTCTCCCTCTTTCCTTCCCATTAGCCATCCAAAGAAAAACCCACTTCAAATTTCAAAACCTCTCATCTTTTTATAGTAATTTTTTTCCATGTTTTTTTATTTTAAAATTTGAAACTCCCTCTTCATTTTGTCCCACAGACCCTTCATTTCAAAATTTAAAATTCCTTTTTTTTTGCAGAGTTGCAACTTCATGCCTCCATTCTTCTGACACATTTCAAAATTTAAAAGTTCCCTCACTTGAAGGTTGAAGCTATCACTCCCTCATCCAAACAACCCCACCCACACCCACATCCACAAACTCACCCACACCCACACCCACAAAAGCGCTCTCTCTCTCTTCTCTCTCAACACCTACTCTCTCTCTCTCTCAACACCTACACCTATGAACCCATGGCCCTGTAGTCTGTGGAGCAATTATTCTTACTATGTGGATTATTTGGATATCTTTGTAATGACGATCTGGACAATTAATAGGGATCCTTCTTTGTGACGGGCTAATATTGAGCAACAAATAGGTAAATTTTTTGCTAAATCTGTGTTAGTTTGGCTAATTTTATTTTTATTATTATTGTTCATTTTTTCCATTTGGGAACGGGAGTTTATGTTAGTTAAGATAATCCTATTTTTGCATTGTCACTAAGTATATAAATTGTATTTTTTTTTCTTCTTTTGCCTAATAAGATATCTAGAGTTTTTAATTCCCGCGCATCGCGCGAGTCTCTGCTAGTTCTATTATATAAAAGAGTGTGTGTGTGGCACTTCTTTCAAGCTTTCCCTCTTACATATTGAGAGCTTGCTATGTGACATATCTCTCAAGAAAACCAAAGAAAAATATAAATAACATAAAACAATAGAAAATCAAATAGGAAGAAAATCAAAGCCATAGCCTTACTTAAACAAGGTAAGAGAATTAAAGGAAAAAATAAATAATTAAGATAAGAGAAATATTTTTTATTTTTATATTTTCGTTATAAGCTAATAGACTAATAGTTGACTTGATGTAGTTGATTAAGCTAATTTTTAATTTTTATATGTGGAATAGACTAATTAGTACATTGATGATTTTAAGATTAAACTAAGGGTTTACTCATATTAAGTGGTTAGATTAATTGGATTTCTTCCGCGTATCGTATAGGCTACTGCTTGGGTATATATATATATATATATATATATATAATGTGTCCAGAACTCTCTTTCTCTTTCTCTCTGTGCAATTCACAATTTACTTGAAAAATCATACTTCTCTCTTCTCTCAAGTGCCAAGTCCCTCTTGCCACCAGTTCTTATTACTATTGTTGGATGGATTAAAAAGTAAATCATAAAGATTGAAAAGGAAAAGCTTGGAGAAGAAGGAACCACGACCCGGAAACCTATTTACGAAGGGTTTTGTTTCGATCAAGTGTCTTCAGATGCCGATAGGTTTCCCATCAAGTGTAAAGTGTTTGCCTTTAGTAAGTTTGCTATCGGGTTAGGTGCAAAAGGTTTGCCACCGATAGGTTTGCCATCTGGTCCATGTCCATCCCTCCATTGGCAAAATGGCTAAGAGCCAAATCTTAATCTATATTTGGCAAGCTTTAGGTGAAAATATAAATTTGCAGAGTGAAAAAGCTTGAGCATCGATTTAGTACCAAGAAGCCAAAATTTACCTTAGTGAAATAGCTTATCGTCGAAATTCCTTTTATAAAGAAACTTATATTTTAGCTTGTTACAATGCTAGAAAGCTAAAATTTGGATGGACAAGCTTATATGGTGCAAAATCTTTTTTGGCTCAACCATTATGTCACGACTCAAATTAATTAAACCGTGATCAATAATAATAAAACGAGTTTTTCTTTAATAAATCATTTAATTAAAAGAGGATAACATGTATCAAAATCCCATTAATAATTAAAAAATTGGGCATGACCCATTCGTAGACAGGACATACCATCATAAGAATTTCCATATCATCCATGTATCCTATATCAAATTATGTATCGTATTCCACATCCGAAAAACAATAAATAACTAAAATTTACAATCCATAAATAATCACATGTCTAATGGCCATTGTCCTAAATTACAACCGAATGATCTAACATATATTTTCCAAAAAATACATAAATATTCAACATCATGAAATTCCTATTTCAATATGCCTCCACGATTAAATATAAAATGCCTCTTGCGCTATCTAAAAAACATGGAAATAAAATAGGCATGAGTATGACGACTCAGTAGGAACAATCTTACATAAATAAACTAAAGCACTGATATAAATAAAACCAATTATATCATTTAAAAGAAAATATAATAAATACTTATATTACTTAACAAAAAATTAAGTTACAAATTATAACTTAAAATACATAATGCATGATACCCAATGCATGTGACTCAGTGTCCAATTTAATTATTTCAATCAATTAACTAATTTCCCCATAACCCAAAGGATATGAAGCACACAAAAGAGGAAACACTAACAAAACATTCCAAACCAGGACCGCAGTAACCTCAAGAGGAAATACAACACGACATCCCTACCTAGGACTATAACACCCCAAGACTATCGGAGTGAAAAACACAACAAGACGACCTGTGACCGTTGTAATCCAACTCCAATGACCCCTAATTACATTTACCAATTATTTAATTAATTTCATTTTATGTATCATTTGCCTACCAAAAAATGATTTTACTAAAATCAGGTTAAAAAATATACCACATAAACTATATTTAAAATAATCTCATAATTATACCAAATTATGATAAAATAAAATAACATAATCACTCGTTTATGATTTATACTCTCAAAATCATAATTCCAACCAACAAATATGCATAAGAATTTAACTTTAAATTCCGTATATTTACAATCTTAAAAAATGTACATATTTAACCAAAAGCTCATAATAAATGTAATTCCAATTTAGACATAAAGCATCAATTATCTCTAACATGTGATTTATACCATAAATCATATATGAAATCAAATTCCAAGAATATTAACTCAATGATAATGTATACCCTATTATCATGATAATGGTTTTAAACTTTCAACCCATGAAAATTGCACATAACTTAATTAAATGAATATAAAATGCACCTATTAATTGATGTCGGAGGTGTGTAGGTCCAACCCTAAAATGTACATGTAAGGTCTCAATCCAAATCCTAACTTTCAAAGTGCCATGAAAATGATGGTGGTGGAGATCCAACTCCATAAATGTAGCCATATAATGCCCCCCAAATGTCTTGTATAAGCTCTAATGATGCGAATCTAAGCTTCCAAGAACACATACATACACCTAAATGTGAAACCCTAACTCCCAAGATGCAAATGAAGTGTGAAGAAGGTGAAGATCCATCTAAGGAAGGCTGCCGTGAGATGAGAAGAGTAAGATCTAACAAAAAATTATGACATGCAAGAGGAAAATAGATAAGAACCTTAACCCTAACCTTCTCTCTCTCTCTCTCTCTCTCTCTCTCTCATTTTAGAAGTAAAAAATAGCTGAAAACACAACACTGGTCGGGTTTGGGGTGTTTTAAAACACCCTAGCAGCACAGGCGTTAGTTTACAGCTTTTTAAAAACCATTTCAACAAAGCCTGCCAATCAATCGGGATTTAACCCCTGATCGATCAGAGGGTGGCAAAACACTATAGGCATTTCTAGAAGGGTACCACTAGATTGACCCTGATCGATCTTTACCTTCACGGTTTGTGAGTTTTATTTTTCTTCGACATTCAGCATAACTCACCTAAATGCTTCCAAATCACCCGAAACCTTCCCAAAACCATTAAAATAACTTCTAAACCTAAAATAAACACGCCCATGCATATTTAAATCAAAATCATGCCATGCCCATGCATTAATAAATACCAAAAAATCCAATAATACACAACTCAAATGTAAATTAAACCTTTAATACTATAATTTAAAATAGAGGCGTTGCACAACATTTCTTTTTTCCAACCATCATTCTTCTTTATACCAATAGTCACAATTCTAATTAAAGTCCAGAACACTTGAGATTAAGGTGATATTTCTACTTAAGAAAAGGCCAAAAGAGGGGGTTTAGAAATCACAATTTTTATTTAACTCTAGATAAGGCCAGAACACTTGAGAGAAAGGCCAACCCTCTACACACACATATATATATATACAAGTTGTTTCTTATGTGAGATATCATGAAGTATCTTGTACGATCACAACCGTCCATGGACGACATTCATGGACATATAACATTTCACGCATAAAAGCACGTCTCGCCCATGGATGGCCATGATCATCGCACGTGATAAGAACTATATATGTGTGAACAATGTTTCCATAGTTCACGATTCCCCTCTCTTTCTCTGTAATTCATAATTCACAAGCAATGGCCCCTCTCTTTCTTCTTATGTCCCAAGTCCTCCCGTCACTAGTTCTCATCACCGTCATCCAATGAATCCAATGGTGAATTGCAGAGATTGAAGAAAAAGAGCATGAGAGAAGGAGCCACCACCCAAAAGTTCAACCGCAAAAAAGTTTTGTTCCAACCAAGTGCCGTTTAGGTACTAGTAGGATTGTCACAGGTGCAAAGGGTTTGCTGTTGGTAGGTTTGCTCTTAAGTATGGGTCCTTCCCTTCCTCTCTCTCATTATATGTATTTGAATTGGTATTTGCATTGTTTGTTTGGTAGCCAAGAATATTAAGGGTTTTTTTAGGTATCTCTAATGGTCTGAGGAAGAGGAAGAGGAAGAGGAAGAGGGGTAGATCCTTAATCCTACACGTTGATTCATCTCCACCATTGGTAGAATGGCTGAGAGCCAAACCTTGATCAATATTTGGCTCAAGATTTGGTTAGTGAAATAGCTTACTGTTGGAGCACTCATTTTGTGTTAAGAAGCCAAAATTTAAATCTTTTATTTATTTATTTTTTTTATAGTAAAATAACTGGAGTTGCTCTAAGGGTTTTACTTTTGCATCTGAGAAATGCCAGTACATCCGGTGGCCTAGTGGTTTAGGCTTGGGTCCACTCATTAATTAGGGGTTGCCACCTGCCTCTCTTAACAATTTTCTTTTCTTTTTTATTTAGTTTTGTATTACCAAAGCAAAAAACATAAAGAAAAAATGCTTTCAAAGCAACACATTCAAAAGTAGTTGTACCATTTCTTCTTCTTCAAGAGCCAGGTCTTCTAATTATTATTTTCCACAAATTTAGATTAATTTGAATAATGCTATAAATAGGTCGAACTGAGATGAGTAGTAAGTTGCTTATGTTTGGCTCAATAAATTCACGAGCTAAAGTCTAATGTTTGAGCTCAGTTCTTTCTTTACAAGCAAACTCAAACAAGCTTTTATGAAGCCAATCATGGAGTTGGATTCAAATGGTTTGGTTATTTAAAGTTATAATAAAAAGTGTGCGGGCATGCTTCTACCGTATCTCTTGGTGTTTGACGTTAGTTCTTTTTTCCTACAAGCAAACGTACAGAAGCCAATCTTGAGCTAGAATCAAATGGTTTGGTTATATAGAGTACTAATTATGAACTTATCAAGCCGAGTAATAGTGTACTTGAGTTTGGCTCAATATATTAACAAGCTAAAAAAATAAGCTTTGAGCTAGACTCATTAATGTTAATAAAATTAGAGTTAGATGACTGAAGTGGAGATGCATTTGGTGTGCTGTGTGACAAAAGAAAACCTGTCAATTTAAAAATAAAATTTTGTAAAACGGCTATAAGACAACATGCTTTACGGTACCCAAGGTTAGGCAACTAGGAAAAAATGTGTGCAAATGAATGTATCAAAGATGAGGATATTAAGATGGATAAGTGGAAAGATAAAATGAGAAATTAATGCAGTCTAAAAAGATACGAGAAGGTACCAATTAAAGAGAAGATGAGGGAAAATCGTCCAAGGTGGTTTTGTCATGTACACGAAGACCTAGGAATGCACCTATATATAAGGACACTTGACTCAAGTTGAAGGGCTTGACCAGACGAGGAAAGCCAAAAATAATGTGATTAGCAGTGTTAACAAAGGATATGTACGGTAAAGACTTAACAGAAAATATGGCCTTGATAGAACTAAATGGCATAAAAGAATCCATGTTGTTGAGCCTATGTAATATTTGCTTTAGTTGGGTTGAGTTGGTTGAAAAGTTTTTGATATTTGTTTCCACTTATTTAGATATTGAAAGAGTTGTGTTTTCAAATTACCCGTGTGTTACTCTTATTCCTATGATAGTGCATGCTATATGGTAACGTACGAGAAAAGGGGGAGAGAATTTGAATGTTGACAGGGGAGCATCTGGAGAAATGAGAAAGGTGATGTTTGATCGAATATATATATATATATATATATATATATATGTGTGTGTGTGTGTGTGTATCTTGCATTGGGGTGTATTTCATAGTTCACCATTGCAAAAGGTACAACCCAATGTTTAGTGTCGATGAGAGTTATATTGACGCATTCTTATAGGAGTGTATCCATATATATATATATATATATATATATATATAGAGAGAGAGAGAGAGAGAGAGAGAGAGAGTCCTATTATCAGGTGCACCTAAAACCATTGAGTATGAGAATTGCTCTGCCGCATGCCAAATTCTAGTATCTCCAAAAACATTTTGAACCAAGATTGATTTCGTGGAAAATATATAAAATGCCAGAAATTGAGGGGTCTTGCTGGCTAGACAAATGAAGAAAATAGAAGAGAGGGTTTTTGAGGATGAACAAGAACATTTGAGGCCTGTAAGTCATGTTGGCAGCCAAAAAGACAAGATTACCACGAATTTATTGTCTCTCAAGGGTTGGAAACCCAACAGTAACGTCTGCATGTTAGTCTGCCATTCAGCAAAAGATCGCAAAGGATTCAAACACAGAAATTGCAAGCAGTTGAAATTCAAAACTCAATTGGTTGCAAGCAATCACGGTTCACTGTATCAGAAAGAAGTATTAGAGCCGTCAGAACTTTTCACACAATTACGGTTGCTGTATCAGTAGCATGGCACGGATGACGGAACACAGTTCACTCCACCAATGAATTTGATTTCCCGAGGTTGACCTTGTCAACTTAACAAAGCCTTGCTTCAACCTTTTAGGGTCAGCTACGCATCCTGTTTTCTTCTATTATTGGGTTAACCTTCCCTTGTACGATGTATTTTTCTTCTGAGTAGTGTGGCCAACCAGTGAAGGTTACTTTCCTATTGTGGTCTCTACTTGAATGAAATCAGTTAATGGAGAAGCAAAAAAATGGGAAGGAGCACAGAAGTATTGAAACAAGCATAAGGCCATTAACATTGAAGTCAAATATGAAATGAGTAGTTTTTCGCATACATACTATATATATATCTATATCCTCTTCACCCAGAACGAAAACAAATGCACCATATCCAAAAAGCAAAGTGGATTTACCCTACTGTGTGATGAGGACATTGAACATGTCAGTGATGACGTTGCCCAGTTCACAATGATTGATGCTCGAAGTTCAGAGGATAGGTAATTCACAATTTATAGAAGCTTGGAATTTCAAATTCGTATCCTTTTGACATCATTCTCAGGGACACTTCCATCGGTCCCATTATCCCTAGTCGAAGCTACTGGTTGCCCTTGGACCTGCAAGATCAAACTTGAATTAGCTTTTCTAGCTATATAGTAAACTGTCAAATCTCACAGTACTAAGAAATTCCAACCCCCGCAGATGAGATAGCATAAACCTAGCCTTCTGCACTCCTCTATATTTCTACAACTAAAATATGAGATACATTTTACTTTAATTTGTTTTTTAAAATTTTGTATGCCTGTGTTTATTTTGACAGGGGAGTTGTGGACTCCCCTATTGGTGCAAAAAAGATGAGATGGTGGGCATGTTTATTACATGCGGCAGAAAGAAGTTGAAAAACTAATTCTGAAATTTCACAAGGTGAAAACCATGTCAGGGATACAAAAGGAGCACCCGAGCCTAATATAATAGCATATACACACTTCTTGTATTCATCTGTCCTAACAAGAGAGGCTGCAATGTCATCAATCACGAAAATTCCAAGGCCAGCCGTTCATGGGAGATATATTTCCTAAAACAATATGCATTTAAAATTTAATGGACTCTTGTTTTGTTTTGTTTTGTTTTTTTCTTCCCCCACCTTAAAAAAAATAAAAATAAAGAAAAGTCCAAAAAATAAATATGCCTTTTATATTTCCAAGATCATTGAGTGAGAAAAAATTCAAGATCATTAATGATTCCCTTCAACAACAAAAATTGGATTTAAGAATTAGAGAATCAATAATATAGATGAACTAAGGCCCAGTTTGGATCTTGGAAAGTATGAGGGAAAATTAAAAAAGGAAAAAGGCTTAAAACAGCTTAAAAAAAGATTCCTCACTTAAGTAGTATAATCATTTTCCTTTCCTTTCCCTTGTACTTTCTAGGATCCAAACAGAGGGTAAAAGTTTCAAAAAGGGGAAAAAAAAAAGTATTAACACATTTAACATATTTAAATTACAGATATCGTCAAAGATTGCAAATTTATGATTAAATTCTCTCACATATTACTTTGGTTTCTTATGTTTCATAAATGCATGATTAGAGCATCTCCAACCCAAGTGAGCTATTTTGGTGAGCTAAAAACTATTTTTAGCTCACAAAGTGCAAAAATAGCTCTCTACAGTAAAAATAGCTCACTGCAGTAAAGTGGCTGCTCCAATCCAGCGTGAGCTATTTTTTAGCTCACCTATTTTTCCCTCTTTCCAACTACCATTATTTCATACCAACTTCCATTCCCCACTTCCAACTACCCTTCTCTCACTTCCAACTACCATTCATCCATTCCAATTTCTTGATATTTATTTTTATTTTTCATTTCTTTTTAAGAAATAAACTTTTTTTTTTTTTTTCCTATACCAATCTCAAACTAAAACATGACTCAAGTATATAATTTTTATTTCTATTTTTTCCAATGCTATGAAAGCCATACCAACCCTATTATTCCCCCCAACCCCCAACTGCCAACTCTTTTCTCCCCAACCCCCAACTCCTTTCTCCTCAACCCTCATCTATTTTTTTTTCCTCTATAAATAGTATGGGTTGGAGACAATAAACAACACCCCATCTATTGAAAAAATTCACATCTTTGTCTATTACAATGAGGAGTTTGAGTGAACAAATTTTGAGGGAAGATTATGATGGAGACTCATCTACTAATTAAGATGAAATAAGTGATGTGGTGATGCGTTCTGCTATAAAACTGCATATAGCTGGTAAAGGACGACAAAAATCTAAACATGATGGATCCAAAATCGGTCAGCAAGGTATCAATTGTAATAGAGAAGAAGGCAACTAGCAACTAATATCTGATTACTTTGCTGAGAATCCTGTTTCCCAGCCACTCACTTCCGGAGATGCTTTCGAATGCATCGTCTACTGTTTCTTCGTATTTTAAATGCAATCCAACAACATGATGATTATTTCATCCAAAAAACTGATGTTTTTGGGAATCTTCGTTTATTCAGCCTACAGAAGATGATTAGTGTCAATGAGGATGCTTGCGTACGGTCTACCAACGAACTTAATGGACGAGTACTGTAGAGTTGGTGAGAGCACAGCAATCAAGGCAATGAAAAGATTTTGCAAGGGGATCATTGCCATTTATGAGCTCGAATACCTGAGATCGCTGAATGCTGCAGACATTTCTAGACTGCTACAAGTCGGGGAACGACGTGGTTCCTGAAATGTTGGGAAGTTTGGATTGTATGCATTGGCAATGGAAAAATCGTCCGACTGCCTATCATAGACAATACATTGGGCATGTACACAAGCCAACAATCATATTTGAATTAGTGACCTCTCATGATTTATGGATATGGACATGCATTTTTTTGGTATGCTTAGGTCTCACAATGATATCAACGTTCTTGATCGATCTTCACTTTTTGCGGACCTAACTAATGGACATGCCCCTCCTTCCAACAATATAATCAATGGCCACTAATACACCATGGGCTACTATCTTGTAGATGGTATCTATTAGGGGTGCAAAATGGTTCGAGTAGACCCAAGGACCGGACCGTTCCGTGCAATTCGGTCCGGTCCGGTCCAGGTCAAATCAAATTCGGTCCCGTTCCGGTCCAAAATCTTAAGTCCCGAATTACTTCGGTCTGGGCCATGGTTTAGGGGTTTTAGTCCCGAACCGGACCGAATTCCCGAATTCCAAAATATATATATATATATATGATTAGACATATTATATATATGATTAGACATATAATTATATGTTAATATTAATGTATTATACTCAATAAATAAGTATTATTCAATTAATAATAATTCTTATTCAATAAATTTCTTACCTTTTACAAAAACAAAACTAAAACAAAAAAGAAAAAAAAAAACCAAAAACAAAAACAAAAACAAAAAAACAAAAAAAAAAAATCCAAACAAACAAACCAAGAACCGGACCAGCCTGGATCGAATTTTTCGGTTCGGTCCCGGTCCCAGTCCTGGTCCAAGCCTAAATCGGTCCGGTTCCGGGACAAATTTTGAAGTCCCGAATTAGTTTGGTCTGGTCCAGAAACACCTCTGGCCTGGACCGGCCCGGACCGATTTGCACCCCTAGTATCTATCTACCATGGGCAAGCACTCGTTCAGACGATTTCTACACTCGTAGGAGCGAATAAGAAATTATTTTACAAAATGCAAGAGGAGTATCAAAAAGATGTGAAAAGGGCGTTTGGGGTTCTTCAAGCACGCTTTGCTATTGTCAGAATGCCTGTGCGCGCTTATGGAGTCATAAAGATCTAAGAGACATTATGAAGGCATGCATTATTTTGCACAATATGATTATTGAAAATGAGCATGAGGATACCTCTATAGATTATGAATATCATATACTATCAGAGGTTGGCCCTCCAGTTGAAGTGTCACGAGAAGTCGACACTACCATTAAGGAAGTTCCTGCATCATCACTATAAGATTCGATCTCCAGAAATCCATCATCAACTCCACAATGATCTGGTTAAACATTTGTGGTCACGAGAAGGGAGACATTTGAGCTTGAGTTTGTGTTTTATAGCCATCTATTAGCTATGTCATTTGGTTGTAGTTTTTTATTTTATTTTTCCCCTTCTATTTATGTTTATGTTTAGTTTATTTAGGTTCAATGCTATTTATGTTTGTTTATTTGTGTTTTTTTTTTTTTCCCCTTTTTTACGTGGTTAACAAAAGTTTATTTTATATCTTTCTATTTGTATTTATTTCATATTGCTTATGGACCGAATTTTTAGTATGGTTTTAATATAAAGAGGTCACAACAATTATATTATCCATTATGATATTTCCCACAAGAATTAATTTTGTAACCTAATTTCATAATAGAGAAAGCTTTAATTCATTAATTTAATTCGAAGTACGATAATTGAAAATAAAATAAAATACATTATAATCATGTAGACGGAGGATCGGGAACATAATATTGTAAGCTTGAGGAACGGTTAATTAATTGAGAGAACACATTAGCCTTGCGCATCTTCCAATAAGCAATCATTTGAGGGTCGTCCATGTTGGAGGGTAGTCCACTCTCATAATCTCATCTTGTTCCTTCCTCTGAAGCTCGTTGGTTCGACTCTTCCGTTACTATGACTTTTCTTGCTTCTAATTAATTCTTCGTAGTACGAGCCTCTTGAGTGTCACCCACGTTATTTTTAAAGTTCTACAATAAATTCACAAAAACGCGAGTCACTATTTTCACTTACCTTATTCTTCCTTCGTGATTCCTTTTCAACTTTCCTTCCACTAGGCCTTTTGAATTTAGGGGAGTTGACACTATCATCAGTTGGATCTTGGTTAAATTCGAGAGAAATGTATGCGCTAAGAATCAGGGAGGCAGTAGGGGATTCAGGGGTTAAGGTCGCCGCCCTACACCATCCAACCACCACTTCTGACTAGTTTCCAATATTAGCCAACAATGATCAAAGTTGAAATGTTTTGCCATATCTTCATGATAAATAATTTTTGCTTCAAGAAGCTAGAGAGAAAAATAAAACAAAATTAGAAATCTTGAATATCAAATCGCGAGCAAGAAAATTTTAAATATAGGGAAAAAAATCACTTTGTCTTGAATCGTGGTTCCACTTTTTGCATACAAACCTTCTGCATCTACGACGCACCCACGATATTTGTTATAAGCACGTTGGATCTTTCCCTAATGGTTTCGAACAGAGCATAGAGTTCGCCCTCATCCCACCATTGTTGGCATGTTCTCATTATAATTTGCAAAAATTCGATGCCAAAAAACATTATCTTTTTGTGAGATCCCGATCACCGGATCTTGAGAGATACACAACCAAGCCCTGCAAATTGCTCTGTCTTCTTCCGTTGAAAAAGCTTTTGTCGCCCTCGAGAAGTAGACATAATTCTAAATAGTAATTAAAAAAAAAGATGTGAAAAGTAAATAAAACAAATTGCAAAGGTAAAAAAAAAAATAAATAAATAAAATAACCTAATAAATTCAGGGAATTGGTAGTGTAAAAACAAATTTTTTGAGAGAAAATAAGTTGGATGGTGAAGAATTGGATGAGTCTAATGCCCATTTTATAGAGAGGTGGAAAATTTTCGTTACACAAAAGAGCTGTTGGGCAATGGTTCTTTTCACAATCTGGCAACGGCTCTTTTGGGAAAACAACCCTCCCATATGGTTTTTTTTTTTTTTTTATTTTATTTATTTACCAAACAAGAGATAAACCCCCCCCCCCCCAAAAAAAAAGAAAAAAAAAGGATGAAACCACAAATTGGAAACATCTGGAACCCAAAAAGGGTCACCTAGAAAGGCTCCTCCCCCACTCCCCCTCTCTCGTCCTCGATCAGCCCCCACCCCTCCTCTCTCACGTCCTCGATCAGCCCTACCCCTTCTCTTCTCTTTCGACCAAGCATTAATGGCTCTCCCCACCCACCCCCCTCTCTTACATCCCTAATCTCTCGTCCCCCACCTCTCTCTTTTCTCTCTTTCGACCAAGCATCAATTGCGTGGATAACCCTTGAAACCCACCCATAACCGTCTCTCTCTCCTCCCCTCCCCCCATCTCTCTCTACCAAGCCTCATCACCGTGGATTTTGGCTCGATCTATGGAAACCCACCCCATCGCCGGCAATCTAATTTGAGAGTTGAGAAAATTGAAGGAAGGAAGAGAAACCCACCCACTGTACGATCTTGGACTCTTAGAGTCATTGATCTTCATCTTCATCATCGCTGGTGTGTCAAATCTCTCCCATTGTTCTATATATGTGGGTATATATATATTTATTTTATTTTTTGAGAATCGGTCATTTTGGAATTATTCATCGTGTTGTGTATATACATTTTTTTCAGATTATTGTTCATTTGAGTATGGATTTTTTGTTCACTGTGTTGTTTGTTCTTGGTTGAGTCTCCCAACTAATTTGGGAGTGAAACCTTCTCTCCTCCAACCCCTACTTTGGTGACATGGCCAAAATAGCTTTGAGCTAAACTGAGAGCCAACCCCAGTTAGAGAAACCCCTTTGAGCTATTTTTGGCCAAGTGAGCTATATATAGCTTTAGCTCATGGTTTAGCTCTCCCGTTGGAGATGTTCTTTGGCTCTCAGTTTAGCTCAAAGCTATTTTGGCCATGTCACCAAAATGGGGGTTGGAGGAGAGAAGGTTTCTCTCTCAAATCAGTTGGGAGACTCAACCAAGAACAAACAACAACACAATGAACAAAAAATCCAAAATCAAATGAACAATAATCTGAAAAAAAATGTATATACACAGCATGATGAACAATTCCAACAAGTGATTGACGCACCGGCGATGATGAAGATGAAGATCGACACCTCCAAGAGTCCAAGATCGTACAGTGGGTGGGTTTCTCTTCCTTTATTCCATTTTCTCAGCTCCCAAACGAGATCGCCGACGATGGGGTGGGCTTCCCACAGATCGAGCCAAAATCCAGAGCGATGAGGCTTGGCCGAGAGAAATGAGAGGAGGAGAGGAAAGACACACAGTTGTGGGTGGGTTTCAGGGGTTATCCACGCCATTGATGCTTGGCCGAAAGAGAGAGAGAGAGAGGGGGGTGGGGGGCAAGATATCAGGGACTGTGAGAAAGGGGGGCAGGGTGGAGAGCAATTGATGCTTAACCGAAAGAGAGAGAGAGAGAAGGAGTGGGGGGCTAATCAGGGACATGAGAGAGGGGGAGTGGAGGGGAGCCTTTCTAGGTAACACTTTTTGGGTTCCAGATGTTTCCAATTTGTGGTTTCATCCTCCTTTTCTTTTTTTCTTTTTTCTTTTTTTTTTTCATTATGTTTTGTTTGGGGTCTATCTCTTGTTTGGTAAAAAAAAAAAAAAAAAAACCATATGGGATTATTGTTTTGCAGGGGAGGGTTGTTTTTCCAAAAGAGCCGTTGCTAGATTGTGGAAAGAACCGTTGCCCAACAGCTCTTTTGTGCAACTGAAATTTTCCACCCCTCCAAAAAATGAGCATTAGACTCATCCATTTTATCAATTCATCCAACTTATTCTCTCAAAAAATTTGTTTCTACACTATCAATTCTCTGAATTTATTAGGTTATTTATTTTTTTACCTTAGCAATTTTGTTTATTTACTTTACACATCTTAGAATTATGTCTACTTCTCGAGGGTGAACAAAAGCTTTTTCAACAGAAGAAGACAGCAATTTGCAGGGCTTGGTTCTCTCAAGATCCGATGATCAGGACCTCACAGAAAGATAATGTTTTTTGGCATCGAATTTTTGCAAATTATAATGAGAACATGCCAACAATGGTGGGAAGAGGGCAACACTATGCTCTATGCGAAACCGTTGGGAAAGATCCAACGTGCTTGTAACAAATATCGTGGGTGCATTGTAGATGCAAAGGGTCGGTATGCAAAAAGTGGAACCACTATTCAAAACAAAGTGAATTTTTTTCCCTATATTTAAAATTTTCTTGCTCACAATTTGATATTCAAGATTTCTAATTTTGTTTTGTTTTTCTCTCTAGTTTCTTGAAGCAAAAATTATTTATCAAGAAGATATGGCAAAACATTTCAACTTTGATCATTGTTGGTTAATATTGGAAACTAGTCAGAAGTGGTGGTTGGACAATGCGGGCGGCGACCTTAACCTTGAATCTCCTACTGCCTCCCGGCCTCCCCGATTCTTGGCGCATCCATATCTCTCGAATCTAACCAAGATCCAACTGATGATAGTGCCAACTCCCCTAGATCCAAAAGGCCTAGTGGAATGAAAGCTGAAAAGGAATCACGAAGGAAGAATAAGGTAGGTGAAAATAGTGACTCGCGTTTTTGTAATTTATTGGAGGACTTTAACAATAACGCGGGTGATACTCAAGAGGCTCGTACTATGAAGAATTAATTAGAAGCAAGAAAAGTCATAGTAATAAAAGAATCAAACCAACAAGCTCAAAGGAAGGAACAAGATGAGATTATGAGGGTGGACACCTCCAACATGGACGACCCTCAAATGATTGCTTAATGGAAGATGCGCAAGGCTGAAGTGTTCTCTCAATTAATGGACCGTTCCTCAAGCTCACAATATTATGTTCCCGATCCTCAGTCTACATAATTATTATGTATTTCATTTTATTTTCAATTATTGTACTTCGAATTAAATTAATGAATTAAAGCTTTCTCTATTATGAAATTAGGTTACAAAATTAATTTTTGTTGGAAATATCATAATGGATAATATAATTGTTGTGACCTCTTTATATTAAAACCATACTAAAAATTCGGTCCACAAGCAATATGAAATAAATACAAATAGGAAGATATAAAATAAACTTTTGTTAACCACGTAAAAAAGGCAAAAAAAAAAAAAAAGAAAAAGAAAAAAAAACACAAATAAACAAACATAAACATAAATTGCATTGAACCAAAATAAATAAATAAATAAACATAAACATAAATAGAAGGGGGGGAAAAAAAAAAAAAACAAAACTACAACCAAATGACATAGCTAATAGATGGCTAAAAAACACAAACTCAAGCTCAAATGTCTCCTTCTCGTGACCACAAGTGTTTAACCAGATCATTGCGGAGTTGATGATGGATTTCTGGAGATCAAATCATACAGCAACGATGCAAGAACTCCCTTAATGGTAGTGTCGACTCTCGTGACACTTGAACTGGAGGGCCAACCTCTAATAGTGTATGATATTCATAATCTATATAGGTATCCTCATGCTCATTTTCAACAATCATATTGTGCAAAATAATGCATGCCTTTATAATCTTGCTTAAATCTTCATGACTCCATAATCGCACAGGCATTTTGAAAATAGCAAAGTGTGCTTAAAGAACCCCAAACGCCATTTCCACATCTTTTTGATACTTCTCTTGCATTTTGGAAAATAATTTCTTACTCGCTCCAACGGGTACAGAAATCGTCTAAAAGAGTGTTGCCCGTGGTGGATAGATACCATCTGCAAGATAGTAGCCTATGGTGTATTGGTGGCCACTGATTATATAGTTGGCAAGAGGGGCATTTCCATTAGCTAGGTCCGCAAAAAGCGAAGATTGATCAAGAACATTGATATTATGGTGAGACCCAGGCATACCAAAAAATGCATGCCATATCCATAAATCATGAGAAGCCACTACCTCAAGTATGATTGTTCCTTTGTGTACATGCCCATTGTATTGTCCATGATAGGCAGTCGGATGATTTTTCCATTGCCAATGCATACAATCCAAACTTCCTAGCATTCCAGGAATCACGTCGTTCCCCAACTTGTAGCAGTCAAAAAATGTCTGCAGCATTCCGCGATCTCAGGTATTCGGGCTCATAAATGGCAATGATCCCCTTGCAAAATCTCTTCACTGCCTCGATTGTTGTGCTCTCACCAACTCTATAGTACTCGTCCATTAAGTTGGTAGGCCGTATGCAAGCATCCTCATTGACATCGTCATCTTCTATAGGCCGAATAAACCAAGATTCCCAAGAGCATCAGCTTTTTGGACGAAATAATTATGTTGTTGGATTGCATTTAAAATATGAAGAAACAATGGACGATGCATTCGAAAGCGTCTCCAGAAGTGAGTGGCTGGGAAACAAGATTCTCAAAAAAGTAATCAAATATTAATTGCTGGTTGTTTGCCTCTCTATTACGATCAATAACTTGCTGACCGATTGTAGACCCACCATGTTTAAATTTTCGTCGTCCTTTACCAGCTATATGCAATTCTACAGCAGAACGCATCACTACATTACTTATTTCATCTTCATCAGTAGATGAGTTTGCATCATAATCTCCCCTCAAAATTTGTTCACTCAAACTACTCATTGTAATAAAACAAAGATAAGATGTGAATTTTTTCAATAAATGGGAGTGTTGTTTATTGTCTCCAACCCACACTATTTATAGAGGGAAAAAAAAAATAGATGCAGGTTGAGGAGAAAGGAGTTGGGGGTTGGGGAGAAAAGAGTTGGGAGTTGTGGGAATAATGGGGTTGGTATAGCTTTCATAGCATTGGAAAAAATAGAAATAAGAATTATATACTTGAGTCATGTTTTAGTTTGAGATTGGTATACAAAAAAAAATTTAATTCTTAAAAAGAAATGAAAAATAAAAATAAATATCAAGAAGTTGGAATAGATTAATGGTAGTTGGAAGTGGGGAATGGAAGTCAGCATGGAATAATGGTAGTTGGAAAGAAGGAAAAATAGGTGAGCAAAAAAATAGCTCATGCTGCATTGGAGCAGTCACTTTATTGCAACGAGCTATTTTTACTGTAGAGAGCTATTTTTGCACTTTGTGAGCTAAAAATAGCTTTTAGCTCACCAAAATAGCTCACTTGGGTTGGAGATGCTCTTAGCATAGCATGTAGCTTCAGCTTCTAAGATTGATTTATTTATTAGATAGAAATCTCAATATATTCACAAAACAAAAAAAATAAAATTTCCAACTCTTCCCAAACTCCAATATTATAAATAACTAGGGAAAAAACTTACAATTTCATCAGGAACGACTGCATATTTCACTGATGGTGAGACCCAAAACTTCCCTGCTCGAGGGAAACATATAAATAACCAACAAGGTCCAAAAATGTAAAGAAACCAACTCTTAAGTTAATAGTAATACCAAATAAAACAGGGAGAATGAGAGATATACAGCACCTGAAGATGGATCAACTTTTGAGGATGTTATATGTTGCCCCTTAGATCCATCCACACTCAATGCATCGATAATTGTCGGAATATTTCTGCCATGCCCAATACAAATGTCATCAGTTACAGATTACAATAAAATAATACAAAGGCTATGTTGTGCACACTCATTTTACATTTCCAAAAAAACAAAAGATGAGGTAAATCATACAGGGAAGTAGAAACACAACCACCTAACCACTTTTATATAAATAATCTAGCATGTTAAAACTCATGATTTTGTTGTTTGAAGCATTGAAAGAGTTCCACAAAGAAATCACTATATTCACATGGTGTGAAATCGTACAGGACTCATGGGAGGTTCTGATATCCACAAGCAAGAATCCATAGAAATAACAATTAATCATAATTATCAGGTCACAACATGCAGCTTTACATTTGTAAGGTTGATGGCTTCAACATATATGCAGCTTTGAATGAGTAATAAAAAAATGATAGGGTACAGGCGTACAGCCAAGGCTGGTAAATAATCAGAAACCCAGATATGGTGGCTGAAACAAAAGATAAGGACTGTAGACTTATGTTTTCCTAATGAACCACAATAGGTATACCTATATCGTTGCACTAAGAAAAAATTCATCATGAATGCTCACTCAAGGTCTAACAGCAAATTCATTTAAAAAATAAGACCCTCACCAATTTTTGAGGGAGTCATTAAGAAGCAAAGGCTCCATGATTTTGTAGCAAATCAAAGTACCGCAGAAAATATAATGTTATCTAGTCATGGTTCTTTTGTTCAAACAAACCAAAAGATAAATAAAGAAATAAAACGAATAAAATTGCTGAAGAAGTCATATGAGAAACCAAAATGTTTTAAGCTTAGAAATTAACTAAAGGCATTTTTAAGATGTTAATGACAGGTTATACGAAAAAGACTTGAGAAACATCAAAGAAAGCGAGATATTTTGAAAACATGTTACTCATGAGATTCCCAAGTGTTTCCAGAAAGTTTCCAAAAGTTCTCTTTACAGAGTTTCTATAATGTTTTTGTTAAGTTTCCAAACCAAAAGCCTAAGCTATTTGGTGGAAGGGCCAAACAAGTATATGAAGCCATATTGAACTTAATTTGTGATCGATGTGGGACGTGGGAGTTTCTGACACTCCCCCTCATGTGTGGGCCTAACAAGACAACAATAGGCCTATCACATAGACAACAACAATGGGCTCGAGAACAAAACAGGCCCAAGAACAACAACAATGATAGGCTCTAATACCATGTTAAGTTTCCAACCTAAAAGCCTAGGCTATTAGGTGGAGGGCCCAAACAAGTATATAAAGCCATATCAAACTTAGTACTACGATGTGGGATGTGGGACTTCCAAACACTCCCCCTTACGTGCAAGCCCAACCGCCTAACACAACACAAATAGGCCTATTATGTGGACGACAACAACAGGCTCACGAACTGAAAACGGCATAAGAACAACAACAATGATGGGCTCTAATACCAAAGTTAAGTTTTCAACATAAAAGCCTAAACTATTAGGTGGAGAGACTAAACAGGTATATGAAGCCATATTAAACCTTATTTACACGATGTGGGATGTGGACTTCCCAACGCTCCCCCTCACGTGCAAGCCTAACAAGACAACAACGAGCCTGTCACGTGGACAACAACGACGGGCTCATGAACAAATAGGCCCAAGAACAACAACAATTACAATATGGGATGTAGGACTTCCCAACAGTCCATCCTCTTCAATCTCCCTATCTGCAAGAATGGTCAATCCAAGATATCCTAAATGATCATTTTGCCACTTCTTTGTTTCAATTGTTAGTTTGTTCCTTATCGTTTTGTTTCTTCTCCATTTTTTGAAGAAATCCCCACTTCTCTACTACTTTCTCCCTTGTATTTCTCTTTCTTATAAAAAATTATCATTTCTTAATGGAAAATTGCCATAGCTTCCACGAGAACTATACAATTGAGCCAACCATAGGTCAATGAAGGACCCATAACATCTTATGTCATAAAATATCGCATTACAGAAGAGCATATGCGGTAATATTCACATGAAAACTCACAGTTTAAAACATTGTTCCAGTTGCAAATGCTATTACCGGTCAATGGTTTCCCCATGCCCAAGCTGTCCATTTGTACCTCTTCCCCAAGAAAATACATTTTGTCTTTCAGTAATAGCAAGTGTGTGCCTCCATCCACACGAGATCTGAACTACTTTCTGTTGAAAAAGAAAACAACCAAAATTTGCAACTAAGGAAAATTGGAGATAATAAGAATAGAATAAAACCCTCTCAAATAGTCCATTAAGAGAAGAAAATCTCTACAGATCTGAAAATTATTGTCAACGGGCTATTTTAAAAATTTTGGGGAACTATGGGAACAAGAATTTGCCTGCTCGTGGGGAAATTTAACTTGCACAGGAGAGCAATGATCTACATTGTCACCAACTCCAACCTGTCCAAACTGTACAAGAAACAGAGAGGTTAAAAACCAATCCAGAGGAAAGGTTTATGACAAATCAACCAGAAGAAAAAGTACAAATCAGTTAAATTCAGAGAAGTTCAAGATCAAAACTGAAGATTTGAGATCTGAGATTTGAGATTTGAAATAGTTGACAAGTTTCCTGGAGCAACAAAAGGAATTATTATATCCTACTGTGTCATATTCCTTACATATAACCAAAAGGAATAAAATTAAATATATAAAAAATAAAAAAAAAGGTTCATCCTAACATCACAATCAGCCCCATGAACCATGATTAGATATGGATAGAAGCACAAAAATCAGTGCAAGTCATTCTCAAGTGTAACTTTTTATCTATCCTGGGAAAAAAGTATCAGAAGGAACCCACATAGGACACCATCCATTATCCAAATACACTGGGATATGTTGGAAGTTGGAACCAATGTTACCTAGAGTGTGGTTTCCAAGTGACTTACATGAACCTTACTTTAAGTAATCTTTTGTTAAAAACCTAATTAATATCTACAAATCTTATGTACTTATTTTTGTTCTCATCTTTGACATACATTTTCTTAATAGTAATGACACCAATTCAACATAGATGCAATATATACAAAGAAAGCCAAGAGAAGTTGTCATTTTCAAATGTTATGGACATCCTCACAATGATTCATGACAGATCTTGAGGAGCTTCATGTGGATTGTATTCTAGATTGCATCTGTTGGTAATTTTATTCCTTCTTTTTTTAGGTCAAGACATTTTCTTCAACTGAATGTGCAGTTTATGCACGTCTTTCATACTACATATTCTTCTTAAAATGTAGTTGCTGGTTATTAACAATATTGTACATGAGTTCTCCATATATTTTCTTTTCATGTGATTTAAATGAATCCACAAGTTTGGATCTTCAATGCCCAAACTCCCTATTTTCCTAAATCTGTATCTAATTTTATAAACAAAAATTATAATTTAAATTTTTTTTTTTTTTGCGATGAACTTTTATATCAACGGGAAGCTCATCTTCTAATTTATTAAAAAAAGAGATATAACTGCCCCTTACCACAACGAGAAAGATAAAATAAAGGCAATGCTAAATGTTTTGGTAATGCCACAAGACTGTGCATTTAAAGCAATTATTTTTCTAAAATTACACATAAAAAACTGTGGCACCACAATAGATCACACAAGACAGACAGCTAGATATGACAAGTTGATTATGTATGATCCAACTTTATGTAATTGCCCCAAATTTACTAAAACACTTTGCTTATTCACAACTTAAGCTCATTCAATCAGAGTGAATTAAAAACATTAAATTAATCTTTCTAATAATTTTGTCAAAACAGTCCAAAATGATTCATGAACCCATAAACATTTGATGATGAAATGATGCAATATTTGTAAAGTAAGGAAAATTCTAATCATCAACCTTATTCCATCCCCAGCCATAAAGTTTTCCATCAGACGTAAATGCCATAGTGTGTCTCCAACCACCAGATATCTGAAAAAATTAAAGCCAATAAAATTTGGTTAACAAAAAAAGGTAGATCTAAGAGAACAAAATTCAACATAACTAGCTCACAAGAGAAGGTACCCATCATAGGAAGATATATCAGACATCAATAACTAAGAAATGTCTCAAGTATTAACTCAACCTGTGAGATATCATGTAACCTAGCTCAGATGAATTAGCTCTTTCCTTACATAAGTTAAAAGAAATTTCCCACTCAGATATAAAGAATGCTTAAATATATATTAAGTACGTAAATATAGTTCACTGCACTTTTTGCTTATTCTCTGTGGTGGATCATAAGGTCCTGGTTTGCAACCTGATCACTTTTCCATGCTAGTGTCCATAAATTCTCACTTTATTTCTCTCTATCGTATTAAGGCTTTTGGCCCAAATGAGAATTGTTTTTTCTTATGAGATAAAGTTATCATATTATATTCAAACAAAGGGTAAATCCCATGTACATAAGACGTACACGAGCAAAAGCCATTTAAAAAGCCTCAAATTAGAGCTTAAGAGAATCTATAAAATGTACAAAAACTAAACCTATCCCACCATTGACTACCCAAGCACTTCCAAATACACCAAAAGAGAGCATGTGGTGCCGTTTTCTAAAAACCGTTTCATCCTAACTCCCGTCCTTAACCTACCGACTCGAAAGCAAATTACATAGCTAAGAACCACAAAACCCAATAAACTCGAAATGATGCAATATAAAACCCAAACTTCCATGTCATTTTATAATTGAAGAAAAGATAGTCCACAAACTCTGCCACATCTTTAAACATGACACACCTATTGAAAATTATCCACTTTCTACAAATTAAGTGATCAGCTGTTAAGCATTTATCTCTAACCACCAACCTCTCGAAGAAAACTATCTTTGAAGATTGTCTTTGTAGGGTTAAACACTTCTGGACCTCTCCATAAGAAACCAAAGCCTAATCGTAAGACTTCCATCGAAAATTCCCATTGGGATTCGACATTACACCTAAGCATCATCCACCCCCAAGCTAATCTTTACCATATAAAGCTTCTCAAATTTTTTTAAACATACTCCCAACTCCCAATCATAGAAATGTTTTGAAAATATGACATTCTAGCGCAAAGTAAACCCCCATCCCACACCACATAATCCCTAACCCAATCATCATTATTCCCTGCAATTTCAAAAGAGATAAGGAATTCCTACAAAGAGACATATCCAACACCAAATAATTTTTTCAAAATTTCACCTGCCCTCCCTTACCCACTTTAAAACCCATCTTCTTAACAAAAGTATTAAGGCCTTACATTATAGCCTTCCAAAGGCACAATCCATGAGTAAAACAAACTTCTTTAGATCACTCCCTCCCCCTAATTAAAACCATACTTCCAAATTTTCTGTCACTAAACTATATCACTAGAGGTGATTGAGGTTTCCAAGAGGTGGAGCTATGGGTTCCAAATTCTATGACGCACGGACAGTTCAAATCCCCCTAATAATCCGTATCGTTTCCGATGTATACTCCGAAATGCGTATCTGATAATGTCCGTAACTATCGGAACAATAACAAACAATGCCATGTCATATGATACGCTTCGGATACTTATTGGATACGTTTGGTATTTCGGGTTAGTTATAATTATATTTGAAATAAACAGGGGTCTAAATGTAAATTTTAAAAATACACAATACCCAAACTTCAATCAAAGAGATAAACCCGTTTTAGTTCATCTATGTTCTCTTCCTACTCTTATCTCTCTCCTAGTGCAACCATTGGAGAGCAATAGAGCTAAATGGTTATTTTGTAATGTTGACATCATTATAGGTTTTTTATTATTATTATTTTTTTATTTCTTGTTTTTTATTTTTATGAACGATGAACATGGTTAGTGCTTATGGATGTGTTATTTGGACATTTTTTCTTGCATATTAATTGACTTTGTAGATGTTTTAAGAATTGTCAAATCGGTGTATCCATCTTGTATCGTATCCGTATCCCGTATCCATGTCCGTGCTTCTTAAATTCCACTCAAGTAACCCTAGCTCTTTGTAGATGAAAGATTTCAACCGATCGAAACCCAAATAAAAGCAATTTTTTTTTTTTTTAATTTGCAAAATGGTCTTTTAACTTTTATGTATTTATTAAATGACCCAAATTTTAACAATAATTTCAAAAAGTCCCAAATCAATCACCTTTTGCAATATTGCCACCAAAATTTTAAGGTTTTATTATATTTACCCTTTTATTTTCAAACATTTTACATATATATATATATATATATATGCAAATATATATGTAAAATGTAAAATATACTCTACACACACACATATATATATATAAGAGAATGTGCCATGTGGCACCTCTCTCAAGTCAAGAATGAACTCCAATTTATTTTGGGCAAAAAAATTTCAAATAATTTTATTTAAGTGACCATGATTTTCAATTGGAAATCCTTGTTGGGACACCCCAAGATTTAAGTTGGGGGGTGGACAATGGATTGCTGTGCTAGTCTCCCCAAGGGTTTAGGTTCCATGGGTGGGTCCAAAGGGCCTGCTGTGGAATGGTTCCCCCATTACCACAAAAAAAAAAAAAAAAAAAAAAAAAAAAAAAAAAAAAAACTAATTAATATGGTAGGAAAATCACCAATCACGTGATTGGTGGTCAATGTTTATTAGATAAAAATTTAAATATCATTATCCCAATGGCTGTGATTTTCAAAGGAAAAAAGAACCCATTAAAAAGCAATAGAATTATGCATATCTCAACATTTGGGCAAAATGATGTGTTCCTCAAATAAATATGGGAGGAAAATCAACAATCACATGATTGATGATCAATGCTTATTCCAGATAGAATTATGCATATAGTGGCCGTCTTTCCTGGGTTTATCAAGAAAGTAACAAACTCAAAAATAGTAACCAAGGGAGAGAATTTTTTTCGTAGAGATTTTTTTTCCCAAAATCCAAGTATTCCTTAATTTTTTTGGTGGGAAATAAATATAGTAGGAAAAAAAATGGTATGAAAATCACCAATCATATGATTGGTGGTCAATGCTTCTAATTACCAAACTCTCATTCATTCTGCTCTCTTATTTACAATTGTCCCACTTTCCTGATGATGTAGGAAACTCAAGAATCTTGAGAAGAGTAAGAAATAATAATTAAGGTATGAAAATATTAAATCCCCAATTCAATTATATGCACATAAAGTTAATATATTATCTCATAACATAATCATAAAATATTGTACATTTTTCTGCGCAACATGCAGATCACTGCTCGTGTATATATATATATTACACAGAAAATTCCTACACGCTCCCAACCTTTGATGCTTTTATGTGCCCTCTCTTCCCATACCCTGTTCCCATTCTCACTTCTTGCTTCATAGAGTGGGTAAACGATGTACTTGAAAGAACCACACAGCTTCTTTTCGGCTGGGTTATTTTCACTCCCCAATTTAACATAGTTAGAAGAGAGATGCTTAATGACCAAGATCATGTGGCGTATTTGCATTTTGATTTTTAGAAAGGCCCTACCAGATCTGGTTTAACAGAGGACAATACCAAGGTTCTAAAAATCCTAAAACTAAAACCCCAGACCCAGATATTTATGATTTAAATTGCACGATCCACAATGTAATAACACTTCTATTCTAAAATTCTAACTTCAATGATCCAAAAGATTTTTTATTCATACCATATTTTGCGAATTAGTAGGGAAAAGTATCAAAAAATAACGAATTATAAACTAAGAAAATTGAGAGTACCATTAATCATCTATCATTTATCAATAGCATCAATCCCAAAAACTTAAAACTAGCTTTACAGGTAAAACTAGTTTACTACAATCCAATTAAGTAAACTAAAAACCCAACTATACCATGTTCTAAGTGACATCAAATTTTACTTCTACATGGTCAAATCACTGTCTTCATTAACATGTTTCCAACAGCCTTTTCGAACAGCTGATTGGTTGATCTGGAGCTGGAGGAAAAGAAATGAGAACTTGGAATCTCACAATACCATTCCAACCCCCAAAAAATTGTATGATACCCAATTTAGTTTAATCAAAACAAATTTAAGAAACCATAACCAGTGCTATTAAAGAACAAATTCTCACCTCAGAAATAATATATCCACTCAAGGCATCTAGCTTATGAGGAACAAGATGATCCTCATAGTCCCCATGTCCTAGTTGACCGTATTTGCTCCACCCATAAGTGTATAAAACACCAGAAGAAGAAACAGAAATTGTATGCCGCCAGCCACATGCAACCAGAGCCATTTTCTCTCCCTGAAACTTTAAATCATAACAACTTGATCCTTAATTCAGAAAAGAAGGTTAGAGAAACAAGGTATATGACACAAGAATGTAGATGAAGAAATGACATAATAACAGTGAGAATAAGCTTGTAAAATCATTGTCTTATTGGAAAATACTAAGTTACTCTCTAAACAAGGAAAATTAGACACACAAGGTTTTGCTACAAAATGTAACATGTCAGGATCAAAATGAAAGCACCAGATAAACAAACACGATTTCACTAAAACTTTGCTCAAACTTTTCCATTTGTTGAATTATACAAGGTTTTTCTGTCTCACAATTCCATTAAGTATGCTTCTTATCTCCTTATAGAATTAAACTGTGAAGAATCTCTTAGTGTTGGGGCCCTCTTCAAATTTGTTCCCCCCACTGTTTTGGTAGATTGTCAGAATTCAACCCTTGATCCCATGTCTCCCTTTAAGATGCAGTACCTGCATTCCAGCTTTGGCCACTTCAAACTAAATCAGCAGTATATATTAATCGACTGGCATATTACACCAGAGTCCCTAAATTGACAGTATGCCACTCAACTTGGTTATTTTGGTAATCAAAACTACTAATCAAAGGTAAAAATGTTGGTTATGGTTTGTAGCAGCAGCTAGATAAACTAACAAACATGTCAGCAAGGCTAACATTTGCAACAAATCAGTAACTACATGTGCTTCCAGTCAAAATTTTCAAGCCACTATTACAACTAAGGTTTTGAGGGCAGGCACTGATTCATATCCAAACCATAGTAAACCTAAACATATCTGATCCAACTGTGTTTCGGTGGGTGCCAATTCATAACCACACCATAGTGAACCAAAACATATCTAACTCAACTTTGTGTACATCAATCTGTGACAGTATCAGCAATACTATTACATCTATGATAATATCTGAATACCGTTGTTGGTAGTGGAACTCCTAAAACCTTAGGTGATGCTGGTTAAATTTTCAGTAAATCTGTAAACAAATAAAATATTTTCAGTTTCTTGACATACATGAATAGCAGATACTTTTTGAGGAACTAAGCGATCATTTCTGTCGCCTAAGCCCAAATTTCCATATCGGCCCCAGCCCCAACCATACAGCTCACCGTCTTCTGTAACAGCAGCAGTATGTTCAGCACCAGCAGCAACCATTTTGATTGACACTCCCTGCAAAAAGATGCACGAAACTTAGATAACATGCATAAAACATTTCAACAAAGTGCTGCCATGCCTACTCAATAACATTTGATGTGCTTCATTCATTGTTCATAACCACAATATGACAGATAATATCCTATCACAGGATGATGCTTTTCCTAGATCAAGGTGATTTTGTTTTATAAAAATCGGTTGCAACGATGTAGTCTTTTAGTAACTAGAACTTACAGATAGATGGTATTGGTTGACATTTTCGGAGCATTAGTTAACATTGACAGTTCAGGTTACAATACAGTAACAAGCCAAAGTGAGCAAAGACTTTTAGTAGTTTTAAACTCATGCAGGTATGCCCTACAATAGGCAACCTATGATATGCAGGACATTTTTCCCAGTCGAATATTAGCATATCAGACACTTGTCGACCAAACAGCGGTGTCACATGTGCCTAGCACTAATTTGGAAGCTTACACACAAGTCCACCTTTCTTTGCTTCAAAATGTGCAAAGTTCTTTTTGCCTTTCTATTTTGTTTCCTATTATAAAGTCATTACTTTCTTCATTATTTTACAGTAAAATGATCCACTATTGTGCAAGGCCATAAGCTATATTCTTATAATATGGCCACTATATTTAATTAACTATCAAAGACAACTTTCCATATTATTTCGACAAACTAGAATTGTTGTATATAAGCTTGCGTTTCAAATAGTACATTCACATGTTCGTGCATAGGCAGGAATTACCCATCATAGGGGTAGATCCAAGACTGATTATTATTAGGTGGAAACCCGGAAAGCAAGATTGGACTTACTGAGGACTTTTACTCACTTTAGGAAGAAATAAAAGACTTGGGATAAAAATCTAGCTACAGAGGCTGATGGAAAGGCCGGCCGAGCATACAGACTTCTACTGCTCAATAGCAAAATCTATGCAAGGTTGGTTGCACATTTTTAAAAAGTGACAAAAATGAAAAGGGTATGCTTAATACACATTAGTTATCACAAATTAGAGGAGGTAGCAAAGAAAATAGAAAACATTTGGGCAGCAAGAAAGCATCCTATAAATTGAGGGAAGAAAAAAACAAAAAAGGAAAATGTCAAACTTGCACTTAGTTCATCAAACTTTGTTTGCTCATCAGTCATCACAAGCACTAAAGTTTTTTCATGGACAACCAAATACTGATGCATCAGGCAGAAGAGAGATGAATTATATCATGACGTCAACAATAATATACAGCATAACGGCATACCCACTTCATTAACACAAGGACATTCATCAAAAGCCAGGTAGCCCGAGGAAGACTTTCTATGAAGACAATATTAGACAAAAAGAAGTTTTAAAAAGCTGGGTAAAATACAGAAAACAACCCCCAAGTTTGGGGTAGGTTTCAGTTTGGTACCCCCATGTTTAAAAGGCATCAATTAGGTACCTAGAATTTCAAATGTGTTCCAATCTGGGGCCTACCTAACCCACCATTTGGTCAACAAACAATAATTCAGCCATGTAACCAACAATTCTTAAAATATGCCAACTTTGCCTTATTTTGCACATCAATACCCTATTTTGCCCCTGTCCGGATCCATAGTCTATATTATGCTTTTTGAACCAGATCTAAAGCTCACCTTTTATCACCTCTCTCTCTCTCTCTCTTCTTACGTAGATTCCTCATTAGATCTCAACACTCATCTTGTCATCCAGATTGAGATTAAGCTAAATATTCTCGAATAATGGATTTTTGATAAAACAACGTCGTTTAGTTAAGGGCGGTAATGTCATTTCACGGCCAGTCGTTAACGGTGTTATCTATTTTGAGTCAACAAACTGTCTGGGTACCTAATTGGCGCCTTTTAGACTTGGGGGTACCAAACTGAAACTTACCCCAAAATTGGGGCTAATTTTCTACAATTTACCCTGAAAATCCCATGATAACATTTGTAAAGTCATGCTGCTTGTCCTTCTCATATGAATTGTGGATGGTACAGATAGGTCTATAATAAAATAATATATTTGTATGACGCATACTACTCGGTTGAAAAATATGATACAGTGACTCGATAATAAAAAAATTGATAAAAGTGGTTTTATAGGCAGCACATAATGGGCAACATTAAAATTTGTAGAAAAAGCATATTAACGACTTCATGCATCATTTTTTGGCTCTCTGTCTCATAATTTGAAAATATTCTGGATGAGCATAAAAAGTCCAGACAGGGAACTTGGGCATGTTTGCAAGTCATATGGTAATCACAAAGTTTGCAAGAGTGCAAATGAGATGGCACTTCATAAATTACTCTGGATGCTTTCGATGTCAAATGATTGTGTGCGCTTGAGGAAGCCAAGTATCATCTAAAAAGAATATTCTTTTTCAACATTCTATTTTGGACTCTATTATATTTGGTTTCCCAGCTGTTCATATACTTCCTCTGTCCCATTTTGTTTAAGCACTTTGACCACACACACATATTAAGATGATGCATTTAATGCATTGCCATGTCACTCAATTATTCAGCTTTCCAATTTTACCATCCTATGATGGAATGTTACTCGATGTGATAGTTGATATAATAATTGTAATTTTAAATACAATTAAGGAAATTTTGGGAAAAATAATTATTTGCTTTGACTTTTGACAATAAACAAACATTTGGGGACATCTCATCGAACAAAGTGGGACGAAGGGAGTATCATTTTTTTTTGTATTTCAAGTGAAACTAAGCTTTATTGGCCATTTCTAAGTTGCAGATGAATGGAACAAACCCTTTAGAGGTTTTGTTGCAATCATGCAAATCTTCCAAAGTTAGGTGATTAAGTGCTAAGCTTGTGGACATGCAATTCCTCACTTTGGAGCAACACTAAAGAATTTCCAAACATGCACATAACCAAAAACAAAAAAAAAAACAAAAAGGAGATGGGTCTAAACATTAGACACATAGGGTTTGAAGTCTCAATCATCTCGCCCGAGATCTCGTCGGGTCAACACGGGATCGTCCATGCCCGAGACGATAAATGCCGCCGGTACAAGAATATATAGTTTCCCCCCTTCCCATAAGATAACATCAAGATCTCAAACGAATTGGGACGAGAAGGTCGAGATATCGACTTCTCGGTGGGTTTCGAACGATATCTCGTCTAAACCGTTCGAGATTTCTCGTACCAATTTGCAATAGTTTCCACTTTCACGATAGCTTCCCCCTTCTCAGACAAAGAGATGTGGTGACGGTCGAGGCATTCGAGGGTGAATGGGGTTTGTAATCATCACTTCATGGCTTCGGGAGTTACTCGAGGTTCTCGAATCCAGATCTGGTATCCTTTTCTCAGATTTGGTTGTCTCTAGTGGGCGGTAGCGACATCTTTCTTGTCGGCCATCACTGCTCGTCGGTCATCGCTGTTCGTCAACTGTTGCTACTCGTTGACCATCGCTGCTCGTCGACTGTCACTCGGAGCACTCACTCCGTTTCACCCTTTGTTTCTTTCTCGTTGAGTGTTTTTTTTTCTTTTTGGGTAAAACTCGCTTGAGTGGTTCGACTCTTCGAGAACCACATAAGCGGCCGGCCCATTTGGTTTTAGTTTTGGCTTCATTTTTTTATTTTTTTTGTTGGTTTCTTTTTCTTATTATTGATACTTTTTTTTTCTTGTTATTATTAATATTTACCGTGTATTGGTTTTTGTTTCTTTTTTTTTCCCCCCCATTTTTTATAAGGACGTACACATACATATATATTTTAAATGATCATGAACTTATGGACCTACACATTTTTTTGAAAAAAAATCATGAACTTCTATATATATATATATATTCAAATTTTCTTTATTTATAAAAAAAAAAAATTTAACAAATACAAAAAATGCATGAATGTATATGAATCTAAGATATGTCAAACGTAATTAATTGGCGAACATATATGCATAATTTTTTTGCAAAATTATTTGGAAAAAAATATTTTTGCATAATTTTTTTTAATGTTGAATTTTCTGTTATTTATAAAAATAAATAAAAAAATACGAAAAATGCATGAATACATTTGAATCTATGATATGTCGGACGCGTGTGGTTGGGAAACATATGTGATATTATTTACTCATCATTGATATGTGATGTTTATTTATATTCGATATCTAAATTTAAAGATAGTATTCTTTCATGTTATAGAAGCGCGCTAGCTCCCATTTTTATGTTTTTGACAATATTATATGCCTGAAGTTTATTATTTTGTTTATTTGATGATTCTAATGTAATCATCATATTTTTTAAAAATTTTCTATGATTTTTTTGAATTTTTTCGAACATTATTTCATGCATAGAGTTACATCTCGCCCGAGACACAACGGGTTGGACGAGACCGAGATGACCGAGACCGAAACACGACAGTGGACCGAGACTGAGACTTTGAACCATGTAAACACATGATTATCCCTAAGTTCACTCCAAAACAAAGAGAGGTTAGAGTCTATAATTTTCATTTCTATAGGTATAGGGGCATGGTTCAAAGTCTCGGTCTCGGTCCCCATCTCATTTCGGTCTCGTTCATCTCGGTCTCGCCCAACTCATCACATCTCGGTCTCGCCCAACTCATCACATCTCGGGCGAGATGCAACTTTACACATGAAAAAGTGTTTGAAAAAATCCAAAAAAATCATAGAAAATTTGTAAAAAAAATATGATAATTACATGGGAACCATCAAATAAGCAAAATAATGAACTCAAAGCATATAATATGGTCAAAAACATAAAAATAGGTGCTACTAATACATCATGAAAGAACACTATCTTTATGTTTTAGATATCTAATATAATCCCAAAGAACACAAACAAATATCATATAATCCCAAAGAACACTATCTTTCATAATTTTTTATCATTTATAAAAAAGATTTAGCATTTATAAAAGACTATATGTTCATGATAGTGGGAAAAAAATTAATAAAAATTTTACAATTTATAAATTTTTTTATCATTTATAAAAAGATTTTTATCAAAAGACTATAGGTTCATACTCCATAACAATACATATAAAAAAAATTAAAAATTAAAAAAAAAAAAAAAAAAAAAAAAACAATTAACATTCTCAGCCGAGAATGTTCTCAACATCAATTAAAAAAATAAAACAAAAATAAATAAATAAAAGTTTAAAAATAAAAAATAAAAAAGGGAACTTAACTTTTTAAGTCGGTGGGTTTGATCCCGTGCAATCGACCCAAGAGAAGAGAAGGGAATGAGTGAGGTGAGAAGCGATGGAGGGGTTCGAACTAGAGGCCTGACCACGGGTCACCTCAGCCACCGACATCAGTCACTGCTACCGCTACCGCTACCATTGACCTCAGTCGATGCTGTTGCCGCTGCTACAGCCCACCTCAGAAGATGCTGCCGCCTACCGAAGAAAACCACAACAACACCACCACCACCAGATCTAGATTCGAGCAACAAGAAAGAAAAGGGAAGCTTTTGAACAAGAGAGAGAACCCATCGAAGGCAAATTGAACAAGAGAGGAAAAAAGGGAAGCTTGAGCTGGGTATCCACAATCGAGGTAGGTCATTTGGTTTCCGTAGGCATAGCTACATTTTTTTTTTTTTTTTTTTCGAATTCCGGCATCTTTCTGTAACATCACATGGGCTAAAGCATGGTCTTGAACAATTTGGGCGATATATTGTTCGAATCACACTAAGATGTCACATTCTCGTCGATCTCGGCTCGGCTCGTCTCGTCCGAAATCACAGCATTCTCGGCCGAGAATGGTAATCCCCCTTATATTCTTGTACCAAAGGAAAATCTCGAATCGGAAGACCGTGCTGTCTTGGCGAGATCTCGTTCGAGACAGCCAAGACTTTGAACCCTATATACAGGATGGTTATATGCGTATACATATCTGAAATCTTTCAATCAGAAAGCGATATGACCTGCCTTACTAAATAAGTTGATATAACTTGGTGAATTAATGACTAGCACTAATTTTGACAAAATAGGCATCATAATTTCAAAACCACAACCTGTAAATTTGTAATAACCAGTGTATAAATATATATATATATATATATATATATATATATATATGTGGATGATGATCAGGTAAGCATGTGCTGATATAACTTACATCAATACCCGCATTAGGGGTTGTACCTTGTGCATTAGTGGGACATGACGTACTTAGGACCAATCCAAGGGGTACAACCCCCAATGCATGGTACTGATATAACTTATATCAACACCCACACTGGGAGTTGTACCTTGTGCTTTTGTGGGATATGAAGTACATTGGACTAATGCAATGGGTACAACCCCCAATGCATGGTGCTGATATAACTTATATCAACACATGATGATGGGAACATAACCGTGTATATATATATATATAGTATAGGGTAAAATGCAGAAAACCCCCTTCTATTATTACCCATTTTGAAGGATACCCCCCTCTAATAAAAAAAACCAACCAAAAAAGCCCCCATATTGTGCAGGGTTGAAAAATACCCCCTTTCGTCCACATGTCGTTAGGTAAGTTAACAGAAAAAACGCTTGTGACTAGCACGTGATAAGGTTAACATCATTTTATGACAATAATGCCCTTCAGCACACTGAAAAGACAAAATACCCTCACCCAACACACTGAAAAGATGAAATTACCCTCACCTATTTCATCTTTTTTTCTATGCTGACTCTCTCCCTTCCCATTCTTTCCTAATCCTCGCCGACGACTCCATTAATACCCCTTAAGATCCACTACCACCGTTTGCACTCATCCTCGTTCTAAGTTGGGCATGGACAGAGAGGGCTATGGGTTAACATCGTGAAGGATCCTTGCAAACCATGGGTTTTTGGGCATCAAAGCCACCACATTCGGCGTCGGCAACCAGGAAGGAGAGGACACCGATGCATGTTTCGCACCGTGGATTGTGAACTCAGTGACACCAACGTCGGTGATTCTCGGCTGTGATGGGCTTCATCTCCCTCTACATTTCAATGAAGCCGTCACCACACGCCTGTTCCCGTCAAAACCACCCCACGTACCCCGTCAAAAACCCTAAAACCCCAATCGAACCACGCCAATTCCCTGCTGCCATCGCCACCACTGTAATTCCATCGCCACCATTGTAATACAAAAAACCCCTAATGTAATTCCATAGAAAACCCTCATCTACATACCTCAAGTTCTTCTCCATCGTCATCACTGTCGACAAGGTTATAGGCCACCTCCACAATCCACAATCCTTTTTGTCTTCCCTTTCTCCTCCTCAACCGCCATATTGCTGCGATCCATGGCTGCTCACCTTTACCTGCCATAGTTTCATCAATTGGAATGCTCCCATGAAAACCCAGCCACCAACTACCAACATCAACTCTTGTTTATAGTGGTTCAATTGATGTTTATGGTGGAGATGATGATGGTCGTGTGATGGAGGAGGAGGAATTGGGAGAAAGCAGTGGTGAATGAATCACCAAACACTGCCTCTTTCCACTTGATACATATATATAGTTGAAGGGAATGAGAGAAAGACGGATTTTCAAAAGAAAGCTAGAGAAAGAGAGAGAGAGAGGAAAGAAAGAAACCAAGAAGGAGATTTCGAAATTGAGCTTAAGGCTCAAATTTGAAGCCGTAAATCGTCACTTTTAGGTGAGGTTTATCCCTTATTAGTAGTAAATATCCATATTTTAGAAGGATATAGAGTAATTTTAAAGTTTGAAGCATGTTTTGAAGCTTAAATACCCATTAATGCCTTCCAAGAAACTTAGAAAATTCATATCTTATGCATATGATTGAATTTAGCCATGAAAGTTTTACTAGATATAGTGGATATAGATAATAGTAAGGAGGATATGTTGATAAAATTTGGTGATTTAATTCCAAGTATGTTAAGAGAAACAATTAAAAAACAGAAATGGTGTTTTACTCATTTTCAATAAATTTTGCTAACTCTAGATCATCTTTAGCAATTTTAATAAATACTAGATGTTGAGAGCTTTCCATAGGTACCAAATTCGTGAAATTTGGTTGAGAAATGAACCCTGTACAATTTTTCAAAGTTCTGAAAAATTCAGAAAATAATATCAGAAAAACAGAGAAAATAGAAGAAGAAGATGAACATTAGACTCGGTTTGACCCTGTCTTACCCGATTTGACCATTAACCCAGTTTGACCCATTTTTATCCTAGTTTGGCCTATTTTGAACCTATTTGACCCATTTTGACCCGATTTGACCCGAAATTTATTTCTAAAATTTTTATAAAAATAAAAATTATAATTTGTTGGAAAATTTAGGTGTTGGGTGAACATAATGTTATTTTACATTAAACGTGGATAAAATCTTCATTTTAAATCCGATGGAGATGAAACTTGATCCATAATGCTCCTGTTAAAGAGCACTACAATCTAGTTCAATTTGGCCAAATTTTGTGAAATTTGAAATTTTACCCCTATTTGAGTCAAATGACTATTTTGCCCTTAATGTATTAAAAAAAATTGCTTAAATGAATTCCAAATTGAGTTTTTCTTGAACCATACAATTTATTATAAGAGATATATGGTTAGATTACTTGTTATTTTGCTTAATTAGGGTGATGAAATTTCATACAGTGTAAATATTGATGCATGAGAAGTACCCATGAGCATGTTATTTATTTACATTGCGAAATCTATTATATGTTATTGAGAAGTTGAGAAGGGACAACTGCCATACAACTAGTGCACTAATATGCCATATCATTTTTTAGGGCATAAGGCCAGTGATATGGTATACACACATGATGAGCGGTGTGTGTTGTGGTCATAAATAATATGTTTTGTATAAGCAGACAAACATGCTATTAAATTTTATTTGCAGGTTGTCCAAGATAACCAAGATACAAGTATGAAATAGTTGCATTAAGAAAATGCATGACATATTGAGATATATTTTTTACATAAATTAAGTTAAATTACATGTGATTTATTATGTGATAAACCTTACTGAGCCGTTGATAGCTCACGATGTTATTTTAACAACATCCTACAGGAGGAGCAGAGAGTCAGTAATGGAAACGAGATCAAGCAAGTCTGAGAATGTTCAAATCTTTTGTTTATGTAAATATAAATTTAGAGAATGCAGTTTTTGAAATATTTAGTTGTTTTGTATTTTGAGAAATATTGTAATACCTTTAAGTAGTTATATTATAAGAGGAGGTATTTACCAGTTATTTGGTTTTAAAATACATAAGAATAGTATGTTATAAAGAAGTATTAGTACTGTCACCACCTCACTAGGCTATGAGAAGACTATTAATGGGACGTGACACAAGCACAATAGGATGCTTGAAGAAAACAAGCACGATTATGATAACCACTAATAAATAATGTTGTGAGTTTTAGGATAAAGATTTGTAACACCCGTAATTTTTAAATAAGGTATTAAGGGTTTAATATGCATTTGAGTTGTGTATTATTGGATTTTTTTCAGTTTGTATTCATGCATGGGCATGGTATGAATTTGATTTTTATATGCATGGGCATATTTATTTAATATTTAAAATTCATTTTAATGATTTTGGAAAGGGTCAGGATGATTTGGAAGCATTTGGGCAAGTTATGCTTAATGCTGACAAAAACTCACAAACCGTGAGGGTACGAATCGATCGGGGTATGAGGCCGATCAATCGGTACCCCTCTAGAAATGGCTATCACGAACTATCACCCCCTATCGATCGATTGGGATTTGCTGAAATGGTTTTTAAAGTGCTGAAATGACACATGTACCTCTCCACTACCCTTAAATCCTTAAAACACGAACCATGGGCATCATATCTGCTTTTTTCTCACCAAGTTAGAGTTAGAGAAAGAGAAAAAACTAGAGAGAGAATGGGTGTTCGGAGGAGAGAGAAAGTGCTTCTCTCTCCATTTTTCTTGGATTTTCATGGGAGCTTGATTTTCTTCATTTCTAGATGGGATTCATGCTTGAGTTGCATGGAAGAGCTTCAATCTTACATTTTGGAGTTGGGGTTTCTCATTTGGGTTCATGCATGTGTAGTTGGAGGTTGGATTCTCATCTTTTGGGGCTTGTACAAGGTTTTGGGAGTGCTTTGGCTTCACCCATAAACATGGGTCTTTATCTTCACCAAATTCCTTGCATTTGGGAGCTTGGGTTTGCATGTGGGAGCTTGCATGTCCATCCTAGGGCTTGGATTTCACTTATACCTGCTAGGGGTGAGCAAAAAACTGAAAAACCGAACGACCAAACCGACTAAATTTTGTCGGTTTTTTTACTAATTCAGTCGGGATCAGTTTGGGAAAATCAAAATTTTTGGTTTTCGGTTTGGGACCGGTTTAGAATTTGAAAAACTTAAAACTGACCAAACCGAACTAATTAAATTACATTAAGGGTTCATTCCAATACGGCATCATTTAGGAGACTCTTAAACATAACCCTAATATCCTTAACCCTAACCCCTCGTCTCATTCTCATTCTCTCGATCAGTCCCTGACTCCCCACCACTCTGCCTCTCTCACCCCCAAGCTCTCACTCTCACTCTTAGTCTCTCACAATCTCACGCTCGCTCTCGCTCAAGCACTCTGCCTCTCTCATTTCTCACACTTGCGATTTATCATAGTATAAACCCAGGACCGCCATTTGGACAGTCTATCAGGAATCGTTCCAGGCTTGAATTTATTTTAGGCCTCGATCATGCAATCCAGCTTAGGAGGAAGTTGTGAGGCACTCTACTGTGATCTATGAAAGGCTTTCGTTTCATTTTATACATATTTCTTTAAGCATTTATCTAAACAATCCTACACAAAATCTAGCATCACTTCATGTTCTTCAACCATTAATTTGCATAGCCTACTTTTTCTGCTCAATTCCTTCCAATATTTTATTTATTTAATTTACCCAACAAAGAATTCAATAATGCATTCCAAACTTTTCTGATCTGATCGATTCTCTAGCTCTGCTGTGTTTTTCTAGTGCCAGTCAGAACTTCTATTTTACATTTTCTTTTTATGCTTTTTTATGCCATTCGATTTTATGGGGTGGGGTTTCATTGTTACTTCTGTTTCAGTAGGCACTCTCCCCTGTTTTGCCCTGTTCTCTTTTGGGGTGGATTTTGGAAACTTCAATGATATGTCGAAGCTTCACAGGGCAAGGGATCTAAAGTTTCAGTCAAGCTAGAATTTCAGGAGCACTGGAATCTTATATCTGGCATGGTAATTAAGCAAAGCCCAGCAGCAACTGTTGGATGAATTGTCCGAACCGAACCGAAACCAAACTGTTACAATCAGTTTTGCCTTGAATTCTGTGGGCTTGGGTTTGCATTTTGTGAAAACCAAATCATTCGGTTCAGCCCCAAATTTCCAAAAAAACCGACCGAACTGAACCGTTTTCACCCCTAATACCCACATCATCAAAAATCACATTTTCTACACTTTTGGTTGAAGTAGGTGCAATTTTCATAGGTTTAAACTATTGACATGATAATAGGGTGTATATTATCATTGTACTTGTGTTTTTTTTTTGGAATATTACTCTTGTATATATGTTGTAAGAGGTTAGTTAATTGCAAGTTGAATATAATTGGGAATTTATGTTGATTTTGGTTATATGCTTAATGTAAATTTTAGGCATTTATATATTGTGGAATTATGAATTTATGGATGTGATTCATATGTTTATTGTTGGATTTAATTTATGATCTCAAGCATGTTAATCATAAATGAATATTTATGTTGTTCTATTTTATCATAATTTGGTATAATTATGATATTTATTTCGAATGTGATACACAATTGGAAAATTTGTGTAAATGATTTTAGTAAAATCATTATATTGCTTATTACATTTCACGGTGGTATAATCATGCACAAATGGATTTAAATTAACTTGGTAATGTTGGGGGCTATTGGAGCTAAGACTACTGCGTTCCCGGAATGGGACATCGTGCCTTGTTTTCCTATCCTCCTCCTAGGCTACTTAGTGTGCTACTACAATTCTAGGTAGGGATGTCGTGCTATGTTGTCCTGAGGATGAGGCTACTATGGTCCAGTTAAGGATGTCTTACTGTGTTGTCCTCTAAGAGGTTGGTTTGTAAATCCTCCATTCCGCACACGATGGCCTCTTTGAGAGAAGTTGGGTAATTAATGAAATAATTAATTGGACAAGAACCTCATTGCATTGGGTATCATGCATTATTCATTTTAAGTTATGGGTTATAACTTATCTTTAGATTTTTGAATGATAATATACTCGGTTAGTATATTTTAATTTAAATGATATAATTGATTTTATTTATATCATTGCTTTAGTTTACTATGTTAAATTGTGCCTACTGAGTTGTCGAACTCACGCCTATGATTTTAAAATGTTTTTCAAATTTTTAGTAAGGGTGATTTACAAGGAAATGCTAGCAATAGGAGATGCATATTCTACTTGGATGATTATAATGAATTTTATAAGATGTATAATTCATGGATAAATGAACGTATTTCATCTGAATTTTATTTGGGTCAATGGCCAATGGAAATGTAAATTAATTAAAATTGTAATTTAATTTATGTATGGTTTCCTTATGTAGAATGCAATGCTTGGGATGAAATCACAACGTATGGATGACATAAAATTTTTATGAATGGATTTTATAACAGGTTTTTCTTATGGTATGTTCCATATACGGATGGGTCATGCCTGAAAATATTTTAAATGACTGAGATTTTGACACATGTCATCCCGTTTTAATCAAAGGATTTATTAAATAAAAGCTTGTTTTATTTTTATTGATCACGACTTAATTAATTTGGGTCGTGACAAGATTCATATTTGCAAATTAAATTTCAAGGAATTCAAGGTGGACTATGAAGTTCGCAATGGGTAATAAAATTGATCAACGCATAGACAAGTTTTGAACTTCCACCATACCAATTAGTCTTTTTTTATAGTTTTATAGTCAATACTCTTATTTGTAAATAAAACTTTTAGTGGGCAACAGAACTTGCAGTTGGTAATAAATTTGATTCAGAACCAAACAAGGACTTACAATACCACATTGGAAAAATTGTGAAAATTTTGAAATGAAAAATAAAGGTAGAAAAGGTTTATTATCTTTAAATTCAAGCCACACCCTGGTCATTCAAAGATTGGAATCACTTTGTGGAAGGTTAAAGCTTGAAACAGATATGATAGTGATATGACTGGTTAAAAGCTCACATTAAAGTATTTCTTTCTTTCCCCTGAGGTGTTCAATTTAATGCTCAGATCATGAGACGATGAAGTTGATCATTGTATATTTATTACTTTTATTAGAGTCCGCTAAGCTTTAAATGGGTCATTTTATAATTATTATTTAAAAAGCAAACAAGAAGGCAGAACACTTTTGCCATTTTCCCTTCTCTTATCTAGCTACGTCATTATTTTTTAACCTGACTAGGTATTCAACACCCTTTTACTCCTCAAGTTCCCTCACCTCAAGGTTTCAGGAACAGTTTTTGGTAAGTGTACTTTTCTGGAAATATTTTGGATTATATGAAAAGAAGACAAAAAAATGACTTTAAAGATAGGCTCTCTTTCATTTGGACGTTTTCAAGTTTCAACAAACAATGACCTCCCATCAAATTTGAGAAACCGCAAAAAAGATTCAAGAGGCATTCCCTAGCAAACCTCCTTAAAAGACAGGGTGACACAGTGCTCCTTATCAAATTAGAGGGACCATTAAGCATCAGCGTAATTATCTGTTTTGGGCCACCTGAGACTGAACATGGATGGATTTTTTTTAAGGGAATCTGGGACAAAGGTGCACATGTGGGATTTGCAAAGACAACCATGCAAAATTCAATTTTCTTCCCTAGGGCTGGCAGAGTGAAGTGAATGGTAAGACTAAGATTATTGCTTTCATTTAGGCTCTTTGAGAAGCCAATGTAAAGAGCTTACTAGTAAAACGATAGAGAGCTGAGTTACATGGGTGCTTTTCCTAACCCTGGAGTACCCGTGTCAACTAGATATGACATGGGTGCACGTACTCCTATCGAAGACTCCAAAATGGTGGAAATTCCTCAAAAAGCAGAGGAATCCAACACCTAGACATGCACCAGCACCCGACACCCATACCTGAGTCCATGTACATAGAAAGTGACACAAGCGTTTGTGCTAGGACTTCCGAGAAGTCCCACATCCCACATCATTTAAATATTAAATTTACTATGGCTTCATAAACCTGTTTGGGCCCTCCACTTAATAGCTTAAGCTATTAGGTTGGAATCTTAAAATTGTATTAAAGCCAGTTGTTGAACTTGGGCCCACTCTATCTATGAGCCCATTGTTGTTGTTGTCCATTTGACAGCCCTTGTTGTCATGTTAGGCCTACATGTGAGGGGGAGTGTTGGGAAATCCCACATCCCACATCGTTTAAATATTAAGTTTGATATGGCTTCATAAACCTGTTTAGGCCCTCCACCTAATAGCTTAGGCTATCAGGTGGGAAATTTAACAGAGACCTAGGGTCTTGTGTTGGAGAATTCCATTGACAATTACCAAAGGTAGTATTTGTATCACTCTTGTGTGTCCATGTCTTATGCTACATTGAAGAAAAAAGGCTTTAAGACTCTAAAGATCAACATGTATGGATGAAATCAAGTCTCATTAGGCATCGTAAGGGACCTAGAGGCCTTAGGTGAACTTTAGGTGGTTAGATTATTGTTTTTGACCCGTTGTGTGTTTTTGATAGGGTATTTTGTATTGAGAGAGATGCAAGATTTGAATCTGCATAGGGTATGTTTGAATGACAGTCTAGGACAGTTCGAATGTAAGATAACCCGAGGAGAATGGTTGCTGTTGGGGTACTCCTTGTTCGAACATATCCTAAGGGCTGTTCAAACATAGGGTAGGACGAGAGCTTATAATAAAGCTTACTGCCACATTCTTGTTTGAACGCCCATACTGACTATTCGAACAATACGGACCCTGACACTGATCTGATTTTTGCATCTTTTTTCTTTTTTGGAAACCCTACACACCTAAAGACCCTAGATATAAGGAGTTGTCTTTACTTGAGAAAGAATGAGGTACGCAAAAAGAGGCTATAAAAACTCTAGTGAAAGACACACCTGCATTGATGAGTCCTACAAACTAGAGTATGAGCTCGAGTGAAAAACCTATCTTCATTCATCTTTAGTGATTTCCCATATTCCTAGATCACCTAGGTTATTGTGAGAGACTTTGCTTTGCTCTCCATTCATCCTTATTGAGGGCCAAGTTTAGGGATAGAGCTTGGTTTACAAGTGTGAGGTTGAAGAGTACGGAGTCAATCACCGAATATAGGGATTGTAATGTAGTTCTTACCTTGCCTTGAAAGTCTTTCTCGAAATAATGGATTGTATGGGTGTAGGGCCATCGTTTTCCCCATGTTGGGGTTTTCCACATAAATCTTGTGCTCCTCATCTTGCTATTGCTTTCATTATTTTGTGATTTTTTGTGATGGAAGAAGGTTGGTTGTGTGTTGCTTGGAGTAGGAGTAGAAGGTGGAGAATATATTGGGAGTGTTTTTCTGCTGGTGCATCGTATTAGTTTGGATTAAAAGTGGTTAATTATTCCTAGGGTTGCCCTAGATATCCCTCTCAACTTCATCATCTAAACTTGGGGTTGAAAAGGATTCCTAATGAATAAAATCTGGGCGACTGTGCGCATTGAAAAGTCTCTTTCAGTTTGTGTGTGTAATCATGTGTGGAAGGGGGACAACAGGGTAATTCAATCATCTCACAGGGATATTTGGTTTTTCATTATTATTTTTCTTTCCAGATGTTCATAGAATTCTAAGTGTTCCTTTCATTCCGAAGTAGGTGAGTGCTTTACTTGGTTAAACCTTCCTTTTGTTTGTTATTTTTCCATTTTGTTCCCTGTTAATTTACCCTATTATTTTCCTAATAACTTTCAATCCTCATAAACAATTACCTAAAAGAAGAAGGGGGAAAAAATAAAAATAAAAATTGATGACCTCGTAGGAAAAAGCCCTTTTTTTTCTTCTTTTCTTTTGTCAGAAATCCATATCATATAGCTTAAAGATCAAAATTAATTTACTCAGATTACAGAGTAAACTACTCAAGCAATATCACTGAGTGATGGCATTTCACAATCTACATAAAACCTCATTGATAAAAAAAAAGTTCATCTTATGCATTTAAAAAAATGTCTTGTTCAATTAAAAACTACATCAAGACTGATGCGGCTTCGCAAGGTGAGGTCTTAAACCTTTGAATGATAATACGATGAAAGAAGGGTAGAGCATCTATATGGACATATCTAAAAAAGAACTAAGAAACCTAAAGTACCTGGAAGGCTTGAATTTTCTGTGGCACAAGAGAGTCCTCAGTGGTGCCAAGACCAAGTTGACCATTTTGATTCCGCCCCCAACTTCAATGAAATAGAGAAAAAATAATATTTATACTCAGTGAGTAAAGCATGTCTGCCAGGAATTTCTAGAAGCATTCAAATTAATATTCTACTTACACAAAAATAATATTACACAATAAAGGCTAAAAGCTAGGGCCCTCATTAGGGTTCCATTTTACTGCATTTGTACCATTTGTAAAGCCCATTACTGATAATGTTGGCTCCAATAATCACAACAAATACCATTCTGATCTGTGGTGAATTGATTCCCTTTTTGCTTTACTTTCTTGCACTCCTTGAGAGAAAAATGGTCGTATTGAGCACTTGACTCCATTTCCTGTACTAAGTCAATTGGCCCTTCAAATTTAGATGGCCTATGATGCTGGAATTCAATTCCCTGACATGGTCTCCATCTATTGTCAGATGTTCAACCTTCCTAGCGATGCTCAGTCTCATTTTTTTTCAATTTCTTCCTCTCTGTGATTGAAAATGACAATCTAGGAAGCATGGACACCCCTCCAAAGGAACCGTGTCCGTGTCCATATCCGTGTCCTACACATGTCGAACATTGACACTTGCTCAACATGCCTCCAACACAGTGTCGGACATGGCCCAAAGGTGTTCAGCATTTAAAAATAATAATTTAAGTTCAGACACTTCCTAAACACGGCTCCAATACCTAAGGGACACTGGTTATGACACTCCTTAGATATGGCGGAGTAAATTTTATATTTTCTAATTGTTTTAAAATGGATAAATTTTGTAGATTTTAAATTTTTCTGGGTGCTTTTACTATGAAAATGCAGTCATGTTGCTAGTGGATAAATGTCTTGCTTGTTTATGTGATTTTCATTTTTTACCTCCCTATATTTTACATTCTTCTTTGATTTGCATAATAAAACTATATATATAATTATAAATATATATACATATATACATATATGTGCATATATATATAATTATAAATATATATATATATATATATGTGTGTGTGTGTGTGTGTGTGTGTATATGCACACACACACACACACATATATATATATATATATTTATGGCCGTATCCCCGCCGTGTTGTGTCCTAGTTTTTTTAGGATGTATGGTGTGTGTGTTGTTTTATTTTTTACTTTTTTTGAGTGGGAGGGGATGGTTGGGGTGACGTTATCTTTTGTTTTCTTAACTCATGAAAGGGGATTTGGAAAACAATCATGCTAATGAAGAATCAACCAAATGTTTACTGGGCCACGGATATATAATCTCTTGATAAAAGAAACTTTTCATCTAAGTTAGGGGTCAATGATCATCCACTACAAATATACAAACCAAACTGCCAACTAATTTTCCAAAAAGGAAGCTCAACCATTACTCTATTAGAGACATGGAATGGGAATCCATTCTATTGTAATTGGGATTTGAAAGTTAATTAGCTTAATTACTTAGGGAATGGATCTTCTATAGGAGTGCATGCCAGAAAATACTAGTTTTTTTTTAAATCCATTTTTATCCTCTTCTATTAGAGGCTATGAAGCACACATACGGATATGGGGTTCAAATACGATACGATACATATATGCGGATTCAACAACTCTAAAAAAGTGTAGGATACGATACGACAAAGATATGTTGATAAACAAATATATTAATATTAATATTTGGTCTAAAACATCATAATAAACATTTTTTTAAAAAAAATTTTGAAACATCTACAAAATCAATTATTATGCAAGAATAAATGTACAAAGAACACATCCATAAGCATCAACCATGTTCATCATTTATAGAAAAACAAAAAAAAAACAAAAATAACATCAATATTACAAAATAGCCATTTAGTTCTAGTGCTCTATAATGGTTTCCCTAGGAGAGAGAAAGAGTGCGAAGAGAACAAAGATGAGAGAACTAAAATGTATTTATTGTTTAAATCGAAATATGGGTATTAGATATTTTCAAATTTACCCTCATTTATTTATTTGTTTATTTATTTTTAAATGGTAATTACAAACCAACCCTAAAGGAATCCCAAACGTATCTGAGGTGTATTCGATGACATGACAATATGTGTTACTATTCCAATACATATGTAGAGTATCATAAACGTATCAGGGAGTATCTTAGGTGTATCAATATCAGATACGAATTCGTCAAGGGTTTTAAAGTATCCATGCTTCATAGATTAGAGGAGATCCACACCATACCAGTTCTCTCTACAATGTTTGTTTTCTATTGGGTAAAAATGGGGGAAGAGGGAGCGAGGGGTGGGGGGAAGAAAAGGGAATTGCCTAGGTACCACAATGTCCACTTTGGGTTTTAATCCCTACTATGATATACTGGATCTCAAAGGGGGTAACAAAAAAATTCAAGGGAATGAAGGGATCAAACACATTACAGTAAAAATAGAAGAGTAGAAATGACCACCAACCTCTGAACCTCGCCTTCCACGGTCAATGCCAGACAATGGCTGTCCCCGCAAGCAATCTGCTTTATCTTCAGACCATGTAATGCTTTGATTGGCTGAGGAGTAAACAAGTCACTAGAGTTTCCATGGCCCAACCTCCCAAAATCACCCCTGAAAAATTAGCCAGGGAAAAAAATTTACCTCATTATGATGAAATCCTCACAAGAAAAACATATAAATAGGTTAGAATCTGAGAACAGGAGACAAAGCCAAATAAAACATATTAAAGTATGCCAGACTGTACTATGTAATTGTCCGTAGAATGAGTCACCTGCAAATGATATTAATTACTAAGATGTCAATGTACACCTCTCACCAGCCTTGTAAAAAATTAAATTAAATTAAATTTCATAACCATAATCAAGCATAAACCTTCACCTAATTCAATAATCAACAGATGAAACAATTCATTATGGTTGTAAGGAAGAGTCCATTTGAATCAAGAAAGTTAACAAAATTTGACTCTGGATAAAAACTGGTAAAAGTACAAAATTAAACTTAATTATTTAATAAGCAAGCAGTGGTCTAGATTCGTAACTAAATTGCAATAGCCACAGAGGTTTCAATCAGAGCTTGCCACACCAGAGGATTCCTACTCGAAAGGAAGGAATCTGGTAGGCCCCACAGAGGCCCATGAAATCCTCCAAAAGTTAAGGAAGAGCAAGAACATCAAAAACACAAAAGGGTCCAGAAAAAGGTAAAGAGATACAAGGTGAACAATCCACAATAAGTTATATAACTAAGAAGGCAAAAGTGAGTGATGTGCAAGAACAGAGGCATCAGAAATCATGTGGCAACAAGCACCAGAATCTAGAATCCATGAAGACCCAGGAGTATCCAAGGAAGCTGATTTGGCAAAACAGTCCACAGGTACCTAACATTGGCTCGATCTGAGCAACCTATGTAAACGTCAGCTACTGAGAAAGTAGAAACAACACCTGTAAGAGTATCAGATCAGGTAGAGACTGAAGGACTAGTAAACCAAAGCAGTAGAACAAGTTTGGGACAGCTAAACCAAAGCAGTAGAATTTGTAGTTGAAGCTATACCCTTGCACAAATTTAGCTCAACTCCTCATAATATGATGAGGTTTTCAAGAGTAACAACAAACGCTATATGGAGATCCAGAAGAAGTACCAAAACCATAAGAGAATTCAGACTGTTCCTTATAAGCAGCCAGCACAAAGGCCTCCCCAGTAGGACAAAGAGCGCCTAAAACATTGATACAAGTCTCCTTAGAGTAAAGAAGCTATGATACAGCAGAATCCAAAATCAGAAAAGGAAAGCAATACAGAATTTGACCAAGGATAGATCAAAGCTCCAATGCAAGATGCATCATATATTCATATCATAAAACAAAAAAGGCACCAACTGACCGGTATTTTTCAAGCTTGACAACACAGATGATACTGTCAGAGGGTTCCAACATACACAACTACTGCCAACGAGTAGACAAACTAGCCAGAATCTATTGGCATTCTTCTTTAAAACCGACTGAGCATAGAGTCCACCATAAGTTCTATAACACAAACACATCTCCTTATCAAAATTGCTCCCATTAAGTTAAGTTGAACGGGGGAACCAGTTACTCAACTACGAATAAAACACCAATTGTGAGTATCCTTCACATCGGGGGAACCAGTTAGTTTCAGATCAGATCATCAACATGAGCCGTTGCATCTCTACCACAAAGATACATCTTCATTGTGACTGTCCAAATGTTATAACTTGAGAAATCAAGTTCCATCAAGTTTCATGACAACTGTCTCAGCATAAAAAAAAATAAAAAATAAAAAGGAAGTCTCATGTCAACTGTAAGAACAAAATTGGCAGAAGCATTGCCACAACTAGATGGAAGAGTTTACTCAAGGAGTTGCCAACCACAAAGGAAGACTAAAAGAGCCTCAACATATGATTAAGGGATGACAGAACACCAAGAACAGTGCTACAATCACCACCCTGAAAAAAACCATCAGCACATATAGTGCAATCCTTTAAATAGAGAACTAAGCTACCTCCAATTGAATTTTTGTCAGCGACTGATCTGTTTTTAGGCTTGATTGAAACAATATGGTATTGAAGTTTAGTGATGAATTAAGAGTTGAATCAGTCATGATTGAAGGCTAAATATGGTCTGGAATTTAAACAAGCTTGAATAGAAAATTTAGGGTTTCCTAAAGCTAGGATAGTGTAGAGAGATAGGAATAGACTTTCTGATCAAAGGCAGAGGTTTCAAAATCAAAACAAGGGCCCAGGGAAGGGCTGGCTGAATGTAAGAGTGTGCACAGCAGAGCTGAAGATAAAATAAAATGAAGCAACAGAAGAAAAAAGAAGAAGAAGATAAGTGTTGAAGTCTCACTAAGGTCTTACAAGAGTCTCACCACAAATTGAGAACAAAAATCTGCAATTTTTAGTCATCATGCTTTCTATAGAACTTTAATAGCCCATATATAGCCAAACTAAAAACCTACAAGAAAGTAACTAAGTAGGAACTTATATCACAAGAAATTCTACATAGCTTTAAATAAATAAGCATAGAAAAAGAAAATAAGAGTAACATTCCTAAAATACCCATTGGGCAGCTAGCCACGTGTTTTTCCCCATTTTTCTCCCTCTTCATAGGGCTAATCCTCGTCACAACATCAGCTTACAACCACAAATGTCACAACAAAAAATGCAAAATGATTCAGAGGTCTATACAAATTTAAAAAGGTGCTTTGGTGAAGAAATAAAGACAAAGAAATGGAAGTATATAGACAACAGGATGGTCTACTGAACTGATACAGGAGAAAAAATTACCCAAAATGGTAATATCTCACAACCAGACTAGCAGAGAAACATAAGAAATGTTGAGATGAACTTATTGACGAAGTTTGGACATTGGAAAAATACCAGCAAGAAAAAGGTTTCCAGTAACTATTCACTCTTAAAACAAACATGAGATTCACCAGAGTCTACAACCTATCGATAAATCAACCAAGAGATCTGAAATCTCCATGAAGGGATGAAGCAAACCCCTAAGCTCCGTAAGGGTTCCAGCACCCAGCCAGAAGCTAACTTCAGCATTCCCAGAGCAGATGTGAACAAAAACTGTCAAAATTTCTGCCAATGGGGATAAAGCAAACCCTCAAGCATCAAAAGGGCTCCAGCAACCATCCAGAAGCTAACTTCAGCATTCCCAGAGCAGATGAGAACAAAAACTATCAAAATTACACCAATACAACCACCTTAGTATCTTAAAGAGATCCAACAGTCAGGATAGAGAACAGATCCGTCAATCAATGCTATTACCTTGAAAATTGAAATAACAGCCCATGAGGGCTCTGATACCATGTTATACACATCGAAAATCAAGCGCTTATATTACTAATAGTGAAAAGCCCATGTATATATACAATACGAACAGACTCTATAATGATACACAACTCTAGTTTATTTTCTGGGGTGCATCATTCATCAAATTATTTTTAGAGTTCAAGCAAAATCAAAGGAACAAGGAACATCTATTGACTTTGTTTCAGCCAAATATCAAACCAAGGAAATTTTCAAGCTCAAGAATGATGAACAAAAGAGACAAAGATGAGAGCAGTTTTCTATAAACAAACATACACTGAAATCACAAAAGATTTCTTTAATAAAAAATAGACATACCATCCCCAACTATATACTTGCATACGTGATTCTGAATATGCAGTTGTATGATCAGCTCCACAAGTAACGGACAGAATTTCATGACCATCCAATGCACTTAATTGAGTAGGAGAAAGTTGATCTTCAGCATCCCCAAGTCCCAACTGTCCATCCTCTCCTCGTCCCCAAGAGCAAACCACATTTCCAGCTGTCAAATATTAATATCATTATTTGTCTCATTAAGCAAATTTGTACACATCAAACATGGGTGGAACAATACGGCTAAAAAAGTTTTGAAAATAAAACTACTGATTATATGTAAAACCAAAAAGATAAGAAACCAAGAAGAAATTACCAGAAACAAAAGAATAAAGTGAGTGAATGACAGCAAAACTTACATGAGTGGAACTCATTTACAGAACCCAAAATAACAGAAGAATAAATCGAGTTGACAAGGGCTAAGATGAACAAAATAATTTGTGTTTGTTAAGATATTACATGAGTAACTGGCTCATGGTTAAGTGCAAACAGAAGGGAAAAAAATTCTTTCTCAACTCGGTACTAGCAAGAGAATTGCAATTGGGGGCCACTTTTATCCTCCTTGAGTTGATTTCAGTTTCTTTAGTTGTTTGGCTTGTGAATTTCTGTTGTGGTTATGTAGGCTTTGTTTTGGTTTTGTTTGGCTGCTTGGTTTGGTGGTTTTGTTGGGGTTCGGCCTTGTTTTGTTTCTTGTTCTCTTTTTTGGACTCCTTGTCCAAATCTGTATTTGTCTTTTCTGATTAATACAAGTTGTTTCTGTTCAAAAAAAAAAAAAAAAAAAAAAAAAAAAAAACACATAGAACTCAACGTATAAATTGCTTGGTAGCAAAAGCAGCCCTTTTGAAAAGATAGGAACAAACTGCTGTTCTTATCAGTAGGAAGAAAATTTGGTCGATGAAATTCATGAACACAGGTAATTAAATATGTTATTACCTTATATTAAATTCCACCCATAACTACTTGTTAGGTTATAGGACCTTGTGTTGGCTAACTCTGTTGCCAAAAACCTTGACAACGTAAGTAATACATTACAACCCCTACACCCAGCAATTGACTCCATATCTTCTTCCTCGAGTTCATAAAGCAAGCTTTATTCCCAAGCTTAGCCCACAAATGCCATGTGGATTCCAACAGCACCTTGTTGGACAACTTCCTTGAACATGGATGAATGGAGAACAACCAAAGTCTCACACAAATCCTAGGTGAGCTAGGTATATGGTGACATTCTAGAGTATTAGATTTCAAGATTTTTCAATGGAGATTACTCTAGATGCAAGCTATCAACAATGGAGGTCTTCTTCCCAAATCTTGCCTCCCTACCTAATAGTCTCTCCAAGCTTGCTTAGTCAAAAGGATTTCATAGAGAATATTTATACTAAGGATTTAGTGTGTGTAGGGTCTCCAAAAAGGGCAAGAGACTCATTCTCATATTTGCTTTAGGTCCCTTGTGGTTCGAACGGTTAGCATAGTGCGTTCAAACAATACGATAGCCGCACACAGTCTATCCACACGACCACTGCAATGTTCAAATGGCCTATGTCGCATATTCAAACATGAAGGAGATATCTCGGGTTACAATACATTCAAATGGCATAAGCCAAACGTTCAAACGAGACTTGTAATAATCCAAAGATTAGGTTCCTAACCATACAATATCAACCTAAATAATGTACTACACACCCAAGGCCATCAAGAAATAGAAACTAACCACCTAAGGTAGTTCTAAGGCCTCTAAGTCACTTACCATGCCTAAAATGAGAGTTGGTTGATTCGATCCATACACAAAATCCTCAACACTTCCAAGTCTTCATCTTCATAGCTGCACAAGACATGGAAAACCCTAGGCTCTAAATACAACTCAAGGTCGATATAGTGGATTCTTTAGGTGTAGGGTCGTGGTTTTTCCTCATTTCGGGGTTTTCCACGTAAATCTTGTGTTCATCCTTTTATTGCTTTCTATTTTTATTGGTGTTATGTTGAATGGATGTGGATGAAAATTGAAGTGCTTGTTAAAAAATATTTTTGTGCAAAAATATCACACCAATTAATCGCGTGTAAGGTAACAACCCTTTAAGCAGAAATGGGGGTTTTGACAAACTAGTGCTCAAGCATAGGATATCTATGGAGTCCTAGGTCACAACCAAATTAACCTAGGTTAATAAGGTGCACCTGCAAGCAAAAAACACTCCCAATATTCAAATTTCCATCTCCACAAACTTTAAATTTCAGCACACAAGCATTTTCTTCATCAAATATATATGGAAATCAATTAAAAGGATGAACACAAAATATACATGGAAAACCTCCTACGAGTAAAAACCACAGCCAACCCGAACACAATCCACTATATCTTACAAGGGAAGGCAAGAAATACATTACATTCCCAAATCACATGGCTATCATCTTAGTATTCTTCCTTTAGCTTGTAAACTAATCACCAAACTTAGCCCGCTATACCCATAGCTTCCAAGATACCCCATTTGGACAACAATCTTGATAAGTGTGGATGGATGAAAGGCAAACCAACTCAACCTTAACCTAGGAGAGGAATGTATATGGGAATTATCTAGAGGTAGGATTCAACAATGGAGGTTCACTCTATAGAAGGAAGCACAAAGCACTCATCAATGGAGCCAAAACTCACTATAGAGGCAAAACTCACTACGGAAGCACACGCAAGCTTTCTTAGCATTCCTTATGCATAGAGAGATCATAAGGATTATTTATACCTGGGGTTAGGTGTGTGTAGATTTTCCAAAAAGGGTAGGGAGAATTATTCTCAGAATTGCTCCACGTCCCGTGTCATTCAAACGATGGTATAGTGCGTTCGAACGGTGCGATGGTAGCGAACAGACTCCCTTTGGAGCCACTACAGTGTTCGAATGATCCATACTGCAAGTTCGAACACAACGTTTCCCGAGGACAGTGTTATATCTCGGGTTACATTAGCTAAGAACGGCAAAGCCATGCATTCGAACGGATCAGAAAAATTCCTAAGAATATTTCCAAAACTTTAACAATTTTAAGCTCAAAACATCCTCCACACAAGGCCAACAATGAAATGAAAACTAAGCACCTATGGCAGTACAATGGCCTCTAAGACACTTACCATGTCTAAAAGGATAGTTGAGACTTGGTCAAACCAAACACCACAAAAATTCTTCACCACTTCAAGTCTTCATCTTGATTACCAATATAGCATATGAAATGGACAACCCTAGTCTACAATTACAACACAAGGTTTACGACATCGGAATTAGGACAACACGGGTCCATAGGACTCAATACTTGTGTTGGTTCCATGGAGTTTGTGAAGGAGTAGATTTATATCAGGGCCGTGTTTCCTTGCTGGTGAATCTAATTTATTGAGATTAAAATTAGTTTAGACTTGCCTATGATTTGTTTAACCTTTCTTATCAACATTGCTATCTAGGCCTGGTGGGTGAAAGGATTTCCTATCGATTAAGTGTGTACAAGTTGTTTTAAAAAGGAATTTTCAATTGGTATCAGAGCGGATACTCTTGCTTCTTCTTTTTTTGCTTAATCACCTAAATAGATATGGAATCCAGCAGTGATATGGAGTCCAACTCCTCAATTGAAAACTTTTTTTTGTTAACCTGATTGACTCGGATTGTGAAGACGGCCTTGAAGCCTCTTACACCAAGCTTGTCAAGGAGTGTGGAGCCAAAGAAAGTAATAAATAAAAAAATAAAAAATAAAAAAAATTGTTTAATAGATTGAATAATGATATCAGAATCTACTACGAAAATCATTCTACATTCTTAATGAGTGATGTAAGGTAGAAATACTCTCCAATTAAAGAATGACACATGGCCATATCCAGACATAATTCAGGTCGGCCATGTCAAGTCAACCTAGCTCAACAAGACATGGCAGCTTCCCCGTAGACCAGAAGCTTAGCTCAACAATTGGCTCACCAGGTCAGGTCGGCTTATGCCTGACCTCATGCCCTTTTAAACTTCAAGATCACTCTGTGCTCATCGTCTACATTGCATTTTAAGGAGCTCATTACAGTCATGGATGACTTGATCATCGCTTCAACTCATTTTCCAGGTTGTTCTATGATTATCTCTCTGAGTACACCTCAAGTATCACGTACTTGTATCCTGGTCAGGATTCTATAACGAATAGATAGGGGTAAGTCCATCTCCACTAATTCGAAGAACGTATAGTTGTACCAAAACTCTAATATCCTAACTTGACGAGGAGGACACCAATTATTATAAATTATGGAATGACTTAAGCATTTGGAGGGGCTCCCACTGGCAAGTAGCAACCCAATGATCGCCAAAGCCTTGTTTTGCAGGTGCACAAGAGAACCGCATGAGGACTACGATTGTTGAAGATTTTTCTCATCAACAGATAGTAATTTCCTTCTCTTCCTACTGACTTCAACAAAAGCCACCCTAAGGTAAATCTAACTGTTGGAAAGTATCACATCCACATTGGTTAAATATAAATTTTAACATGGCTTCATATACTTGTTTTGGCCGTCCACCTCAAAATTTAAGTTTTTAGGCTAGGACTTAACACGGTATTAGAGCATGTCGTTCTTGGGCCATTTCATTTATGAGCCTATCTTTGTTGTCCACGTGACAGACCCATGACTATCTTATTAGGCCTGAACATGAGGAGGGGTATTGGAAAGTCTCACATCCCACATCGTCTAATATAAAATTTGGCATTACTTCATATACCTGTTTGGGCCCTCCACCTAACAATTTAAGCTATTAGGTGACAGAAATCAGCCTCTTAAAGTTTATAAAAGAAATAAAAGGGGCCAGATTTTTCAGCCTCAAGCTTTAATTTGGTGGGATGGAGGTGAAATGGGCCCAACTTGGGAGTATAATTAGATTTTAAGGGGTTTTTTTTTTATTTTTGGGCCTTTAGTGTAGTTGGCTGTTATTTTGTGGTATTTTTGCTAGATTTGGTTGGCCCAAACCTTAGTTAGTTTAGCTTGCTTTGTAAGCCTCTAGTTTAGCTTCTTGTGTAAGCCTCCTAGTTAGCTTGCTTTGTAAGCCTCTTATGTCCCAGAGCATAAAGTCTATGGAAAGATGTATCTGGATTTTTTTTTATGAATGAAGGAAAATTCCTGCTATTGCTACCGGTTTTGAGCTTCCCCTCAAGCCCTAAGAAGGTGTGATGCCTTCCTCATACAAGGAGTGATTCCTAGGACCCTACTAGTGTGATACTAGTAGTTTCCTCTCTCTCTCTTCCTCTTCTCTATCATCTTGTCTACTGTTTCTTCTTTCTTTGTGATTTACAGCAAGTGTTCTTAGCCTCCACAACCCCTATTTTAATATCAGTTGTTGTAGAAAGTTGTTGAACTCTAGAATAGTTGCTGTCCTGAGATTTCCAGCAGCTTATTCTTGAATTTCCATCAACTTCCTCACCCAAGTTTCCGATCTTTGATAGTTCCCCTTAAAGTTCTACATCATTAGGCTAGAAACTTAATATAGTATCAGAGCATGTCGTTCTTGGGCTATTTCATTTGTCAGCCTGTCTTTGTTATCCATGTGACAGACTTGTTACTATCTCGTTAAGCCTGCAAGGAGGGGGGGGGAGTATTGGAAAGTCCCACATCCCACATCGTTTAATATTACTTCATATACTTGTTTGAGCCCCACCAAACAATTTAAGCTTTTGGGCTAGAAACTTAATATGGTATCGGAGCAAGTCGTTCTTGGGCCATTTCATTTGTAAGCCTATTTCTGTTGTCCACATGATAGATTAATTATTGTCTTATTAGGCCTGCACAGGAGGGGGAGAGTTGGAAAGTCCCACATCCCACATGGTCTAATATAAAATTTTTCATGACTTCACATACTTGTTTGGGGCCTGTAAACACCCCATTTTCATCCCTTCCATTTGACCTTTCCGCCTTAGGAGCATTATCACATATAGGTTTTTGCATCATTTTGCCACCAAACCTTTTTAGTTAGACTCTACACATCCCAAAGAATCCATGGTATCTTCCGGGGTTCAATTTGGTTAAGTCTTAATAGCTAATAAGAACTTTTGCGACTTAGAGGGCATTTTTGTCATTTCACTTGCATAACTCTTGTTCGGTATCCAATTCTCGCCAAATTCATTCCGGGAAGATCCTAATGTCATTAGGATTTCATTTATAAGCTTGGTTTAAAGTTAGGTTAGCATCGGAAATGGTTTGGTTAAGAATGATCCAAAGTAGGCCTGCTTTAACGCCGTTCATCGCCCTGCTTAATTTGGTCTAATTGATTCAAATTAATGCTTTATTAATGTCAATCAAGTCTTATTAATGAGTTTTAATGTTTAAAATCATTTTTAGAAGAGTTTGGTTGCAACCATGACTCCATTAGGGTTCAAATCCTAATGTTGTCCTAATGAACCCAATTGACTCGAGTGAGCCACCTTGGCTTAACCCTTGACTAATTGGCTATGTGGCCTAATTTGAAGTGTTTTAGGCTCAATTTAAGTAGAGAATTGAACTACGGTCGTTTTAAGTCTGGAATCAATGAATTTGGGCTTGAAACGGACCTGATACATATACTTAATGAGCAAGGAAACAAGGAAGCAAGATGAAAGCAGCCAAAAGGCCAATTGGTGGCCGGCTGGCCACCTTAGGAGGCCAAAAAGCCACCCTAGAGAGGACAAACGACCACCCAAGGTGCCCAAACGGCCACCAAGGGTGCCCAGTTGGCCTTCTGCAGAGTTTTGGCTTATCCCTTCATTTTTTGACATTATCTCTTCAATTAACCCGGATTTTCTCCAAATTTTTGGATTTTCTCCAAGTTTTTGAAGTGTTTGAGATAAGAATTAACTGTTGAGGGTGATTTTAAGCCTTTGGATCATTCCTAACCAAACTAAATCCTAACCCTCCATTCCACCCACCTACAGCTATAAATAGGAATCTTCTCCTCCTACATTCTTCACTAAGTCTCAATAGAGTATTCCTGAGCAACTGAAGAGCTTGAGCTCAACAGTGAGGAGTGAAAATTCCTTATTAGTACCCTCGACCCATTCCAAAAAGCTTAGAGGCGCCAAATCTCTGCCCGACTCCTGACTCCCAACTCAAGGCTCTCAAATAGAACCCTGCCTCAATTCTGTCAAGTATAACTCTCAACCTATCTCTTTAAAGTTCAAGCTTATGCCATGATATAAATGCTGATGTGATATTGCATGCTCCCTGAATTTTATTAATCATATAAGATTGTATTAGTTTTTAATCCTAAATCAAACTAGTTTATCAAATCGAAGTTGTTTTTATCAAAGCAAGTTATTTTCAAAACAAAAGTTTAATTATGGATTGGATTCTAATAAAGTCCTACAAGGAGTAAAACTCTCCCCCCAACTTAATTGTTTGAACTACATGAACTTTGATCTTTGTAAGAAGTACATAGGCCGCTCACTTGAATCTAAGTCCAACCTAGCTTAGATTTTCTTTTTAATTTTCATAATTACTAATTATATTGCATGGTTGAAATTCATTAAGCCTAATCAATAAATGAGACTGATTTATCGGGCGAAATGGGGTGCCTACGAGCCGTGGCTCGGAATCTTATCATTTCGTAAACTAACCCCGAACCCTTTGTTTTTGGTTCAAGAATTCCCTATTTTCCAAATATGGAGTCAAACTTATTTTTATAAAACAAATCTTCTAGTGATTTCCTCGTACCCTAAAAATGAGGATGGCGACTCCTTACTTTTTGAAACTCTTTTAAAAGTGAAAACGGAACCCAAGTTTTTCCCAAGCTCGATTCCCCGGTGTCCACAGGCCCACCTAACAACTTAAGATTTTAGGTTGGAAACTTAATACTAGCTTCTCTTATATGTTTCAAGCAATACCGAGGTTAGAAATCCGGGGGAAAAATATATAAATCTGTATTCACTTCCTCTTGGTATGTGATTCCAACATGTTAGACATTAGAACATGTTTTCTAATTTAAAAATTAAAAATAGAAATTACACTTTTTTTTTTTTTTTTGATAAAGTAAAAAAGGGAAATTACACTTAAAACCTTGTACTTCAACACGGAAACACTTTGCACCCCTCAACTATTTTTCTCAGACAATTTGCACCCATAAAGTTTTATCATGTGGCACAAAGCACCCCTCTGTCAATCAACAGTTAAAATTTGAACATTAAATGGTCATATGCCACCCATGTGACGAATGTAGAATCATTTTGAGATGGTTATAGTCCTTTTGTTGATAGACACTCCATCCTCCTAAGCTTCTGAGAGAGCTTCCAACCCTCCCATATGAATGCTCTTCCAGCATCTGTCAGCTGAGAAAAGGACATTTTTGCAAAATGATTCTACACTGGTCACACGGGTGGCACGTGATGGCCATTTATCCTTCCCATTTTAACCAAAAGCGGCCGGAGGGTTGCATAATGCCATACGATGAAGTTTTGGGGTGCAAACTATTTGAAAAAAATAGTCGAGGATCCAAAGCATTTTTTTGGCCAAGATAACGAGGGGGAAGCTGTTAATCCCCCCCCCCCCCCACACCCCCCCCCCCCCAAAAAACCAAAAACCAAAAAACAAAAAAAAAAAAAAGCGCGAAATTTCATAGTGCAAAGATTCAAGTACGTACTCAGGTGATTGCAAATTTAAAATGAAAATAAAAAAATAAAAAAAATGAAAAGGACAAAACAGACAGAAATCACAAAAGAAAACAAAATCTATCCAAAAACAAGAAACAGAAAATACAAAAATGCTACGAAAACGGGCCCTCAAAAGATCAAATTCCAACCATTCTCAAACACTAATTCGAACACACAACAATGTTCTATCAACAAAGATTTTGAAAGCACTCTCCCGCTTTCAAGAGCTACAGAGTCAATGCAATTATGCTTTCAAAAATCAAGAAGGCCCTTCGGGATCGCTAACCAAAAATCAAACTTCACGCATAAGTGACGGAAGAGTTGAAGAATGCAGAAAAAGTAAAAAAGGAAAAGGGTGTAATTCGAAGCTTACAGAGAAGAGCAACAGAATGACTAGCACCAGCAGAGACGAGAAGGACACGACGAACCGGTTCACTCACTCCCCCCTCAGCCATGCCTCCTTTTCCTCTGCTTCTTCTTCTCCCGTGGGGGTCAAAAGTGAGAGAGACTGAGATATTCAGTAGTATCTTCCACTTCTCTGGAGAGTTGCCACAAATAAGAGAGAGGGAAGAGATATTTATAGTGATAGAGACAGGACATGTGCAACCTTTCCGAAGCTACTTCTGGAGCAAGAAATAGTAAAAAAGAGTTCACACTCCAAGTGGTGATTGGTGGAGAGAAAGTCTAGAGAGAGAAAGTGGGACGAAGAACGTCGGCTGGTGGTGCCGAAACGACGGCATTGATTGTGCGAGGGGCCAACACACCGGTTCTTATCATCTGCGATCATTTCGTTCACAGTTTCTGAACTTTATGTTTTCAGGCCATTGTACTCTGGGGACAGATCAGTCTTTTGAGTTAACTCAAGGACATTTTTGTTCGGCATGTACAAGCGTTTTTGGAGAGTTTGGGGATTGTAGACAAAAGAAATGTTGCAGAGGATAATATGCTCTTCCCTCACACGGCACCTCGTTCGGCGCTGCTCCCCGTACGACTATTCTCCACCACAAGTTTATATCATTTTTTAATTTTTTTTGGTTTTGCTAGGCCACGTATATAGGGTCTGGTAATTTTAGTACAACAGTCTGTAGTTATAATTGCTATGACAGACAATTCAATGTCGCGAGTGAATATCGTTGCAGCTGAACCACCACCTTTGGTTAAAGAGTAATAATTACAAGTTTCGTGGCCAATGTAAGCTCGAAACGTGTCAGTTTTTGTGAAGTCGAATCTATATATCTGTATAATATATGGGGAGGTTATTATGGCAATAAAAATTCTTAAACACTTTAATAATTTTAAAATTTTTACGGTTTTATAAAATGTAAAACATTTTCAAAAGCACTAGACACAATATCGGTTAGAAAATATTATTTTATAACTAACTTTGTAAAAAAATATTTTTATCAAAATCTATTATTTAAGTGGACTTTTGGGTTATCTATAGTCTTTATTTTGTTTTTACAAAAAATTTCATGAAAAATAGTCCAAAAATCAATTTAAACGAAAAATTTTGAAAAAGCTCTTTTCTACAAAATTGTTTAAAATTATGTTTTCTAATAAGTAAGGCACCAATTTTTATGAAAATCTTTTATATTTTTTTGTAAAATCTTGAAAAGTTTAAAATATTTTGAGGTATTTAAGAATTTTTATTATGACAATAGCCTCCCAACTACATATATAACAGGGAATTGGATCCCTGTTGATATGCCATGTTTCAATATAAGACAAAAAAAATTTTCAAATCACATGCTAAAACAATAAACACAATTACAAAAACCTTTTTTGGGCAATTACTTTGTAGTGAGTGCTTTTCAACTTATCAACTCAAGAGGGTCTTAATATTTTTCTACTAAATATCATAATGCATCAACTCTTTTTTTATTATTTCATAAGCGTCCACCATTAGATTAATTATTTTTCAAAATAATTTATCCATTTGAGAGTATAATTAAATTTTGTGAGATACATTACAATTTAACTATTTAATATATTTTTTATTATATGTTTTAAATTTAATTGACATATTATATTAACAAATATATTTTACTATTTTAGAAAACAAGACTATGCTGGAGGATTTTTCTTAAGTCTGTCATATAATGGTTTACAAAGTCTGTGTAAATCTTGGTAAAAGTTACCAATATAATTGAGACTTCCCAGAAATCTTTGTAATTGTTGTTTGTCCATAATTTCATCTGGAAATTTGCTTGAAAATTCAAGACTTTGTTCTATTGGGATTATTTTCCATTATGAATATTATGTCCTAAGAATCTGATTTCTGTTTGAAATAATTTAATTTTAGATTCTGAAAGAACTAAACCATTCTTTTTAATAATGTTAAACAATGTATATAAATATTTCTAATGTTGTTCAATATTTTCAGAATATATTAGAACATCATCTATATAAACTATAGACCATACTGAATATGGGTTAAAAATTTCATGCATAATATTTTGGAATTCTGATGGAGCATTTTTTAATCCAAATGGCATGACATTCTATTCATATTGATCAAATGGAACATTAAATGCAGTTTTGTACTATCTTCTTCTTTAAGTTGGATCTGCCAAAAGCCAGATTTCATATCAAATTTTGAAAATACTTTTGCATTATATAATCTATTTAATAAATCTTGTTTATTGGGAATGGGATACCTTATCCATTGTAAAACTTTGTTTAATGGTTTATAATTAATGACTAACCTAGAAGCTCCTCTTTCTATTTCCGCAAGTTTGTTAACATAGAAAGCTGAGCAACTCCATGGAGATTTACTTTTTCTTATTAAGTTCTTCTTTAATAATCCTTGAATTTCTTTCTTACAATATTCTAAAAGTTGTTGATTCGTTTGAATTGGCCTGACTTTTGTGGGAATTTGAGATTCTTTAAAATCTGGTTCATAAGGTAAACTAACTGTATATTTTTTTCTGTTCCAAAAAACATTGGGTAAATTAGAGCAAACAGTGCTTTTTAGTAGGGAATTAAATTGTTCAATTTTTGTTTTTAATTCTGGAGTTTGTAAAGCCTGTTCTATTTTTAAGGATTGGATTTCATGATGTAAAAATTTATGACGTTGTTCTTTTTTGGAGATAAGATTTAATGTTGTAACTAGTTTAGCTTTTAATAAATCAAAACTATGAAATTCTCTTTGCTGTGGTGGTTTAAGGAATTTATAAGTTATTTCTTGTCCTATTAGGGTTGTATAAATGCCATCATTTGTACACTAAATGGAGTGATAAGCCTTAAAAAAGGAGTTCCCAGTATAACTGGTTTTGTTAAATCTTTTAAAAGAATAAATGGGGTTTCAACACAAATTCCTTGGTTACACACTTGTATCTTTTCAAGTTTATACTCAATGTACATTTTAGTGCCATTTGCAGTAGTCAATGGTTCTTCTGTTATTTCTTGACAGTATTTTGTTGGAACTAGTCCTTCTGCTATACAATTCATGTCTACTCCTATATCAACTAAGGCGAATGTATTTATTGTTAATGTTTCATTAATAATAAGATTAATGTCTATATGCCACTTTTGATAATCAATTAGTGTTGTGATTTGCACAACATCTAAATCTTGAATTTGTTCAGATGTAGTATCCTCTTTAAGAATATTTTCTGGAAGGGATGTTGAAGAAAGCAATTATTGTGCCAAATAATTTTGTTTTCTTTGTAAATCTTCTACTTGTGTTATGAGTTGTTCTAAAGAATTTACTTGTTCTTTTAAATGTCTAATTTCCATTTTCCCTTGATTTATTTCATGTTGTAAATCTTGAATAGTTGTAGGTCTAGTTTTAGTTTTGTCAAATCTATTTAAAATGGATTTTAAATTATAACTAGAAGGTATATCATTATTGATTTTCATGGATTGGCTAATAGTATTAGAAAGATTCTGTAAATATGTTCTTTTAAGGTCTGGATCCTTAATTGTATCAGCAAAGTCTAATAATTGTCTTTCTTCTTTTGTTAAGGGCATTAAAAATTTTTTTGGAAGTTTATTGCAGCAAGTTGAGGATGTACAATTTTTTATGGGAGATGCATCTTCTTGTTCAGATTCAGAATCAGAAGAGGAAGAAGATGTTTCTGGAATGTCATCTTGTTCAATTTCATTAATGTCTTCAGTAGATTGTGTATCAGATTCTGTATCAGAATGTTCTCTTAATAAATTATGCAATTGTAATTTAAGCTCATCAAGAATTTCTAAAGAGTCAATATTATCTTTTAGTTTGCAATTATTTTTATAATGTCCTATTTTTCTACATTTTCAGCATTTAGGGGTTTTTCTTAAAGAAGTTTGAGAATTAGTTGCCTTATTAGCCTTGTGTTTGTTGGAGGTATATGATTTTTTGGTTTGGGATTTTATTGGATATTTTAACCGACTATATTTCCTACTTTTATATCAGTATTTAGAAGGATGGGTTGGTTTAGGTCTTTTATAAGATTTCTTTTGAGTTTTTCTAATCTTTGAGGATGGTGCTTCTATTTTAGGATATCCAAATTGTTCACAAAATTGTCCTAATTCTTTTCTTCCTAACTTTTGTTGTTTCTTCATTTGTGCCTTTAGTAGGAAATCTATGCATAAAGTTAATCCTTCTGTTTGAATTAAGGAAATAATATCACCATAAGATAAAACATGATAATCAATTACGCTACCTTGTAGTTCCCTTAGTTTTTGTTTAACCTTTTCACTAAATAATTTAGGTAATCCGGCAATAAATCTTTCTTTCCAATAATCATTTTGACAATCTTCTCTTAATAATACTTTACTTAAGAAAACATCTTTATACCAGCGAAAATCATCTAATGTTGGGCATCTTAAATGTGAGAGTACTTCACTAGCACATTCAGTGATGGTTAAGGGGTCTCCAAGAAAATGTTTAATAATAGTATATATAAGAGTATTAATATTATCTAAAACAGGTTGTCCTCTTGCATCTAGAATGAGATTATTATTATCATCAACTTTTGTTGCATGTTCAATGTTATAACAGTCTTGGTCATGTAAGAAATGATTCCACCAGCCTTTGAGTTGGCCAATAAAGCCAGTGATAATTAAATGAAAAGCTTGACTATCCGAGACATTTTGTCGATGTTTATAGGCAGTAACTACCTTAAGAATTTCATTCATTAATCCTAAAATTTGATATTCAGACATGCCATCAATGTTTCATTCGTATATAGAAGATCCACTGTATTCGCCTTGGACATATTATGGGCGTTCTTCAAATTAGACATTAACAGGTGTGGGTCTAGAATAATAATTTCATCTGGTTGGTCGTGGATGGAAAAATGTTTTAGAGTGTAATTCTAACGGTTCATCTTGTGGAGTAGCTTTGAGATGTATCAATAGAGTGATATTTTTAGTGTTGGAGTTAAGAGGTAATTGGGCTAATCTTTTAGTGATTTCATCTACTAATTCATCAGAAGTATCTTTAAATCAAAATTCATGTTCTTTTGATATTTGATGTGGTTTAAAGAGGGGAGAAGATTTTATAGGTTGAGTCTTTGGCATTTGAAAATATGATGTACTTGGTGTTGAGTGATTTTCATTTTTGGGTTTAGTATTTGTATGTATTTGATCTTGGATTAATTCAATTCTGTCTAATTGTGTTCCTATGGTATATAAATGTTGATTTGTATAATTATTTTGATCAATAATCTTTTTCCCCTCAAAAGTCATGGCAAAAGTATTACAGTCTTTAAATGGAGAGGCAGTAGGTGTATTTTCTCTTACTTTTATATGAATGTTTTCTAAAGGAGACTGTATCGCTTGTATAATTTTATTATCTGAAGTTTTCCATTTGATTGTTTCTTTTGTCTGTACACTTATGGTTTTGGGTGAAAAGGGAAGATTACTGACTTTATAATTTCCTTTAACAAATATTTGATACCATAAAGAAAATTTTAAATTTATTTTGTGATAATTACAATATTCAATATGTAGATCTTGTAAAATTTCTAATTCAGTTGGATGTATATTTTTTAGAGGAATTTTCTTTTGGAGTCTGTAATTGTTAATGTCTTCATGGATGGTTTGGATATAGTTATTTAATAAATTTGGATTAAGTTTAAATGTTGATTCTTTTGATAGCATATTTATTTGTGGATCATAACTTGTTTCTTCCATATTTGATCTTGTTGGTGATATGTTTTCAGGATTTTCTAAACTAGGTGTATCAACTGTATAATATGGTTAAGAAATATTGTGAGAATTTGTTCTTACCCCTGTTATTCTTTCTGAAGGTGTTCTGGAAGGTATTTGTGATTTATATAGTGCTGTTGGTTTAGGTGCAAAATATAAAGATCTAGTTAGTGTATACGGCCTAGAAGTATTTGAAGTGAAATCTGTAATGTTCAATGTAACTTGTCTGGTTGGTGTAAATCTAATTCCTACTGTACCATCTGGGTGTTGTGTTATTTGTTCTACTATTTTGTTTTCTTGGTTTTGTGGAGGAACTATATCTGGTAAGGACCAGTTTTCTAGTAATACGACTTCATTCCAAGTTATTCGTTGGGGTACGACGATGTTCGAATGAGGAGATTGTGTTTGTATTAATATAGTATATCCTCTCGGACTTGTTTTTAAAGCTCTTGGGATTATACTTGGCATAACTTTATAATACAATCTATATACTAGAACTACTGCTGCAGCTCCTTTGTTTATATCATAACCATGTGTTTTAATGTTTAATGTTAAAGATTTTAGAATAGTTGGATCATGTAACCATACTGTGAAGTTGGGATAGCATTCAAAATATACTGGATCATTACACAAACTAGATTCAATTAATTCTAGAATGGAATCTGTAAATTGTCTATGTCTAGCATCTCTTGAACATATTAATGATGAGACTTTTAATCCATCTCTTGTCAATAGTTTAAGAGCAATTTGTACACATCCAAAATGTTTGTATTTGTATTTTTTAGTTAAATGTTTTAAAATTGTGGATTAAGATAATAATGGAATAGTTTCATGATTAGAAGTAAATGGAATAGTTTGTTCAACTGTTTTTATTGCATAATCAGTTTTAAAATTAAATGTTCCTTTTTTATATATTGTAGTGGGATTTATTGGTGGTATTTCCCAATTATCAATATCTTTATCCATGTCTTCATATAACTCTTGTTTACTATTAACTATGGTGGTATTTAAAGAAAAGTTAGAGGCAAAACTACTAGTACTTGGTTCACTTGTTGAAGCATTAGACCTAGTAAAATTATTTCGGAAAAATATATTCATATTCGTATTTAAGATACTGAAATTCTAAAGACTGACCATTTTTACACTGCTATGGTGATAACACGGCGACCTTGCCTTAACCCACCAAAAATGCAATATCAGTAAAAATAGAGAGATCAATTTAGAACCAAATCAATCAAAACTACTTTATGAATAAACCTGTCAACAAAGTAAATCAACTGGCTTTGATACCAAAATAAATGAACCTAGGAAAAGGAAAAGGAAAACAAAACAAGAAAGAAATACTAACAATATTTTACAGAACTTAAATACAGAACATGGACAATATACAAGCTTTATTATACAAACTTCAAAATACAAAAGTAGAAATACTTACAAAAGTAGGAGAGAAGAAAATAGAAGGCTTATAGTAAGAAAGGGTTTTTTAGAGTATAAGGCTGGAGAAAGGTTACAAGATAGAAGAAAGATTACAAAAAGATAGGTTGCCAAACCAACTAGTTTGGTTCCTATATATAACCTAAGCTTGGGCAGATTTCAAACAAATCCATGAATGTGCAGTCTTGTCTTTTTTTTGCTGATTAGCTCTTTGTGCCTTATAAATTGAACTGAATGGATTTGGATGAGCTGGAAAAAGGATATGTGACCGACAAAAGATAACATCGGCATGCTGTGAATAGTGGAAAAGTGAGCAATAATTTACTGGAGCGCTTTTGATTTTTGTGCTGGAATCTGTACATTTTTTTTCTTTAAGTGCAAGAATCTACACTGTTATTATTTGTTTGGGCAGAAAGCTTTCCTGATATAATGATGCTGTCGGATGACTATAGATTCACGAGGAAAATGGAGTCCAAAGGTTGAGCCAATAGATTTGAATGTCAGTGCTTAACCCATGGAAGCCGACTGGCTTGAAACTTGTACTGTGTAAATTATAAGTTGCAATGTCAGATGCTTTACATCTGAGAAAAGAACTCCATGCCGTAGCAATCATATTCATTTTGATAAAATGGATGAGAAGTGGCTTCGTCCAAATGTTCTTCATCGGAATCAACTTGTGACAGAGCTTCGCGTAAATGTTGTTTGTATTCTGCTTTGGATCTGGCAGATGCTATCTTTGCTTGTTGTTTGGACTTGACAACTAAAAATTCACTGCTTGAGTCTGTTTGAACTGGGGTCTTACAGACAATTAGATTTTATGGAGAAATAAAATAATGTTGGGAGTATAAGCTTTCTAGGCAACAGCTTTATCCCACCATTTAAAGGAGAATCTTCGGTATAAATGTGGAGTTGGAGGATAACTGCCAATGGGAGAAATAACATAATCCCATTTAGAGATCCATGAGAGTTAGAAAAGAATAAAGAAAATGAGTAATGGAAGACTATGTTCTTGTCCAGGAAATAAGTAATGGTTGAAGAAATGTTCAAATCCTTCAAGGACGGAAGGAGGAAGCATTCTGTTATCTGGACCATACTAGGAAAACCATTGGTTAAACCAGGCTGGGTATTTTGGTAAGGTGTTTTGGCAATAATGGAAGAACCAAGAATGGTTCCTATTGGAATTTTGAAAAGAAAAGGTCTTGTGCCAGGCATCAATATAATAAAAATAAGTATAGACTTGAGGATAATGTTCTTAAGAGAATCTTTTTGGAGTATATAGAGCTTGGTTCCAATCAGAATAGGAGAGGACCTTAAGGATCCTACACTTGGAATGGTTTGCAGTTTCTTTATTTGGAACATGAATAATAACAACAGAATCGGTATCAACAAGGATAAATTCATAATAATTTTAGGACTTATCTCCGAGAGGAGAAAGCCAATGTCTTTCTGGGAGAAAGATTTGGTGGGAGATTTTTAATGCAATGGCTGATTTAAATTCTGGTTCAATTGCAATAATGGGCAACAGAGTTTTGTTATAAATGTATGAAGAAGGGTTGACATTCCTTGATTCATCAAATTGTGCTGGATTGGAAACTATTTGAGATGAAGAATCGGAAGGACTGGCTGCCATTTTGGCATAAGTTTGGGGTTTTAAGGGTGGAAGGGAAGAACTAGGGAGTTCTGGAAAATCTAATGGTGCAAATGGATTGAGTGTTGTTGGGATAGAATAAGGTTGTTTCCCTAAAGGGGATAATGGAGGCCGAATGACTGTTGGCCGAACACCATGTTGTTGTGCATATTGTGCTTGAAAGCTGGATGTTTTGGAAGAAGGAGATTCCTTCTTTGGCATTGCATAGTCTGATTTGCTGGTTGGTTTGGGCTTGTCACCCATGAGAACAACTTATAACACAAATAGAAGATTTACAAAAAAAACAAAATTATTTGGCACAACAATTGCTTTCTTTAACATCCCTTCCAGAAAATATTCGTAAAGAAGATACCACATCTGAACAAATTCAAGATTTAGATGTTGTGTAAATCGCAACGCTAATTGATTATCAAAGTGGCATATAGACATTAATCTTATTATTAATGAAACATTAACAATTAATACATTCGCCTTAGTTCATACAGGAGCAGACATGAATTGTATAGCACAAGGACTAGTTCTAACAAAATACTGTCAAGAAACAACAGAAGAACCATTGACTACTGCAGATGGCACTAAAATGTACATTGACACTAAAACTCTTTTTTTTTTTTTTTTTTTTTTTTTTAAATTTCATAAGCTTCCACCATTAGATTAATTATTTTTCAAAATAATTTATCCTTTTTAGAGTATAATTAAATTTTGTGAGATACATTACAATTTAACTATTTAATATATTTTTTATTATATGTTTTAAATTTAATTGACATATTATATTAACAAATATATTTTACCATTTTAGAAAATAAATGCTTTCTTAAAATTCTAATTTTTTAATAATTTTATTTATAACACAGGTTTTGAAGTTAATTTAACATGACATAATGTAGTCAACACTGAAGTATTATATTTTAATTTGTTATCAACTACGAAGTATTTTTAGCATGCTCCAAACCCATTTTGCAGTTTGGGACACATAATTTCCACTTTCACCTCTGTGCTACTGATACGTTGATATCATGACACAACCTAAGCATTTCTACCATTTGTACTTGTTAATTTAATTTATTTAACGCAATTTATTGGTTTTAGACCTAAGCCTTTCTATCATTTGTACTTGTTAATTTAATTTATTTAATGCAGTTTATTGGTTTTAGATTTTTTGGTATGTTTAAAAACAAATAAGTTTTTAGTATGATTGTGACATGACCATGTAATATTATGAGTAATGAGAATGAAGTAGAGTAGAATTATAAAGTCAAAAATTACTTTGACAATCCCACTTTATTCCACTCCCATTGACTCACGATACTATATTAACTATATTGCAATTACATATAATTTTTTATTGATTAAGAACATGTATCTAATCTTAATGAGTCGAACGTACGTGGAACCCCATAAATATTCACTCCTTAAGGGCATCTTTGGCCGTTACTCAAAACCAATATCAAGTTCAAATCAAAGTAAAAAATGTCGGAACTTTTTCCAACCCTTTATTCAAATCACATCAGGGAAGTATCATATTCATACATAGCGAGGAAGGGCAAAGGGATCCGATATGTTCGAAATATGTGAAGAAATTGAGTGAATTATGCATGACATGATATGATTGAGAACATTTGATGCATCATAATGGCATCTTTATACTGTTAACTTTATATCTGTTACGTTGATGATGGGCGGAGACAGATGAAATTGAGCATATCCTACAGTTAATGCAATAATATACAGATTTATTGAACAAGTAAATCGTGGTCTGTATATACATATTGCAATGAGGCATATGCGCTGTACCTGAAAGGTAGAACACATTTGGCACAAAGTCTATTTGTATTTTTTTTGAAATTATATTTTGCAGGTCGTAAGATATAATAGCAACTTAGGTATGAGATATTTTATAAAAATATTATTTACGTGTCACAATGTTTGAACATGAGATGTACATTAATGAAATTGATATAATTTCAATTGAAAACATAAATTTTTATATAATTTCTCACTGAGTTAGATAGCTTACATAGTTGTGAAAATTTATGATTTTAGGATGATCGACTGATTTAGGAGTGCTTGACCATAATTAAACAATTGTGAAAAGTCATAGCCATCATCACAACTAAAATTCACGAAATAGATTATTACGATTTTAGTATCATTTGTGATGCTGAGTCATTCTCTTGAATGAAACAATTCTATGGTGTTAGAACAAATTTTACTACCTGATGTAGGCTTTATAAGCCATGATTTAATCTTGCAATAATAGTTTATTTACCTCGGAAAAAAGGAAGTCTAGTCTCTTGAATCATCCTATTCGCAATAATGATTTTGTTACCCAATTGTATGTAAAACACAATAGAACAATTTAATTTTCAATTTTCAATTGTGAAAGGACATAAATGCCTGTGATAATGTGACGTGGAATTGGGGATCAACGGTTGGAAGGGGGATCTGCCCTATATAGATAGGTGACCAACAATTGTGAAGTAATGAGTGGCACGAACCCTCACCACATACTAATAACTAGTGCAAGTTCAAGAGTTACGTCTATACTCTATAGGGGTGGACTAGAGTTCTTCAGATTTCTGTTTCACTAAACGAAAGATTTTAGTTTTGACTTCCCATATTTTATCGCAGTCATCCGAATCCATGGATTAGTTAGCAATATCTAACTTTCTATTGGTTCATGGATTTTACCATGGAAAAAAAAAGAAGTAAAAAAGAAAATATAGAGAAAAGAAAATAAAAAGAAAAAATGAAATCATATTAAGTCAAAATTATTTTAATTATTCTTTTTCTATCAATTTTTCATTACAATCAAATAAAAAAAAGTACGACTCCTTATATTTTTTTTTTTTTCCTTAATAAAATACAAGAGCCAAATAGAGCTTAAATACCGATGTTGGGGGAAAAAAAGGTCAAGAAGGTCAATATCTCTAGTTCAATCCTAAATTGATAGACACACAGCGAGATATAAATGACTCCCTTAAAAATAAAATAAATAAATAAAGTGTCTATGATTAGACTAGACACATGCATCCAATCCAAAAGGACCTAACTTTTGGAGGGATCCTTTTGGAGGGATGATGGGGGCCTCATATACCATATTCACACTCCACAACCCAGATTAGGCTTAATCTAAATTGCTTAGTTCAATTCGGAGAGAAAGAACGCATGCATGGAGCTATATCGACTTACTGTCGGAGGTTCGAGAATATATGAAAGGACATCTAAGGCTAAGGAAGAATTCAAGGAAGTCCATTACTGAGAGAAGTGGTGATCTCGTCTTGCTTGCTGGGAGAGAGGAAGCTTCCGGACCACCTTTTCCAGCCAGATAGCGAGCGATCACTCAGCAATGAACACTAACTGAAAGCGGCCGGGAATGAGTACCTATCCCTTACGGTCCATTAATTAGTGGTCTAGATTCAATCTGGCACGTGGTGGCTTTGGTTGAACACTGGTCATTGGTCAAGCCCTAATTATATACCTTAGGCCTGGCCGCCTGGGTGACCCCAAGGCTGGTCCATTTTGGTCCAAGCTGCAAACCAACGTGGATGGCCCTGTCATTATCCTTAACATGATCGAGCAATATGCGGGCCAAATCTGGTCCCTTCTTCTGAATTTTTGCTTCAACTCAGCCTTCATACGTCGATGGTACCAACTTAATAGACGATTCAACTATGGGCGCCTCCACTAACACCCCCAATACTTTGTTGTTCATCTCTCCCTTATTTTATATTTTAAGATTTTCTAAAAAATATAAAAGATTTTTATAAAAAATTATCATGTAATCTATTAAAAACATCATTCTTAACAATTTTGTAAAAAAAAGTTTTTCAAAAATATATCTTTTAAATAAACTTTTTAGCCATTTATGAATTAATGACTATAAATAGACAAAATGTCACTTAAATGACAAATTTTGAAAAAACTTTCTTCTATAAAGTTGTTCAAAATGATGTTTTCTAATGAGTAGTCCGTTTGGTTTTTATAAAAACCTTTTATATTTTTCATAAAATCTTGAAATGTAAAATAAGTGGGGGATGAAAAGCAAGTCTTTAGGTACCAATAAAAACCTCCTTCAACTCTTTGGTACATGAGCCCATCTAGCAGTTCAATGGACATATATATATATATATTCTTAGAAAGATCAATATATTAAAATATATTCTACCAAAAAATTTTGTCATATTTTTTTTATGACAAAAAAAAAATGTTGTAAAATATGATATATATAGATATGATATACCAGCAGAAACTCATGCGATTTGGGGAAATTGCAAATAAATATCAAGATATGTCTTTAGGTATAATTCAACTCTCTGCATCCTTACTAATAAAGCAGTGTTTCCATCCCTACTTAATAAAATAAAATAAAAAAGGGGAAAGAAGACTTAATCTGATCGAACAATAGGATGACGTTTATTAGAAATCATTGACTTTAAAATTTTCTTTTCTCATCAACCTCTTTCTTTTTTTTTTTTTTTTTTTTTTTTTTTTTTTTTGTGGAATCAAATAAAGGGGTTGCAAGCTAAGGTCCCAACAATGTTGGCACCATAGAAGACCCAAATCATGTGCTATAACCCATCTTTTATTAAAATAAAGGAAAACAACATTTGAAAAATAAAAAAAAAAAAGCAATAAAGAAAAAGCTCACTCCACAAGATAGCTAAATTTCTTATTACCTAAATAAGAGGTACATTCACAATTTATTGAAGTATTTACGTTCAGCTTTAATCATGTACGGCATATTCGAAATATCTCAAGTCATCCGTATTATTTATATTATTACATGGAACTACTATTTCACACAAAGTGATAGAACATTACTTTAAATTCAATAAAATGTACTCATTCTATTGAGGGTTCTAAATTGTTAATTATAATTAAAAAAAGAAAGTTATCAATTTTGATTGGACAATGCCCCACCTCACCCTCAAAGCCAATTGAATGCCATTTTAAGCCAATTAACCTGTTTTTCTTTTTCTTTTTTTTTAAATTTCTGATCGATCAATGACGAAACTCCAAGCGTATGCACGTTCTATTGCCACCTGACCTCCCGTGTCAGACGCAACCGCGTACGTACGTTCGCGTTAGTCTTTATGATTGAAATCAACAAATCCAACGAATCTCTCTTTTGACCCACAAACTCTCTCTCTCGATCCCACGCGGAATTTTTCAAGTCCAAGTTGGTCACTACCTACAATAATTCATAAACTTCACTTAGTGGGACCTTAATCATGTCACCCCCAAACAAACCCCACGAACATGACAAGTTGACCCACCAGACATCTTCAATAAAAAATTTTTTTAAAAAAATAATAATAAAAGACCCTTGAACTTTCCACAGCCCATTCATATTGACACTCCAATTTCAAATCCTACTCACAAAACTCCCAAGAAACAAAGGAGAAATACGAAGAACCACATCAATGGAAGCCGAAGCTGCATCGTAAGTTACTGGGCACCTTTTTTTTCTTCAACATTATTCTCGTATGAAATATTGACTTGGAAATTTCTCTCACAAACACCCTTTTTTTCGTTTTTCTTTTGTTATAAGCTGTGATTAACCATTCCCGGCCATGGCAGGTTCGAGACAAGTGAAATGATAGCAACTTTCCTAGCTTCGACGCCGTTGCTATCGGAGTCATGGAGGCTCTGCAGCCAGGCCAACACCACTGCACCGGGGAGTTTCGTCGTAGATCATGTTGGAGACACAAGTTATGTGGCTTTTTCCGGTGTCCAAACGGTTGCCGGGTCAGACCCCAGTTTCAGAGGTTTGGTGCCATTGAATAGTGCTAGTAATGGCCTTTTTCCTCTGCTGCACCGTCACAATGAGGGCGAGGAGCCTGCCATGGTTCATGCAGGCTTTTTACATCTCTTCTTGACCATGTATAGCTGCCAAACCTTCCAAAACCAGGTTAGTTTCTTTCATTGTATGTTTATTTATGGAGAAAACTGCAAAATCCTCGATTTTCTTTTGCTTTCCTGCATCTTCTTGACACCCAAACATATCATCATTAATTAGTCCCTACTTTTCTAGCTATTCACTGCTTTTTACTGAATTGAGCTGAAATTGAGGTTATTAAATTTACAAAATCATAAGTTAATAACCAGATGAGTTCTTTATACCCCTTTATTAGCAATTGAATGATGGGAAATACTATAAATTAGCAGCTTCTAGATATGGCACCTAATCATATATAACACGGTTTGAGTTGGTAGACGAAAATACCATATAAGCTATTTAGCATCATTATAAGCTAATGATTTATTCATACATCAAATGCTGTTATATGGTGTTGTATTATGATACCACATATAATATTACTGGCCCTTAAATGAATGATTCGCATCTCTGGTAAGTTGATTTGTATTAAGGGAAATTTTATAGGGTGACGGCTAACAATATTTCAGTAGCATGTTTGCATGAGTCATGTGCACACGGTGGCTTTCTGTCATTCCCCATGTGCCCCACTTGTCTGACAGTTTACCACTATATGCTAAAGTTAATCAAAGTGAACTCCTATAAAGTTGATCAGCAACAACGTTGCTAGAACCCCAAGGACAGTGATTGTTTTCCAGTAATCTTTCGAGTCGCAACTTTTATCATTCAATCTTTCACACCTAATGTTACCCTTCCACAATTCCCCCTCCTATTTTATAATGAAGAGGGCCTATCCAGAACTTTGACACAAACAAATAGGGTTTAAAAATTTGAATTACTAAGTTTTTTTTTTTCCTCTTTTTGACATCAAATTAATAGGATCTACTCTACCTTCTTTCTAAACCCCCTAATTAGTACCTTACGAATGAGAATCAATTCTTCTCGATAAGATGGAACCAAAATCTCTTATTCAACAAATAAAGAGAATGCCATTAGGCTATCAAATTATTAATGATTTGAATTACCAAATCAATGAGGATAAATGTGCAAGTTAAAAAATACATTAAAGATAAAATTATCCTAGATTGCTGATTTTTGCAATTTTTAACTTAGAATGTAATGAAGACAGTCTAATATTATAAGAATATAAATAAATTAAAACTACGACACAAAAAGTAAAAAATAAAAAATAAAAACTAATAATTCATCAACAGTTCTACTTCAGAATGCCATTTTATTGCATGATTGTTAACATTTAGATTTCCCTTGTACTATCACTTTATTGGAGAGTTTTGCTTCAATTTGAAATCAATTGCTCCTATTTTACTTTGCTAGGTTTAGTCCTTTAATTTATTTTCTACAATTCTACCATTTGGTAGAGTGCTAACTTCGATCCCCCTCCTTCATTTTAAAGTTTAGGTAAAATGCTAAAAGACTTAACTTTTCCCCTAAGCCCATCTGTCTGATTATGACAGGTAATGTAATAATAGACATAACACACCACATCAACCCACATCATTATCAACTCGTATTAGAGTGAAGCTATTTTCACAATCTTTATTTTTAAATCCACATCCCTTATACCTTATCGTAAGACACTTTTTTCTTAACTATAGTCAAGAAAGGTGTGAGTCTAATATAAAAGATTGTGGAAATAGGCCATCTTTCATATTAATTGGACAAATTAATGAATTATTCAAAATAGTATTCTCTAAATTTTAAAATCTTGAGTTTCTTTTTTTTTTTTTTTCTTATAATTTTTTTTTCGTTTTTAATATCGATCTTCAATGTGAACCAAACATTAAAAGGGGAAACCTTTTGATTGTTTTAGGCTTGACTTGTGGTTGGGGTGGCACTTTCAAGCTTTTCAAATATCCGAGTTTCCCCACTTTCGAGTCTCTTCGTCCAAAAGCGTGTGTACCTTTTTAGCCGTGTGGACTAGTCCTGCTTTCTTGAAAACCACGGCCGATATCCTTTAAATCACCCTACTGATTTGAGTCATTATGAAAAAAAAAAAAAAAAACTTTATTGAAATTATTATTAAAAAAAATTAATATAATGTCCTATATTTTATTAAATTATTACCAAACTTTCATCAATTAATAAAGTCATGTCAATAGCACATGATTTGAATTTACTATGGTGTCAACATAATTGAAATACTACGTACAATGGTCTATGATGCTTACTTCCTTTATTTAGTTTTAAAAAAATAATATTAAAATTAATTAAAGAATGCCCTAGGACTTAAAAAAAAAAAAAAAAAAGAAAAGAAAAGAAAAAAAGAGAAGAGAATAGAATTAAGGATCCTTCTATAGTCTAAAAAACTTATATTCCACGTCCGTATAAATAATCCATCATTCATTTCAAGTGGAATCCTCACTAAAGTTAATTCCACCCCCACCTACAAAGCACAAAAAAAAAACAAAAAAATCATTTAGTGGTCTTTCGTGGAAATACATTAGAGAAAGGACAAAAAAACCTACGTGCCAATTAGATGGTGGAAGGTATATATATATATATATATATATATATATATATATATATATATATATATATATATATATATATATATATATATATATATCTATTATCATTATTCTTTGTCCATTGTGGAATATTTTGTGTCCCATGTTGATATTGTCAAATGGCAGGGGAAAAACCGAGCAAGCACTTAAGAAAGAAAGAGAAATTAAAAATAAACAAAAAATCAACCTACATCGCTTTCATTCAAGGTACTCTCTTCTCTTTGTGTCACTACCACCAACCCTTCGAGGATTTCCTCATAAACATCCAATCACTTAGGCCAAATTGAGGAACAAATTTTATTTGTCCGAATATGCTTGTGATCTAAGCTCCTACGTATTATAAATTGATTTATATACTAGTGATTGTTACGCTTTTTAGAAGTTCTTATATGAGGTATGACCAAATAAATATCTCGCTTCTCTGATGTGAGTGGTAAAAATCTGATACCTCACATTCGGTTGATGGGAGCTCGAAATCTCCCTATCGTCCCTTGATTTAAACCCACGCTTGCTTGCGTTTGAGATAGATGAACAAGGGGGTGTGCGGGCAGCCATAGCTGCTCCGATGCCCAAGTCAAGTTGTGAAACCAGACTAATAATAAAGAAGAAGAATAATTTTTAGGGGAAAAATGTCATACCTTGTTTTCCTCCCTTGTGGGTATTTTATAGATGAGGATAGATATCTTTTTAGATGCATTTATTGCTATATAAAGTTGTTTGTCACTTATGTGAGCTGGATGCACCTCTCATATGGGGAATTGGATTCGGTGCTGAGTTGATAAAACTCAGCACCATACCAAGGTAATCCACACCCTTGAATAAGAGATTAGATGGCTTGGATTAAAAGTTGAAAATGTGCTACTGAAATGACCAAAATACGGTCTCATTGGACAACTTTTTCAACTTTTAATTTAAGTCATCCAATCTCTTATTCAAGGGTGTAGATTACCTTGGCATAGTGCTAAGTTTTATCAATTCAGCACCAAATCCAATCCCCTCACATGGGTCTTTCTTAGAGGCCAAATCTTATCCTTTAACTGCATAAGCTGCAATGGGTAATTATACCTTGTGCCGGTGTCCACAACAAGGAAGAGATGATATTTTTATCCCCCCATTTGCCACATCTAGTCTTTCTATATGGCACGTTGGTGAAGTCTCTATGTAAAATGTTTATATTGTCACCCCAAGAAAGCCCCATTTGATTGAAGCAAAAAGGAAAAATGAAAACGAAAAGTGGTCATTGCAAAAAAGTAGTGAACTCTGCTACTAATTTTTTCTTGCAAGAGAATTTTTTCCCAAAAATACATACAACATTTGTTTTACGAGAAAAGCAAAACACAAAAGTCCAGATATGAATTTCACCTTTCTTGTAAACCAAATAAATAGCTAGAAAACCAAGTTTTATCATTACCATTTTTCTTCAAATTTTTCTTCTTCTATTTTCCTATATTTCACTTTCCTTCAAAATTAGGGAATCTTGTTTTAAAACCCTAAACTTATTTTTCGAAAAAGGAGAGAAATCACCTAAGTTACAAGATGGATGGTCATGAATTATGTGATTAATTAGATTATTTTTTACTAACCATTGTATTTAGCCAACCATTGCCAAATTAAAAGAAACCACCAGCATGAAAGGTATAAACTCTATTTCAATTATTGAAACCAATTTCCTTTAAAAAAGATAAAATAAAATAGATTTATTAGAGTATCTTTGCCTTTTCAATGCAAGTGATAAGATTCGGGTTCGAGCAATGATGTCATCATGGGCCTGATGTCTCAAAGTGTGTCTCAATTTTAGTGCAAAGTTGAAATACTGGGTCATTGAGTTTTATTTTATTTATTTATTTATTTTATATATAATAACTAGGTAGGGTTGAGTTTTTTTTATCTATTAATTTAATACTTTCTCTTTGAAGAAATTTTTTTTTAAATCCAAATTTGCCAACTTTTGAATGTGTTCACACAAAAGCGTTCAACTTTTAGTTCCACTCCGAAATGTCTATTCTCTGGCTTCTATAGTTTGGATCATAATGCTCCCCTCTCATTGTTCCCTCTGCATTAGCTACAGTTTACATGCACGTTTTGTGTAGGCCCAAAAAAACTACAGTAATGAGCAAAATATCATTTTAAAAATAAATGTGCACCTCATGTTAATAATTTGAGTAACCAAGGGGGTTGTGAATGTAGTACTAATTAATAAAAGTGGTGTTCAATATACATAATAATATCCTAATTTGCATTTTAATAAAATTGGTAAAAAAAAATTTAATCAATTATTAGAAGCAAAGACGAGGGAAGCATGCATTATTGACATAAGCATTGGGTATTTAGTAGTAGGATGAAGGGTGAAGATCCCTCTAGTCTAAGAAACTTCTAGTCTCCGTTAGTTAAAAATCATCGTTCATATTTTAAAGTGAGATCTATGTAAAGTCCATGGCGTGTGATTGAATCATATATTATGTTTTAAATTAAAATTTTCCCAAAATAAATCTAGAATCATATTATTATTCTTGCAAGGCAAAATTTAAACTAAAAAACTCCTAATTGAATAACACCCCTGCCCCCCCCCAAAAATAAATAAATAAATAAAAGAAGATCCATTTGGGGTTGATCCAAAGGCACCTTAATAAAGCCAAGGCATCATCTCTTTTGTAACTTTTTAATCTTTTCCTATATCTCATTAAAAGGAAAAAAAAGGAAACTTTATATCTTTTGTTGAAATTAAATAATGATATATGCATCAATAACAGTACGGTCAAGTGGTTCCTTTTATCTCAAAAAAGAGGGAAGGGGGGGAACTTTATATCTTTAGTTGAAATTAAATAAAGATACATACATCAGCATCAAAAACAGTAGTAAGCATGCGGTCAAATTAATAGACCATGACTTGGTTAATTGGTCTTTATTTTGTAATATGAAAATGGTTTCCCATAGGAAGGAAGACCCAAGACGGTCAAACAAAGGAACGTGGAACACGCTTTCAAACCCATGCTATGGTGACCCACTGTGTTGGCTTAACTTTTATCATGGTTACACCAAAGTTCTAACTTTTCAAATTATTTTTTATCTTATTATTATTATTATTTGTGTGGATACCTCTAGGAGGCTTTAAACTCCAACCCCAAACCTCTCCCAAGTGAGGAGATACTTGGACATATATATATATATTTTATATATTTTCCTTTCTGGGATAAGTAGATACTTTGGCTATTAAGCCATTGAGTTGTGTTCTGGTAAAGAATTTTTAATCCAAATTTACTTCGTACTTAGGTAACTATATTAGAAAATTTCAAGGTTTAATTAGAATTTCAACTTAGAATTTAGAGGGTTCAAATTCTGCCTAAATATTCCATCTAAGGAGATAGAATTTGTCAAATTCTAATGAAGGGAGACTTGGCACAATTTTGATCACCACTATCACTACCATACATCACCATTACTACCAGTCTACCACTACCACCCATTACCATCATCAGGACCACTGCCCAACATCTAGTTTTATTAAAAAAAAAAAATCATATTTTCAAAAAGTTTAGCCAAATAAGAAACTTTATAATTTTGGCAGTTAAAAATTTTGAACTTCCGTTATTTCAAAATTTTGCATTTTTTTTCTTTTTAGTTTTTCAAATTCCTCTTACAAACGCAACCTCTGCATTTCCTCAAATTCTTAAGTTTTGTTTGGTTAGTGTCAAAACCTAATTTAACATTTCTGACTCTATAAATAGTTCTATGTATGATGTAATAGACAAAAGACCAGAAAACCGCTCTATAGGTAGGATTGAGCTAGGCTACTTGGACTAAAAAAGCTATTTGATTAATCTAAGCTGCCTACATATAACTTGATCCAAGTCTCAAGGTTTCATTTTCCTCTTATTATTGTGGCTTATCCATTTGAACCTATTTGAAGTTGCATTGGTTCTTACTAATGGTAAAGGCTATAGAGTCTAATGTTCTTTAACCAAGTGAAGATGGAGAATGGGGCATACTGCCTCCACCTGAAGATGGCGAAGGGACAGAGCACATATGTGGAATCAAGATAGATCACTATCCATCTCATAATAATAATAGAAATAATAATAAACTAAAATGGTGGTTGGGGGTAGAGGGTGTTACAAGAATGGAAATTTGAAAGCTTGCAAGAATCATTCCAATTCCCCTATCGACTACTCCTTTTCAGTGTCTTCACAGCAACCAAGCAAAATGTTACTGTTGTTATTGACAATAAATGTCCATACAATCATTCTATATAATTAGTTAGTGTTAGTAGGATGAATTCTCCTATGAGGATTCAAACTCAAGCCTGAGGTACAACGTTCACACACTTTACCATTCGACCTGTATGACATCTTCAAACAAAGCAAAATGTAAATATACATGACACCATTTTATAATTCGAAGTTCAGAAAATTATAACTAGGTAGCGTTGAGTTTTTGTTTATCTATTAATTTAATACTTTCTTTGTGGAGAAAACTTTTTTTTTTTAAAAAGTACTGAGTAATTTTAATAGGTTTATGATTGAATTCGTTGGGGTTTTAGCTTCAAGCTTCAAATCCAAATTTGCCCCACTTTTGAGTGTGTTCACACAGAAGTGTTCAACTTTTAGTTCCACTCCGAAAAGCCCTTTCTTTGGTTTGTATAGTTTCAATCATAATGCTCTACTCTCATTGTTTCCTCTGTATTAGCTACAACTTACACGTTTTGTGTAGGCCGAAAAAACTACAGTGATAAGCTAAATATCATTTTAAAAATAAATGTGCACCTCATGTTAATGATTTGAGTAACCAAGGGGGTTGTGATTAAAAGTGATGCTTATAATTAAAATTTATTTAAAATAATATTAAAAACTTCAATATACATAATAATATCCTAATTTGCATTTTAATAAAATTGGTAAAAAAATTTAATCAATTATTAGAAGCAAAGACGAGGAAGGCATGCATTATTGACATAAGCATCAAGTATTTAGTAGCATTGAGTATTTAGTAGTAGGATGAAGGGTGAAGATCCCTCTAGTCTTAGAAACTGTTAGTCCCCGTCAGATAAAAACCACCGTTCATTTTTTAAGTGAGATCTATGTAAAGTCCACGGCGTGTGATTAAACCATATATTATGTCTTAAATTAAAAAATTCCCAAAAGAAATCTAGAATGGTATGATTATTCTTGCAAGGCAAAATTTAAATCGGAAAACTCCTGATTGAATCAACACCCCCCCCCCCCCCCCCCCTTCTCTTCAGAAAAAAAAAAATGGTAGATCTATTTCGGGTTGATCCAAACGCAGCTTAATAAAGCCAAGGAATCACCTCTTTTGAAACCTTTTAATCTTTCCCTATATCTCAGAAAAGGGGGGGGGAAAAAAAGGAAACTTTATATCTTTAGTTGAAATTAAATAATGATATATGCATCAATAACAGTACGACCTTATATCTCAGAAAAAGAGGGGGGGTGGGGGGAAGAATGAAAACTTTATATCTTTAGTTGAAATTAAATAATGATGCATACATCAACATCAACATCAAAAACAATAGTAAGCATGTGGTCAAATTAATAGACCATTGAGAAAAAACGCATTACATAATGATAAGCATATCCTCCTCAATTGGTTTCCCATAGGAAGGAAGACCCAAGACTCATCTGGGTCAAACAAAGGAACTATAGACCACGCTTTCAAACCCATGCTATGGTGACCCACTGTGTTGGCTTAACTTTTATCATGGTTACACCAAAGTTCTAACTTTTTAAATTATTTTTATTCTTATTATTACTATTATTATTATTTGTGTGGACACCTCTAGGGGGCTTTAAACTCCAACCCCAAACCTCTTCCAACAAGTGGGGAGATACTTGGACATTTTTTTTTTTTTTTCCCCTTTTTGGGATAAGTAGATACTTTGGCTATTAAGCCATTGAGGTGTTTTCTGGTGAAGAATTTTTAAGCGAAATTTGTTTCGTACTTAAGTAATTGTATTAAAAAATTTAAAATTTTAAGTAGGATTTCAACTTAGAATTTGGAGGGTTCAAATTCTACCTAAAACTTCTATGGAGATGGAATTTATCAAATTCTAATGAAGAGAGAATTGGCACAATTTTGATCACTACTATCACAACCATACATCACCATTACCACCCATTACCATCACCAGCACCACTGCCCAACATCTAGTTTTATTAAAAAAAAAATTATTTTCAAATAGTTTAGCCAAATAAGAAACATTAAAATTTTGGCAGTAATAAATTTTGAACTTAAAAATTCCATTGTTTCGAAATTTTATGGCCTTTTTTTTTTTTTTTTAATAAATTCCTTGTACAGACGTAACCTCTGCAATTCCTCAAATTCTTAAGTTTTGTTTGGTAAGTGTGAAAACCCAATTTAACATTTTTGACTCTATAAAGAGTTCCATGTATGATGTAATAGACAAAAGACCAGAAAACTGCTGTATAGGTAGGATTGAGCTAGGCTAATTGGACTAAGCTATCCGATTAATCTAAGCTGCCTATATATAGCCTGATCCAAGTCTCAAGGCTTAATTGTCCTCTTATTATTGTGGCTTATCCATTTGAACCTATTCAAGTTGCATTGGTTCTTACCAATGGTAAAGGCTAAAGACTCTAATGTTCTTTAGCCGTGTCTAATGGAGAATGGGGCATACTGCCTCCACCTGAAGATGGCGAAGGGACAGAGCACATATGTGGGATCAAGATAGATCACTATCCATCACATAATAATAATAGTAATAATAATAAACTAAAATGGTGGTTCGGGTAGAGGGTGTTTCAAGAATGGAAATTTGAAAGCTTGCAAGAATCATTCCAATTCCCCTATCGAATACTCCTTTTCAGTGTCTTCACAGCAACCGAGAAAAATGTTACTGTTGTTATTGAGGATAAATGTACATACAATCATTCTATATAATTAGTTAGTGTTAGTAGGATGAATACCCCTATGAGGATTCGAACTCAAGCCTGAGGTACAACGTTTACACACTTTGTCATTTGACCTTTATGGCATCTTCAAACAAAGCAGAATGTATTACATGACACCATTTTATAATTTGAAGTTTAGAAAATTATTTGGTACCAATTAAAACCTCCACTAAATTAGTCAAAACTTGAATAAAGTCGAATATATGTAATGACTAATAAACATCCTTTCAAATTGTTTTGACACTGTCATTCCACATTCATTGTCAATTTTTTTTTTTTTTTTTTTTTTGGACTTATTTTGGATAATGTCTAAACTTTTATATTGTTCTCATTTGTTCAAAAAAATTTCATATCTAAATGCAGATGTTGGCTATAATAGAAAAAAGCAAGTCAGTTGTGATCACGGGTCACTCTATTGGAGGAACAACTGCTTCTCTTTCAGCTCTCTGGCTCCTATGTTATCTCCAGTCCACTTCCTCTTGCCTCTCAGTCCTCTGCATCACCTTTGGCTCCCCATTGCTTGGCAACGAGTGCCTATCAAGAGCCATCCTCCGAGAAAGATGGGGAGGGAATTTTTGCCACATTGTCTCAAAACATGACATTGTGCCAAGACTACTCTTAGCTCCTATACTTTCACTCACTCCTCAACTGAATTTGCTCCTAAAATTCTGGCACTTGTCAATGACATCTCCCCAGTTTGGAAATCTTCCTATCCCATTACCCGAAGAAGAGAAAACCAATTTTTTTTTCTTTGTATTGACTTATGTCAAAGCATCAGCAGAAGCAGAAGGGTCAGCGGTAAGTCCATTTTGGCCCTTTGGAAACTATCTGTTTTGTTCTGAAGAGGGATCAATTTGTGTGGATAATGCTATGGCCGTTCTTAAGATGCTGCATTTGATGCTTATGATGGGTTCAGCCAGTTCTAGCATTGAGGATCATCTCAGGTATGGAGATTATGTTGGGAAAGTCTCTCTGCAATTCTTGAAGAGAAGAAGTTTCATGCAAGGGGAGCTTCCTGAATCAAGCTATGAAGCAGGGATTGCATTCGCATTGCAGTCCTCAGGAATAGGCAGCCAGGTAGAGTTTTCCATTTTTTGACTAATGCTAGTTAGCTAGTAACACAAGTGTTTCATGATTTCAACCATTGTGGTGGTTTTGATTCCTTCTTTAGGCCCTAAATGCTTAAAAAGTCATATCTACTTTCATAATCCTTTTCTTGTTATATCTACCTTTAGGAATCAGTTGCTACAACAGCCAGGGACTGCCTAAATATGGTGAGGCGGATGGGTCGTACTCGTCCACCAAACCTCAATTGTGCTAATCTAGCTATTGGCTTATCCAAGATAAACCCTTACAGAGCTGAAATAGAATGGTATAAAGCATCTTGCGATCAGTCTGACGATCAAATGGGGTACTATGATTCATTTAAGCGAAGAGGAGCTTTAAAAAGAGAGTTCAAAGTCAACATGAACCGATACAAGCTTGCAAGATTTTGGGACAATGTAATCTCAATGTTGGAAAACAACCAACTACCTCATGATTTTGAGAAGCGAGCAAAATGGGTCAATGGTTCCCATTCCTATAAACTTCTCGTTGAGCCATTGGACATTGCAGAATATTATAGAACTGGTATGCACCATACCAAGGGCCACTATATGAAGTATGGGAGAGAAAGGAGGTACGAGATTTTTGATAGGTGGTGGAGAGAGAGAAAAGTTAATGATGAAGAAAATAAAGAGAGGAGCAAGTTTGCAAGTTTGACACAAGATTCCTGCTTTTGGGCAAGGGTGGAGGAAGCGAGGGAGTGGCTTGATAATGCTAGAAGTGAGAGTGATAGAATGAAGCTGGCTGAGCTTTGGGTGAATCTGGATATGTTTGAAAAGTATGCAAGTAGTTTGATTGAGAGTAAGGAAGTGTCCATAGATGTTGTCGCAAAGAATTCAAGCTATAGTTTGTGGATGGAAGAATGGAGAGAATTCAAATCAAATGTGCTGCGATTCACTCAGTTTCCAGCTTAAAGTTCTTTAGCGAATATTCAAGGATAATAAAGCTAATCAAGCTTTCAAACCACATCCCCCCCCCCCCCCCCCCCCAACAAAAAAAATGTAGAAGAACTTAGGCTTTGTAACATATTCAAAGACTGCTGTTTTTTAACTTTGTATGACTTTGCAAGCTCTCTCTCTCTCTCTCTATATATATATATATATAAATAGATATGAATTTTCTTACCCCTAAAAATCCATGCAAAGCCTCTATGATAAAATCTCTCTATATTTAGCTGCTATCAGTTCTTCAGGCATATACTATCTCTCAGGACATACAGTATTACATAGAGTTTGAGATGCCAAAATTTGGCATGGATTCTACCCAGATATGATTAACAGTCATATGATATAAAGGATTGTATAGCCATTCTGGTGAATGATCTGAAAGAATTGAATTGCTGAATTACTGTTTCCATCAGACTAAAGGAGCTTCACATTTGCCTAGTATCATGACAAGATATGCTAAAATTGGTTTTCAGAGTGGACAAGAAAAATTGTAACTGAGAAAACCCGAAAGACATATATCCCAGAGACAATGGAACAATATGAACTCCATTTAAAGGAATTTCAGTAATATACACATTCCATATGAATTTTTAGAAACTTAAACCTTCCCTTTCTGAATATCAATGTTCCTAACGGGTCCCTTAAACCATATTCTCGCATCCAATAGCCACCAAAGCAATATCAAACCCAAACCCACACCCAAAGCAACCGGTGCATAGTTGAATGTATTCCAAGAAATAGGGTAGAAAGTTGGCAAAAGGAAGACTGAACAGGTATAGCATATCCATAGAAGGGCTACCAAGCAAATCGGCCTACTTGCTTTTCCCAAATAAAATGGCCCAGCTTTGAAGTTCTTTTCATCCATTACCATTCTTGCAAAGATTGGAACTGCATACCCACCAACCCATCCGATTGTACATATTGAAGTTATGGCGGTGAAGACTACATTGACTTTCAAGATTGGGAGTCCAAGAAGAATGCAGATGGCTGCACAGAGCCACACTGCATTTGAGGGAACTTTGTGCTTTGGGTGCACTTTTCGCCATGTGGAAGAAAATGGAATTCCTTCATCTCTTGATAAAGCATATACCTGAAGTGTGCCATGATCCAGTTCAAAAGAAATACATGAATGAAATTGAGAAATATTAAGAATTTTATGGTCTAAAATAGAATTTGGAATAACAAAAAAAATATTTTCTCCGAGCATAAAATGGTATCAAAGATAAGACATGGATCAAGAAAATTTGAAATATGCATACATATATTAGAGATATGTAATTTGAATTATATTATTGATACCCTTCAATAAAATAAAAATAAATAACTGTGATCCAAATAATAAGATGCAGACCAAATCCAAAAAGAAATTGTGCAATTTAGATTCAAATGAGCATATCTAACAATGACAAAAGATATAACACTTGCCCAGATAAGAGGAGAAAATTATTCTGTCAATACTACATTTTTTGCCACTGACAAAAGGGTATTTAGATTTGGGACTTTAAGATCAATATAATTTCATACTAATGCAATAAATAATTTTGTGAGAAACTTGTAGGTAACTTACCACTCTGGCTGCACTAGTAGTGATCGAAAGCCCGCCAAAGAAGAATGATCCCCATATGACAAATAACAGAATGATTGCTCCAGTAGAACTATGATACCTCCCATAAAATGCATCATAAAGTATTTGAGCTGGCACGAATACTCCGGCAGTCTCATTGGTCGTATCATATAGGTAGTTGAAATCCTGAGTGAAAATTTGCAATCACATATCAGATTTTATAATATGTTATCCCATTGAAGAAGTTTTAGAAGGAACATTAAGAAATAATTACTTCTAAAATCCAATAGAGTCAGGGACCCAATTTTATTGGAAAAAAATCACTCTAATAGTGATCTCGGAAAGAAAATAGAGTTTACAATGCAATTTGCATGGATTCACTCCTGAATTGATTTCTTAAGAAGTAGTTACCACTTACAACCTACTTTTTGGGGGAAGTTTAAAGCTATATACAAGTGCACAGAAAAAAAAAAATCAGAATTATCTAGTGATGTTTTTCATGTATTCCTCTTTTAATTTTGAAATGATGCCTAGATCTATAGAATGAAATTATAAGAGTCCCTACTAGGAATTTTTTTTTAATCTAAGTCAATTTGAATTTGAAACTTATATTTGGAAGATTTTTGGGGTATCTAATTCTGTTTTTCATGTATTCCTCTTTAATTTTGAAATGATGCCTAGATCTATAGAATGAAATTATAAGAGTCCCTACTAGGAATTTTTTTTAATCTAAGTCAATTTGAAATATGAAACTTTTATTTGGAAGATTTTTAGGGTATCTAATTCTGTTAAAACAAATGGAGGCAAGTGTTGCTCCTAATATAAAATTTTTACATCCAATCAGAAGTCATTCTTTCTTCAAGTTGTTTCCAAAAACCACCAAAATTAGGGGCTTAAGATTAGTCTTTAGACAAACCTGAATGCTGAAAGTAAGGGCCAAAATGTAAGCCCATCCAAAGACTGAAATAATTCCTATGCTAGAAAGAATAGCAATAGGACCATTCTTGTCTGCGCCTTTTGTTTCTTCAGTTAGATGTGCTGCAGCATCATATCCATATAGTGAATACTGACTAACGAGAAAGGATAGAATGACAGCATAAACTTTGTTCGATATCCCCGTTGACTCAGGTGCCGTTTCGAAATGAGTGAACACATATGAAGCAGATTGTGTAGTTAGAGAGACCAGGGGAAGCATTATAACTATAACTAACCCTCCAACAACCTGCCAAAAAATTTGTAATCTTTATCAGTCTCATGATTGCCAAATTACAATAGTCCTATAGGAGCTAAAGGAGATTGGAAGAATTAAAAATACTCAAATAAATGAAAGAGGCGCTAACAGGCATATAAGGAAGCAAAATAGAAATCTAAAAATATACCTGCCACCATATTGAAATTATGTCGATGAAGGCAATGACTTCTAATGCAAAGGTGTTGAGAAATGCCCATATAATAGTAAGGCCCATGTACATGCATAAGAATAACCATTTAGGAGCAAGGTACCCCCCATCTTTATTTGTCCCAGTGCATAATAAAATGATGCTCTGTAGTGTTTGTGATCCTGCATATGCCTCCCAAATCAAACAAAAGGTATCAAAATCTGAAATTGATTCTCAAGCAAAATTAACTGACGTAATTTAATGAAAATAAGTACCTGAGTTCCTATGCCAGCAATGAGCCCTATGGCTTCAAGCCAAGCACAGCACCATGATGCAAATGGACCCCATTTGGGGCCAGCTAAATGGGCAGCCCAGAAGTAAAGAGAACCAGTAGTCTGTTTGATTTACAACCAAGCAAAAGTTAGCTGTCCAAAAGTTCAGCAACAAGCATGCATAGCCTTTACCAAGGTCCAAGAGCATGAAGCTTTTAGGTAAGAAATGTGGCTTTCAAACATCTATGACTCTAAAAACAAGAAGACTTCCAATTGGGTACAGCAACATATTTCATTTTTGGTTCGTTCATTCTTTTTTGAGTTGTCTTTTCCTGTAATTGGATCAAATTGATTTCTTCTTTTCACAAAACTGTAAAATTGAGTCTTCTATTTTCTTTATTGGGGCACTGAATGTTCCGATAAATCAGCAAAAATGAATCGTCTTTTTACGTTTCAGTTAGCTATTCTATTGCAATGAACATAAAGAAGATACTATATCATTATGAGAAGCCCTTTAAATAGACTGGGAACAAGTTATTGCTCCCCTACAAAACTTAAAAGTAAACCAACAGAAAATAATCAGTAGTTGGATGCTTAAGTGTCTAACGACAATGGATCAACTTCAGGATTCAATTTTCCTTCATTCCCATTAGAACTTTTTTTTTTTTTTTTTGGTGGCAGAGGAGGAGGGGGGGGGGGGGTTTGAAAGGATTTTAAGTACTATGTGTTTGGATAATGAACAAACAAAATATACAAAACACATATTTGTAGACAACAAATCTTCATGGCAGTGTTGCAAGCGGAAATAAATTATATGAACAAATTTTGAAACTATTGGATCGGAAAAACTATAATAAAGAAAAAAAAAAAAGAGGGGGGGGGGGGGTGCAGGTGGGGAGAGATTAAGTGGGACAAACCGGGAAAGAGGAACAGATCTCGGCCATTGCAATCCCAACAAACCAGGTGAAGAAGGATACTACCACCCATCCCCACACAAGACTGGCAGGGCCTGCATATAGAAGGCTAGAACCATACAGGGGAGTAATCCCAGTAAAGAGCGTCATCGTCGAGAAAGATATTGCAAGAGTTTTGAACAGAGTCTGCAACAAGTCAGAGAACAAACCCAAATCAATCCATCTCAAAATTCTCAATATATATCTTTTCTTTTCGCAATGGAAGGAAAGTGAAATTTGAATCAAATCAATCCCACAAGAGAAAAGATAAAAGAAAACATTCATGAGGTAATCGAACAAGACAAATTAAGGAAATGAATCCATTCAATAACAGAAGAACATGAACAAAAGATCCACAATCAAGAATCACCATTTCTCTTCTGAGTTCCTGCTTGTATCCCAGCTCATTGAGCCGCTTCTCACCCGAATCCATTTCTCCAATTGGCAGAGCGTTGGGTTGGCCGTTCTCCATGGGATCAAGATATCACTCAGTAATCCAGCTCAAAATAAATGTAACTGGTCATCTGAAACTGGGTTATAAAGAAGATTTCAAAAAGAGGAGACGGAACTAGAGATAGGGGGACGACAGAGAGAGACAGAGAGATGTTGAGTCATAGATGGTCCCTCTATCCTCCAAAGGGAAATTGCAAAAGTCAAACTTAAAATGGTTGGTGATGCACGTACGTAGTCTGTTGCCAAGTTTGAATTGTCGTTATTGGTTCCCTCCAAGGCAGAAATAATAACGGCAAAATTTCAATGCTTTCCCAGTTTCACATTTGTTTCCATCTCTAAAAAAAGTAAACGTTTGCATTTGAATTATTTATTTATTTCGTGAGATTTTGGCTTAATTAATCCGCATCAATGAATAGCTAAATCCGAATGATCTTTGGCTCAAACAGAGAGTGAACAAGTGTGAAAGGAAAATACTTGTCTCGACCCAAGGGTGGAGTAGTTCCTCTCCTCTTCTACTCATATTTCCCTACTTGTCCAAATAAATAAAAAAAATTAGTTGTGCAGATGTAATCCCATATTTACATAATTGTGAGCATATTTTTTTAAGTCCATATTTACGTGTTATATATTTATATCAACATGAATACGTATCCACGTGTGAATATTTGTCTATGTGCTGTCTATAGCTTTAAATTCATATTTTTCTAAGCTATTTATGACACGTGACAGAAAATAAATAAAAGTGGAAAATGACATTTCTACCCTAAGGTGGAGGACAAGTAGTGTTCAAGTCAAAACCAATGCTCTTAATTCTTAATTCATCCACCCTCGTATCTGATTCAATTGAGTTTTAATATTGAGACTTAGCAAAAATAAAATAAAAAAGTTATTAATGTGGAGTGCATCGGAATCTGATCCACTTCTTCAAAGGATCCTGCTAGCTTAGTGTGGAAATATAAAGAGTAGGATGAAGGACAGCTATACAGAAATATATTACAATATATATGTGGTGATGCATAAAACGTGAATAAGACTCTTTGCACTACTTTTCTAATGTTTGAATTTCCACCATTACTATAATAAATATAATAATGACAGTTGATTTTCTAACATTAGATCACCACTTTGCAGGGAAGATTATTCCGGGTTTAAACCCCCCACTTTCTTTGGATTGGAATCCGTAGAGTTCAAAGCGGGTACCGCCATCTTTGCAAATATTTTTCTCTCCCAGATTTTGATTTTCTGGGTTTAAAGTCAAGGGTCAAACTAACACTGACAGGGACCTGCCCCATCCGTGCAAACGAAATGAATTCGGGTTGACCCGTTTTGCAACCAGACCTATCAACCCGATTCCATTAAACCCGTTTAATAAATGGGTAAGTTTTGGTTAGCCTTATTCAACCCAATTATATCTAGTTTTATTTGGGTTAGGCATGAGAACCAAACATGCAAGTATTGTACTCTGTGCATCGATTCAAACCTTATAGAGAAATCGTCTTCACCGTAGTTTATAAGATGATTGTATATTGTGTTTCTTATCCAGTAAATACATGCGAAAAAAAAAGAAGAAAGCGAGATCATTAAAATTACCACCAACCTTGTAGTGTGGATGATCTCTCTTTTCCTCAGTAAAGGGGAAGTCAAGGGTTGACTTAAAAATATTGTTTATAGAAAATGATTGTATATTGTTCCTTAGGGTTTTGTTTGGAAATTTTTTAAATTGGATTAGACTAAATTAAATGTAATTCATAACTATTATTTGATCTTTAAATAAACCTACCCATAGTTGTTTGATAAAAAATGTGTTTATACCTTGTTTTAGAAGAAAGTTGAATTGATTAATAGGAAAAAAAGATTTACCAAACACTGTGAGATCAAAACTAGTCAAATTTATCTTCAACTAGTCAGGTTTTTAGGTTTTCTAAATAGCTCCTAAGGAAATGTCTAGGAACCTAGATTTGGAGGATATGAATTTGGATTTTGGCCCAAATCTACTTTGGATGCCTCAATAAGTTGAGGACTCAAGGGCAGATTTGAGATCCCCAAATCCATGCCTCAATACTTTGGGGTGATTATTTTTCTCTCCCATGCCATCCCACCTGGACCGGATCAATTGCTAGCTTGTATTGTGATCAATTGCGGAGGCGAAAGTACGTTATACGAGTAGAGTGATACTAAATACTTGCTCAAGGCTGCTTGCAAGCAGATGGAAAATTTCAAAACTTTTAACAAGGGCCGAAAAATATGTTGAAACTTTAACTCTCAGAAATGAAATGTCAACTCTCAAAAATGAATACCCACTTAGTTTTCACATCAGGAAATTGAAAGAATCAAATAAAACCTTTAGGCATATCTTCAAGCTGTTCACCACCAAAAATTACAGGTCAATAAGAAGTGGTCATTGTTATTTTAATACAATCAAAGGCTTTGCAAGACAAACCTATCGTATGAAGCCCTGTGGCAAATCTGGACCAGTTAGTGGGATAAACCCACTAAGGCAGGCAGTTACAAATGATAAGGGAAGATCTTTGGTTTCCGGCCTTGTGTTAAAATGGTTTAAATAAAATATAAAATTATAAAAGCAAGCCAATTAGAACTTGCCACATGTCCCATTTAGCATTTAAAATGGAGAGAAACATGTGTTCTCGGTAGTTATTGGCAGCCTTCAAACAATTTCAAATCCTATAAGAGAGCCAATAAAACATAGCCATGTGTCCAAATTGATTCAAATAAGTTTGAATAATAAAATGGACCAATAAAAGAAGGACAAGTGTCCCATTTTGGCATTTAAAGGGAGGAAAAACAGTTTTAATCCCTTAAGCAGTTATTTTCTACAGAAAATTCTCTAGGAGAATTTTGAATTGATTTATATTTAAAATCATTTATAGGGAATTAAAGACATGTATGGGTTGTGAGAGAAGGAAGAAGATGCAGCCCACAATTGTTGACATAGCACAATTTAATTGGCTTGAAGACTTGCAGCATAGAGAGATAACTGCTGCACTGACTCTTCAAGGCAGTTAATTTTCTTATAGTACATAGGGAAAACTGCACCACGTGTCACAACATCATTGGGAGATACAAAGCATCAGTTATGGGTCCAAGGAGTTCTATAAATATAAGATCCATGGCATACAAAGTTTCTCCTCCTCAAATCATCAAATTGCTCCTGTAGCAAAGTTATTTTACATTTATCCTTTAGATTTTCTAGCACTGTACCTTTAGACTTTAAGATTAGGAGTAGAATTACCATAGTTTAGGAGTAGGTATACTAGTCGATTTAGTGTAACTTTATAATCTCTTCATCACCCTCCATTTCATTGTTCGAAGAAAGGCTTGTAACAGAGTTTATCAATGATTCCCTCTACAGAGGTAATTGCTGTGTTTTGTGTTTTTCTTAGAATCCATTTAGTGATTTCGATTGTGTGTAATTCTGTGCATTTTCATAGCAATAAAAGCATCATCTTCCAAACACTTTAATTGGCGAATGTTGTAGAAGTCCTCTTAATTGAGGCAAATTGAACCGAATCAATCGCCTGATCATTATTCTTTGGCTTTCCACAAGCCATTTGTACATTGAAAGGGTTGGAGGTCAAACTTTTCTCGGCACACTCCTTATAATTGCTACATACCCAGTGCCTTGAAGGATTCTGCGATCAGATTCTTGGTCGAACATAAGCCTCCTAGAGAAAGAAAGAAAAAGGAAATTATAGATTGGTTCGGCTACGGGTGAATACTTACAATTAATAGTCATTTGTAGTCAAATTAGTAGTCATTTACTTCAAGAAAAAATTATCAAGCAAAGTCTAAGACTATCAGTCCATTTAAGTCAAATTCTCTAACCTAAGAGACCTTGTTATGATCCTAATGTCTCACACTGGCTTAGTATGGGCTTGACCGTGTGTATATGTTACTCTTGGACATTAGTTCCCTTGCAAGCCGGTTTTTAAGAATGAGTTCTACCCAGAAATTCGCATCAATGAATTGATCTCAAGAAAAGCAACAACAACTAAAAAAAAGGCCCATCACCCAAACTTTTACCAGGGGCTACCAACCATATTGAAGTTGGCTAGGCAAGTTATAGGATGAAAAAGCAATGGAGTTCCACAACCCCTTACTTTTATTCAGCTTTCAGAGGTATTGCCTCCATCTCACTAATTGCATTATCTAATTTGTTTAACATTTTACCAAGTAAGATATTTTCATAACTAAATTTCAAAATTACTAGTGTACATCAATCTTATTTTCTCCACAAGAAAAAGGCCATAAAATTTGGCATAGCATAATACAATTCACAAACAGTGTACACAACATCAGCAGAAAAAATCTCTGCCAAATAAATTAGATTGGACCAACCACAAAAAAAAAAAAAAAAAAAAAAACATCCAGTACAAAAACTTCTGCTCTTTTATGCTACTTGCCCATTCTCATAGTGATCAAAAGAATGTAACAAACTGGTAAGTTTTTTACGATCCCTGTACCATCACCTTAACCTGAGGAATATCAAGGACAATTCTCTCCCATTCAGATTCCATCATCAAAAGTCATCACCATTCTCGGCAATCCTGCCTGAATATAAGATGATTAGGTAAGTTGAGATACTCAAAATTATACTTCAGAAAGAAGATCAAATTATAAATTCTAATCATCATATTTTTATCCCGCAGGTTCAACTGCTTGAATCTCAAGGTCAATTAGTGTTTGAGCTTGGCTGCATAAGTATTAACCCTTTAAAGGCTTACAATATGACACCCATGCAAACACATGGGAGTGTGACCTATATATGTGGCACACACATTATCAAGAATTTGCAGGATCTGTACTTTGGGGAACATGAGGTAATTGATGGTGTGTTTGCACGCACATGATAAGTGAATCACACTATCAGTCCACCATTGCAGATCTTTATCCTTTCCCCCATTATCATTTTGGTGAATCCTTTCTATTAAATGACTATAAGCCATCAAATGATATGGAAAATAATACTAATTCATTCCCATATGCAGAAGATATGCCCCTTTAATATCTGAAGGTTTGTCAACTTCTCCTTCTAATTATTAGAAGAGGGATGAGTGACTAGCATTACCTCAGGCTTTGAACACTCTGAGCAAAGTCCTACAACATGAAGTTGTCATGTCAAAAGAATGCACCGCAATGTCAATTCATGTCAATGGTGCTGCATCAAAGGAATGAAGAACATGTTCCAACATCATTCTTGTTTGTTTGTCAAGAGGACTCTCTGGTTTGTCAGAGTGTGCAATATTTAGGAGGTAGAGCCTTTTAGAAGCCACAAAAGCAGCAGAAAATATCCTTTTCATCCCTCCCCTGGTGCTATCAACTATGTACTCAAATTCGTACACCTGTAGCCCTCCTTCAGCCTGATCTCTCAGCAACTCCAATCACCTCGGCATCCTTTGTACTTTCCTATACAACAAGACTTCATGAATATAAAAATAGCTTTGTAATGTCCCATAGAACAAGAGAACTGACACATACAAAACAGCTGCAGCAAACTCAGTCAAATATTCCATAGCCTTCAAAGAAAGTGTGACGGTACAAAGAAACAAAGAGTGATCACAGGTCCTAAAACTTTGAGGAAATATTTTCTAATGGCTATGTCCAACATAATGAGAACCAGGGTGACCAGCACAGTTGTTTCATTTGTACCCAGCTTTGTCACCATCGCTTTGCCATAGTCATAAAGGAACATATATGCATTATATCCTCATTTCAAACAGAGCCTACAAGTTTTCAAATTGAGTGATGATGATTAAAGCTCTTCTCCAACAAGGCCAAGAAAAGCATTGAGGGACATTTGAAGGAAAATGTGATCAAAATTGATGTGGATTATTTGTCCACAAGCTTGTCAAGAAGGGGCTGTTCAGTCTTTCTAGCATTTGGTAAACCAGTATATCTGTTAGTAGCATGTTATTGGGGGTAAATTTGTCATCTGCAGCCTTTAGTTGCTATAAATAAGCTGATAGGATTCTGTTAGAGTAGTTTTTCGAGATATTCAATTACAAACAGGATTTGTAGAGCCTAGGGCTCAACTTTCTCTCTCCTAAATAAGATTCAACAGATTTTTCTTCCATTTTCTCTCCAATTTCTCTCTCTTTCTAGTGAATTTTCTTGCAATTTTCCTTGATTGTTGACTGGAGGTCATCATTTGGTATCAGAGCTCTGAATCGAGCCTCCGAATCAAGCCTCCCTGTGGTGATAATTTATGTCCTGTTTCCTCTATTCTGTGTCGATTGAAGAACATAGAGCTTTAACTAGGGGTGTTAATGGTTTTGGTTAAAACCGAGAACCAAACCGAACCGGGTGGTTTGGTTTGGTTTTTTTGTCATTAGGTTTGGTTATGTTTTTAATTTTAGAAAACCGAACTCAATTGGTTTGGTTTGGGTTTTGGTTTTGGTTTTCAATTTTAAAAAACCAAACCAAACCAAAAATATATAATATGTATATATAAACTTAAAGTTTCTAAATTCTCAATTCTAATAAGGGTAAAATAGGTAATGGGCTTGTTTTTGTTGATTTTAAGTTTCTTATTGTTTTCCCTTTTTTAGATTGGCATGTATTAAACTAGCTATTAATGTTGTGTGTGATATTGACATATTGATATATGTCAATATGTTTCTATTTTGATACAATGTTTTTTTTAGTTACTAATGTAATGCTTTTATTAAAAATGTTTTTATTTGGAGTTTGGCATGTCATTTTTTTCATTTTCAATTATTTGTTGTTACTTGATAGGTTAAAACCGAAACCGAACCAAACCAAACCGAAATATAATGGTTTGGTTTGGTTTGGTTTTTTTATAGTATGGTTTGGTTTTGGTTTGGGAGGAACAAAACTGAAGTATAATGGTTTGGTTTGAAATCTCCCCAAAACCGAACCAAACCGAACCATTAACACCCCTAGCTTCAACGATGTTCGAATAAACTTGAAGATGTCTAGGGCTTGCTTTGGAGGTGAATGCAGCACTGGAAAGCCAGAATCGAAGCTTTCTTCTGGTTCGAAGAGGTGAAATTGAGCCTTTTCTTGGTTCATGAACACCTTCTGGAGTTACTTATGGTTCGACAGTGAAATCTGAGGCTTCTACTGATGTTGCAACTCATCGATTGGCCTGTTCAAGATCTAACCTTGCAAGCCTAATTCCAATCGCACCTCTGTTTTGGTTCAAGAGGTGTCGTATGGAAACTCTAGCCCTAATCGCAAGCCTTCTTGGTTTCGATTGAAGCGTGCAAGGGTCAATTTCTCTCTAACAGAGTTGAAACCTATTATCAGATCCAATCGTATGATGTGAAGCTTCAATTTACAGAAAATCGAAGAGTTAAGTCTCCTCTTGTTACAATTGAAGGCCTCTGTAGATCCCTTGTGGTTTGCGATTCGATCTAGAAAGCTTTCTTTCCCTGATTTGCTAGACGCTCTTTACATTCAGTTGCTGTTCACTTTCGGTTCTCTTCATTCTAGACCAATATTGGAGTACTTACTACTGTTATGGCTCAACGAGGCAGAGGTAGAAGAGGAAGGGGTAGAGGAAATGCTATGAACATGGAATTAGGGGCTGAAAATCATCCACCAGTGGGCAAACGAGATGATCCACCACAAAATCAGCAACACAGAGATGAGATTGGAGATTTGAGGAAGCAAATTGAGGTCTTGACGGAGATGGTTCATCAACTCCAACCTCCTAGTGAGGTGAGTTATGAGTCCGAGGACACTGATACTTCTATTGATAATCCCTTTGGGGTTCACCACAAAAGAAGACCTTTTGTGGCAAAACAAGACTCCAAGTTGGAGTACAATCTGAAAATTAACATTCCAGAGTTTAGAGGAAGCCTTAATCTAGAAGCATTTATTGATTGGCTCAATACTATTGAAAGAATTTTTTACTATTATGAAGTATCAGATGAAAAGAAAGTGAAGTTGGTGTCAATTCGTCTCCAAGGAAGTGCTTCTTCTTGGTGGGAACAACTACAAATGCATCGTCAACGATGTGGAAAGGGCAAGATTAATAAGTGGAACAAGATGAAAAAGAAGCTTAGGCAACACTACATTCCCTTCAATTATATGCAAACTCTTTATAAGAATTTGCAAAATTTTAAGCAAACGGGAAGTATTGATGACTACACTGACGCTTTCTATCAATTAGTAGCAAGGGTTGATTTGAATGAAAGTGAAGAATAAATGGTGGCAAGGTACCTAAGTGGTCTTAAGACTTCTATCCAAGACGTCCTTGTATTCCAGCCTTTATGGACCGTTTCGGAAGCCTATAACCAAGCTTTGTTGGTGGAGAAACAATAAAACCGGAGTGCTTTCTAGATTGGTCAGCAGTTTAAAGGGTCTTCAAAGGCTGGACAGCCTTACCAAATGACACAGCCCTGTGCGCGAGAATGACCCAAGAAGGGGATTTATAGTGGGAAGTGGCTAACTCTCCTACTTGGTAAATTATTCTAGAGTTCTCCAGGAGACTCTAGACTTGTGTATATGTAGAGAATTCTAAAATAGGTTCTAGAATAGTCTTTAGCTAGAGAATTCTATTGAGGAGGTGGGAAGCTTCTAGAGAATGCTCTAGAACTTTCCTAGCATTAATTATATTCTAGAATAGTCCTTAGGAGCCTATATAAGTAGAGAGGCCTCATTTGGCCAAATCAATTGGAAGGAATTGGAAGAAAATTGGAAGGGATCCGAGCATTGTAGCTTTGAAGAGTTGTAGAGCTTACTTTAAGTAATACAAGTATACTTTCCACAAGTGTTCGTGTGTTCTTTCCTTCTTTCCAAGCTTAGAAGTGTCGAATAGGCTTACTTAAGGGTTCACAGATAGGGCATGAAGCTTAAGTGCTGCACGAGTGTTAGTTCGAAACATCGAGCCCGTGACAGTTGGTATCAGAGCCAAAGTTACAAGGCATGTGACTAAGCGATGGCAAACACCTCTAACCTGACGGAGGAACTTCTCAACAAGGAACGGGAGGATGCTCGCAACATTAGCAAAGGCAAGAGGGACAAGTCGAGGGACGTGGTGTCATCTATGGAGGCATAGTTGGTCAGGATGGAGACAACCGTGGCCGACATTGCGATGCAGCTCGAGGAGGACGTCCCAAGTCAGGCAACCCTCAAAGGTATGATGGAGGACCTTAAGGGTGAGATGTTGGGAGCCTTAAACTCCATGGCTAACAAACTTTAACAGGAGGTCCAAGGCCAATTAGATCGGTTGTTTGCGGAGCTGGCCTCATTCCGTGAGGAGATGAAGGAAATGAAGGGAGATTGGGCACTTTGCAAAGATACAGTGGTCAATTGGGGTCACGTGGTACGAGGGGCGCCGAAGATAGATGCTTCAAGGCCCAAGGCCTTTGATGGCAAGAGGGATGTGAAGGAGCTAGACACATTCTTGTGGAACATCGACAGGTAATTCCGATACATGGGTGTGGAGGACGATGCATCGAAGATCTCTACGGCTAGCTTGTTCCCCACCAACGATGTTCTCTTATGGTGACGTCGACGGAGTTACGAGATAGAACAAAGTTCGTTCACCCTTGAGACTTGGGATGATTTTAAGAAAGATCTTAAGTTACACTTCTACCCCAAGAATGCCCGCTTTAAGCAAAAGAGAAGTTACGATGGCTAAAGCAAACGGGCACTGTTCGAGAATATGTTACGGAATATAGCAATCTCTTGTTTGAAATTCTGGACATTAGTGAGGAAGATAAGTTTGTGTTCTTTATAAGTGGGCTTCAACCCTGGGCAAGGCAAGAGCTGCAACGTCGTGGGGTGCAGAACTTATCTTCAGCTATAGCGGCTGTGGAGTCACTTATAGAATTCAAGAAGAATGATAAGAGACCCAAGGGGCGGGAGGCCATTGGTGGGGGAGACAAGAACGCCGAGAAAGGCGGATACGAGGTGATCACCCCCGAGAAGGGACTTAAGGGGAGATAAGGGTAAGGATCAATTCAACCCAGGGCGTACTACTTCTACGATGGACCACACTTGTTGAGAGACTATCCAGAGGGCAGACCTGAATGCTTTGGCAAAGCAGCATGAGGAAGAGGAAGTGCAAACTGAGGAGACGAGGGTGCGTTCTCTTTAGTTGCTCAATGCGGCAGAGGCCAAAGTCGAGAAACCTAAGGTCCCCAACCAAGGGACTTTTGTACAGTCGACATAGTGGTGAAAGGGAAGTCGTCTCGTGCCTTGTTCAATATGGGGGCGACACATAACTTCCAAGACGTAAAGGAAGCTAAGAGGTTAGGCGTTGAAGTCACCAAAGAGAAGGATTGCTGAAGGCAATCAACTCAGCTGTCTAGGCCGACGGAAGGGTGTAGCTCATGGGGTGAAGCTATACATCGGCGCGTGGAGTGGGTTAGTTGATTTCTCGGTGACGCATATTGACGACTACCCAATGGTGCTTGGGATGGACTTCTTTGACAAGGTAAAGGCCTTCCCTATTCCCTATGCCAATAGCTTGTGCATATTAGAAGAAGGAATGTGCTGTACGGTGCCGATGATTAATCAAGCCCAAACCAAAGTCAAAGAAGATAACAGTCATGCAGCTCTTAAAGGAGGGGGAAAATGTCATACTTGACGGCTTTGAAGGGAAAAGAAACTTCCCAAGAGTTGGCGTAAGTCATATCGAAGGAGCTGCCGAAGAAAACCGCCATTTAAGGACAAAGAAGTGGATGATATTCTAGCAGAAGGCATGGTGCACAGGAAGGGAATGCCAGAATAAACAGAATACTTGGTGAAGTGGAAGGGACTATCAGAGTCCAAGGCAAGCTAGGAGCGAAAAGAGTCCTTGTGGCGTTTCCGAAATCTAATCGAGCGATTCAAGGTGTGATTACGCAACGAGGACATCGTAGGATTGGGTGGGGGAGAATGACACGGCCCGCACGCGAGAATGACCCAAGAAGGGGATTTATAGCGGGAAGTGGCTAACTTTCCTACTTTGTAAAATATTCTAGAGTTCTCTAGGAGACTCTAGACTTGTACATATGTAGAGATTTCTAAAATAGTCTTTAGCTAGAGAATTCTATTGAGGAGGTGGGAAGCTTCTAAAGAATGCTCTAGAACTCTCCTAGCATTAATTGTATTCTAGAATAGTCCTTAGGAGCCTATATAAGTAGAGAGGCCTCATTTGGCCAAATCAATTGGAAGGAATTGGAAGGAAATTGGAAGGGATCCAAGTATTGTAGCTTTGAAGAGTTGTAGAGCTTACTTTAGGTAATACAAGTATACTTTCCACAAGTGTTCGAGTGTTCTTTCCTTTCCAAGCTTAGAGGTGTCGAGTAGGCTTACTAAGGGTTCACGGATAGGGCGTGAAGTTTAAGTGCCGCACGGGTGTTGGGTCAAAACATTGAGCCCGTGACATAAAGCTACCATAAGGGTGGTAATTCATCTCAAGTTGGAAAGGGAAGTCAATGGGGTGATGTAGTAGCCTCCCACTGGTTGCTAAAGCTGCTATTCCAACTCACAATCAGCCTAATACAAATCGTCAAGGGGCTGGAAATCAGTTCCAAAGTGGAAACTTTAAGTGCTTCAAGTGTGGAGAACCCGGTCACAAGTCTTCCAATTGTAGAAAGACCATGGGGAGCATAATAGAGCACTTTTGATGGAAGAACTTGATGAAAATGTGTGTTTTGATATGTTGCCAACTTATGACCAGCCCTTAAATGAGGCGATTGGTGGAGATTGTGATGAGGAAGAAAGCATGGCACTTATGTTAAAGAAGACTTTGTTAGCGCCAAAGCAAGATTTTGAGGAAGATTGGTTGAGAACCAATATTTTTTACACTACTTGTAGTGTTGATGGAAGGGTTTGTAACATGATCATTGATGGGGGAGAATGTTGTTTTACAAGAGGTGGTGGACAAAATTGAAGCTTCCAACTCAAGAGCATGCTAATCCTTATAAACTCTCTTGGTTCAAGAAGGGAAATGAAGTGAAGGTAACAAAGCGTTGTTTGGTTTCTTTTTCCATTTGAAAGAAGTATTTTGATGAAGTGTGGTGTGATGTAGTACTCATGGATGCTTGCCATGTTCTTCTTGGAAGACCTTGACAATATGATAGACAAACTATCCATGATGGGAAGAGGAATACATACATTCTATGCAAGGAAGATCAACAATATTCGCTGCTGCCTATGAAGGAAAAAGTGCATTCCAAGCCTCAAACAACTTCTTTACTTACCTCCAAAAGTTTTATTCAAGAGAGCCTAGGAAGTGGTATGTGTTTGCTTTAATTCCACAAGAACAAGTTGTTGAAAATGTTGATTCTAGTGCTGTTGAAGAGTTAATGGAGCAATATTCTGATGTGTTTACTCAAGAGTTGCCTCCCGAGTTGCCTTTAATGCGGGATATTCAACATGTATTGACTTGGTGCCTGGTTCAGCACTTCCAAACAAGGCAGCCTATAGAATGACACCAAGAGAGAAAGACGAACTACAAAGACAGATTGAGGAGCTGTTTAATAAAGGCTATATCCGGGCTATTATTAGTCCATGTGCCGTTCCCATTCTTTTGACTCCAAAGAAGGATGGTTCTTGGAGGATGTGTGTGGATAGTAGAGCTATTAATAAGATTACCATTAAGTACCGCTTTCCAATTCCAAGATTGGATGATATGTTGGATTGTTTAGCCGGTGCAAAGGTGTTATCTAAGATTGATCTTAGAAGTGGTTATCACCAAATTCGTATCGTCCGGGAGATGAATGGAAAACTGTTTTCAAGACACGCAATGGGCTCTTTGAATGGCTTGTTATGCCATTTGGGCTCACTAATGCTCCTAGTACCTTCATGCGGGTTATGACCCAAATGTTACAACAACTTTTGGGAGTGTGTGTAGTGGTTTATTTTGATGATATTTTGGTTTATAGCCGCTGTTTTGAAGACCATCTGCAACACCTCCACCAAGTGTTTGTCATTTTGAGAAGAGAAAAGTTCTATGGCAACTTAAAGAAGTGTAGTTTTGGGGTTGACAAGGTAATATTTTTGGGGTATTTTGTATCCTCAAATGGAGTATTTATGGATGAAAGTAAGGTCCAAGCAATTGTGGATTGGCCTACACCTTCTAGTATGCATGAAGTGAGGAGTTTTCATGGTCTTGCTACTTTCTATAGAATGTTTATTAGAAATTAAGTAACTTAGATGCTCCTCTCACCGATTGTCTCAAGAAAAAAGTCTTTGAATGGACTTTGGCAGCCCAAGAGAGTTTCCAACTCTTGAAGAAGAAGTTGACGGAAGCTCCTATTCTAGCATTGCCCAATTTTAACAAGGTGTTTGAGCTTGATTGTGATGCATCGGGTGTGGGAATTGATAGAGTTCTTAGCCAAGAAGGGTAGCCAATTGCTTTCTTTAGTGAGAAGTTGAATGGTGCCAAACTCAAGTATTCTACTTATGACTTGGAGTTCTATGCAATTGTTCAAGCTATTAAGCATTGGAGTTATTATTTGGCCTACAAGGAGTTTGTTCTCAACACCGACCATGAAGCTCTTAAAGCACATCAACAGTCAATCACATCTTAACAAGAGGCATGCCAAGTGGGTGAGCTATCTTCAACAATTTGATTTCTGTCTTGAGACAGATGTCTAGGTGTTCTTAATAAAGTAGCTGATGGGTTGAGTAGAAGGGTTCATCTCTTGCTTGAGATGCGAAATATGGTGGCTGGTTTCGATGAGTTCAAGGTGCATTATGAAGAAGATCCTTTTTGGGAAGATTTTCCATGCTTTACAAAGTGGACAGCAGGCTGCCAAGACTGAGTTTTTGTTAAAAGATGGATTTCTCTTCAAAGGATTGCGGTTGCGTGTGCCTCACTGTTCTCTTAGGGAGAAGTTGCTTGTTGAACAACATAATTTGGGTCATTTTGCTGAAAACAAAGACTCTTGAATTGCTTCAACATGACTACTTTTGGCTTGGCATGTACAGAGATGTTATTAGGCATGTTCAAAGGTGCCATGTTTGCCAAAAGAGTAAGGGAACAGCTACTAATGCAGGGCTGTATTTGCCACTTCCAGTACCTACCAGCCCTTGGAAATGCATTAGTATGGATTTTGTGCTTGGTCCTCCACCAACCCAAAGGAAGAATGATTCGATTATGGTAGTTGTTGATCGATTGTCCAAAATGGCACATTTTATTCCATGCCGAAAGGCAATGGATGCATCTCATGTTGCTAATCATTTCTTTAGAGAAGTCTACAAATTGCATGGGATTCCTATTTCTATTGTTTCCAACAAAGATGCTAAGTTTCTTGCTCGTTTTTGGAGAACTTCGTGGCGACTTGTGGGAACCGTGTTGAGCTTTAGTACTTCATTTCATCCCCAAACTGATGGGCAAACTGAAGTTGTCAATAGAAGCCTTGGAAATTTGTTGAGGTGTTTGATTGGTGAAAATCCTAAAGGCTGGGAACAGATTCTTCCATTGGCTGAATTTGCTTTCAATTCTTCTCTCAATAGGACTATTCATACTTCTCCTTTTGAGGTTGTCTATGGTTCCAATGCCTTATAGTGTCCTTGATTTGGCTCCTCTACCACTTTCCAAGAAGACTAACGCTAAGGCAGAGGATATGGCTGCTTTTATGAAGGATCTTCATGTTCAAATTCAAGCCAAAATAGAGGAGTCTAATGCCAACTATAGAACAGCTGTTGATGTTCATAAAAGAGAACTTCTTTTCAGGGATCTTGTTTGGGTGGTTTTAAATAAGGAACGCCATCCATCTGGGACTTATATGAAGTTGAATGATCGGAAAGTGGGTCCTTGCAAGATTTTACGCAAGATTAATGACAATGCTTATCAAGTGGAGTTGCCGCCTCACTTTAATATCTCCAACGTGTTTAATGTGCAGCATTTGAGGCCCTATTTTGCAGTTGAATGTTGAGGGCAAGCTTCTTTTCAGAGGGGGAGTCCTGACGTGGATTATTTGTCCACAAGCTTGTTAAGAAGGGGCTGTTCAGTCTTTCAAGCATTTGGTAAACCAGTATATCTGTTAGTAGTATGTTATTGGGGGTAAATTTGTCATTTGCAGCCTTTAGTTGCTATAAATAAGCTGATAGGATTCTGTTAGAGTAGTTTTTTGAGATATTCAATTACAAACAGGATTTGTAGAGCCTAGGGCTCAACTTTCTCTCTCCTAAATAAGATTCAACAGATTTTTCTTCCATTTTCTCTCAATTTCTCTCGCTTTCTAGTGAATTTTCTTGCAATTTTCCTTGATTGTTGACTGGAGGTCATAAAAAATGCCAAAATTATTTTTGCTAGTTATGGAAGTAAGTAGATTATATGTTCCCATCAGGCATCTGTTACTGGGGGAAAATCCAAAGAATGTTGCCATCAATCCTCGGGTACAAGTGTACAACACACAAAGATGGAAGTGCCATAAACGTGCACCAGGGAGAGAGAGAGAGAGGGAGAGAGAGAGAGAGAGAGAGAGAGAGCTAGTTGCATGAGTTATGAGCATGCATGACATAGTTGCCCCACAATCATAAAAAGGAGTGTAACTACAATGAAACTACAAAACCTCAGTTTAAAAATTTAAAGTAATCATAGTACTCTTGAAACAAGATTTTATAACATGGGGTTTATCTGGCCACCACATTGATTGAAAAATCTCAAGGGCTTTCATAATTGCATACATGATCTAATAAAATTTAGGCATCTATAAACAAAGATATGTTACTACAATAAGTCCCAAGCTCATGCATACAGTTAGTGAAGAAACAAATCATCCCTCATAGATTAATGATAAATAAATATGTAAATTGACATAAACTAGCAAGAGATCAAAACGGTGTAACTCCCTAGATTTTGACTGGATATAACAAAATTGATTCGTTAAAGGTTTATGAAGATCAATGTTTTCTATTTTAGTTTTAAAATGAAAGTACATAGGCAAACAAATCAGGTTAAATTTGGACATTGGATGGAAATTGAATAGTTTCATTGTATTTTGTGTAGTATCTATTTCAAATAATAATAATAATAATAATAATAATAATAAGAACACATCAAGACTGGCACCATTGGAGAAAATGGGAGCAGTTATCACAAATGATAGCAAAAATTGAAACATAATAATTTCATGATTTTCATAAATTGATCCTATACCATCACATACCATCATTCATCATTATGGATTTTTAAAAAATGGTCCACTCAAGATTATGATTTTTCAAATACTACGTAAAAACAATGGAACCACACAATTACCACAGAACATCCAAATGTACCTTTGACGGACTATGCATCAAATTAATTCAAGCAGCACCATAAGTGATTGTGAATTGTCTCTCAGGTCTTTAGTGTGCAGAGAGAGAGAGAGAGAGAGAGAGGATATTTTATACGGAAGAATACTTGAGAGGGTTATAAAACTGTGTAGGTGATTCTAAAGATCCATGATCAAAGATCACTAGCATGTCATATTTTTATAACATTACTCTAGTAAAGTATAGCCGGGAAATTGGAAGGCCAAGGATACAACAGTAACTGAACATTAAATTGAGGAGACATTTTCCGCACAACTTGTAAGAAGATGAGAGAACTGATATTTTTCAATTGAATCTTCCAACACTTCTTTATTGTGTATATCTTGTGGATCGTGATTCGTTGGTTATTCTAGAAGTGGAGCGAGAAGAGTGAAAGATAGGAAAAAAGATGGGAGCTTTCTATAGCATATATCATTACATCCTATGGACTGTGGTTGGTTGGGTGTTCTTGAAGAGAAGCAAGAGCAAAGGATGGGAAAAATAGAAGAGGATATAATGTTACCACTCCAATGAAAATAAAATTGGGAAAATAATCACCAGTAAACCCAAATAAACTTATCAGAAACTAAACCCAACCACATAGGGTTGGGAATAAAGCCTTTTTTTTGCCAATATGCTTTCTCTATGGTCACATTCTGAATAGAACATCACATGGATTTCTACTCCACTGTTTTTGCAAACCGCCCCCCCCCCCCCCCCCCCCAAAAAAAAGAAAAAAAAAAAAAAAAAAAAACCTCCTTCCCCTGACAGTAACCATATAAGTCCCAACTGAATCAATCGTCGGTTTTTGTTGTACACCATCAAACCATCTCAACTAATTTGTTATCATCTTGTCCTTAATTGGAGGCTGCTACACTTATTTCAGAAGACATATATATTGACTACCAGAGACTCTATGGGACAAAGTTTGGTTGGAATTATAGCCATTTTATAAATAAATAAAAAAATTCTTTCACTTTCATAGAAATAGTTGAACGAAACACCTTAGAAGTACCTCACCGCCCCCATCCAGGTCTGCTCTTAACTCTAAGAACCAAGGTACCAAAAATGCTACCCTAATCTACTTCAATCAGCATAAATTTTCATTCCTTTCTACTCTTAATTTTACTAACATGACATTCCATACATTTTGTTGTAGTCGTAGGCATCTTGATTTGTCACTTTAAGCCTATCTTTACTGTATCTCTAACTTAGCTTCTACCGACCAGTGTCAGCCAGCAACAAACACAGGGCGACCTCTTCCAACATGTATCCCTTTAGTTTATTCAGTATAACGCAAAAGGATAGCAAAATCTAAATCAACCCGCTGCGAACCTGCTACCATTAAAAGTCACTCTAACTGTTCTTGATGAGAAGGTAGGAGCTTCAAGGTAGTGTTTACACCAGAAATGGACCATCAAAATGATTAACCATTGAGAATGAAGATGATTCAAACGATTGCAACAATGCCACATTGTTACATTCTTTCAATAGAAATACAGTCCATGCAATGTCAGTGTCATGAGAAAATGAAAGCTTGGCCAAGTGGTGAGCCAATGAAATGTTGAAGCATATTCAACATGAAGCACGCATGTGATCCCAAGCAGAGAAATAATATAACCATTAGGACATCATGCCACATGACCTATTGCTATGACCACAAGCAGAATCATTTTACCGGTATAGAAATAACTAATGTAAACTAACCAGCTAACAAAAGGTTAAGCAGGATTTAAAAATGGTATCTTTTGCTTTGAAAGAAAGGAAACTATGACACCTGACTTAACGTATAGTTTTCAAAGCAGAAAGTGAAGCCTTAAAAATCAAGGCAGTTCGAGCAAGTGCGGTATTAGAAGCATGTGAGCTTAAGGCTTGTTTCGGCAAAGGAGAAGGAAGGAGAGTAACAACATCTGGCTAGCCAAAAGGCCTAGATGAATCAGTTATGGGCATGTGAAACAAGACAAAAGTTTATATTGAGCATCAGGCTCAAAGAATCAAAATGAGATAGATGAGTTTATGAAAAAGGAGGATTGCATGCACATGGCTGCTAAACTCCTAATCACCCATATTGGGAAAATGATCCCTATAGAAAGAGGACCTTCAACCAAACAGCTAAACCTCCCATGGATTAACTTCTTCCCTATGCAGACCCCTCTCTCTCTCCCTCTCTTTCTCTCTCTCCCCTGTTTCCCTTCTTCTCTCTCTTTTACCTTTTCTTTTTTTCTCTCTCTCTCTCTCTGTATGGTGCTCCAGTAGCCTATGTTCTTCATGAACTCATAATCAATTCGATATTTATTAAGGCTATTTGATTCATGAATAGGGAGCAATGCTCTCTTTCCAGTTTAGTGTTTTTAGTATCATTTGCAAATAATTCTCTTTGTTTTCTTTTGGTGTTTGTTTCTACTTTAAGCGAGTTTGGTTAAATTCTTCTTGATTTGAGGCAGTCAGAATCCAACAGGAGAGGGGTCTTCCCAACTCTCCTTGATCTCCTGATTTACTAAGAGCCTCTGGGCCAAATTTAGTTTAGTCTCTTTCTCTTTGTATATTGGTCTATTGGTCAAGTACTGGCATACACACTCACACACTTGTTTGGAACACGGGATGAAGTGGAATCAGCTTATCTGGGCCAAACCAATTCTACAGCTAACAGATAGAATTTGGTATTGAGAGCAAGAACTAGTCAAACTAACAGCTCTCTGTTATTCAATTGGATTTCATAACCAAAAACAATTCCAGACTCAAGCTTCTTCTCTCACCAATCCTGTACCATTATTTTATCCTCTTTTCATATACATTCACTTGTGTTTCCTCTTGTCAATTTTATTAGAAAATTGGATAAATGACCAAGGATTGTAATTCAAGTGCAACCAAATTCCATAATTACCACACAGAGAAAATAAAAATTCAGCAATGCCCACCAAACGCAGGCACACAGCATTAAAACAAACAGTTACCTTGCGCTTTTCGGCTTGTATAAGCTTATCTGCCACAAACTGAGGACTCCCAAATTCCCCAAGCCTCGTGAGACGAACCGGGCTTACCACAACCCCAACATTGTTACTTCCCACGTTTGCCTCCTCAAACAGAACAGTCGCCCCAGCTTTATCAACCTACGGACCCAATGTCAACCCAAACCCCCACAGCCAAACCTCATTATTAATTCAAGAGAGAATGCATCTATAGATATATGGAGAGAGAGAGAGAGAGAGAGAGAGAGAGAGAGAGAGAGGGAGAGGGGGATGCGCAAGGACCTTAACCCATGAAGAGGGTTTCAGAAGAGTGAAACCCTCTTTTGAATCTGTGTACCTCTCAAGCTCCTGTTGTTCTTCAGACATGGCTTTATGAGTGTTTTGGGGCAAAGAAGCATACAGCATCACTGCAACAATTGAGAGGTTGAGCTTCCGCTTGCTCATATACAGGGATGATAATGGCGTCTCTTTGCGAGGGTCATTTCTGTTCTCTTGTGGCTGTTTCTGTTTTCGAGGAACATTAGTATGAGCTTTGGGCATTGATTTTGGGAGGAGAGTTTCGTGGTTTGAGAGGGCAAAGCAAATTCGTAGAGCCATTACAGCGTTTGTAAGGGTCAACATTGGGGTCACTTAAAGTTCAGCCTAAAAAATACACTCCTATCACGAGTTTAGTAAAAATAAAATTCCATCACAAAATAGGTTTTATCTGGGAAAAAATTATAATTTTACTAATTTTTTATTAGAAAAATACAATTCTATTTTAACAAAATTCAAATAGATGGTCGGATTTTGTGGCTGAGATGACTCACTTCTCTAATGAACGGATGCAGATTTTTGAATATCCTCCACCACGGGTCCACGGAGATAGTGCTAGTCGACTGTATAAGCTTGTTTTGAAGAGAAACTTGTATGCAACTATTATAAGGTCATATGGTGTCACGAGGTGATGGGAGTAGAGTAAAATAGGATTGTGAGATAAAAAAATATTTTGATAATCCCATTTTATTCTATTCCCATTGGTTTTGTGACATCACATTAGTTATATCATAGTTGCATGCAAGTTTTTCTCAATTGCAAGAGCTTCATGCCTAGCCTTTGGGCTCCTTCAGTCTTCTCAGACCAAAAATATATAAATAAATAAATAAAAAGCACACTTGTTCATAAAAAAACTAAATTTTGACTGATATGTTGCCTATAATTGAAAAGAAAAAAAAATAGTAATCTTAGAGCAGCTCCAAGAAGTTAGCTATATAACCCCTAACTACTTTTAACTAACCAAAATGCATTTTTCATTCTACAATGGATTAGCTTTATACTAATATTTTAGCTATTGTCCTATTTGGCTAATTTAAGTTTACCTAGGCATTAATCAATTTTCACATACTTTTCTTTCTTCTCGTTCTCTCTCCACCAAATAATTAAAAAAGAGATATTAAGAAAATTGAATTAGATAAATAAAAAAAAAAAAAAAAAAGCGCTAATTCTCTTAGACTATTCATTAGAATAACTAGTTAATTATTTTAGCAAATATTTATTTTTTTATAACTAAAGTAACTAAAAATATAGTTATTGCCTTTGAAGAGGAGAGAGAGGGGGAAGCGGCCAGAGAAGTGAGTCGATTATTTTTATTATATTTATATTTTGGGAGAGCTATTGTCACCACGTAAACTACTCTAAGCTTCCTTAATTTACACTTTTTAAGGTTTTATGAAAAATTTAAACATTTATATGAAAATTAGCCGCTTTGTCCACTAGAAAACATTATTTTAAACAACTTTGTAAAAGAAAGTTTTTTCAAAATCTATCATTTAAGTAAACTTTTTGGCCATTTATAATCTCTATTTTCATTTTTCATGAAAAATAGGTAAAAAAGTCTACTTAAATAACAGATTTTGGAAAACATTTCTTCAATAAAATTGTCCAGAATGATGTTTTCTAATAAACTATGTGCTTAGTTTTTGTAGAAACTTTTTATATTTTTCATAAAATGTTAAAAAATATAAACTAGTTGGAGGGTTTAAAGTATTTTTATGTGGTGTCAATAGCCTACTCCTATATATTTTTTGAGTGAGGCTATTGCCATCACATAAAGTACTCAAAGCCCCCCTTAGTTTATACTTTTTGAGGTTTTACTGAAAAATATAAAAGGTTTTTACGAAAATTAATAGCATTGTTTACTAAAAAACATCATTTTGAACAACTTTGTAGAAGAAATTTTTTTCCAAAATCTATCATTTAAGCAGACTTTTTGGCCATTTACAATCTTTATTTCATTTTCCATGAAAAATTGCCAAAAAGTTTACCTAAATGATAGATTTTGGAAAGACTCTTTTCTACAAAGTTGTCGAAATGATGTTTTCTAGTAGACTATGTGATTAGTTTTTATAAATTTTTTTCATATTTTTCATTAAACCTTAAAAATGTAAATTAAATGAGAGGCTTAGAGTATTTTGTATGGTGACAATAGCCTAGCCCATATATATATAGCCATATATATATATATATATTTTTTTTTTTTTTTTGGGAAGAAAGAGAGGTTCATAGCTTAAACGGTGGGGAGCTATTCAACGTGGAAGGAGTAGTAAGTGGACCAAATTGGAGAAAAAGAACGATGCGTTCAATGCTTATACGAACACTCCCACAATAGCCTCTGCCATTTTCCTGTCAAATTCTATATTGCAAATCGTTTCTCAGACAGCGGTGAGCCAAACCAAATGGCCATGGCAATACGATTGCCTTTCCAACCCTTTATGTCTGTAAGTCTCTCTCTCTCTCCAATTCTCAGACTTGTTATCTCGTAATCTCCGTATGCCATAAAATGGATGGATATCTAAAAAGTTAAATTATTCAGTGGCATAAATTCTTCTACAATAGTGGGTTTCTTAAAAAACCATTTTTTCAAGTATGATGAAGCCGTGGGTGTCCTTAAGAGCACTACTCATTGCATGAAATGACAATTTCTCGAGCTGTATGATTGATATTGGTTGCATTAGAGAAGGATATATAGTACAATGTCTTAAAGGTTCACATAATTATGCATATGATGTGATGACTGAGGCTATTCTTGTTAATGGGTAGAGGAAACCATATGGACAAAATGAAACTGTTTGGGCCATTACATGGTAGAGAGTACTTTAGAGCAATAATTATGAACATTTTTTGTGAGAGAGCGTTCGTATTCACAAATTTGGAGTGGGTAGATTTGGATTTAAGACCCCAAATTATTTTTCGAAAGCCCTTTACAATGCAGAATTGGGATTTGGGTATACCCAGATCCTCGGATTTGAAATAACAAATAGGGTGTGTTGTTTTGGAAATTCATATCCCAAACTATATAATCAGTACCATAAAGTAATAATCTTCCCGAGTTTTATTGGATCCGGGATTTCATAAGTCTTCCATTATGGGTAAAAGGGATCTTAAAAAACCCTCTGTTTAATATATCTTGAATGGAAACTTTAAATGAGGAAATTTAAATGTTGAAGGTTGGAGTTCCATGGAAATAAACCTTGAACTGAAAGAAGGAATGGCAAAAGGAAATTAGAAACTAAAGAGCACAAAAATGACAAGATTTACATGGTTAGACAGTGCACTTATGTTCACAGAGTAGAGGACACAGATTTCACTCTCTTTGGAAATAATATTATGATGCTTTTCGTAATCAAGTCTCTTGAACCTGTAAATTTGATGCTTCCCCGTCAGTTCTTGGACAAGAATGAGAGAGAGGAAAGGAAGTTTTTGAATGTTTTGGGGTAAATTGAACTTTAGGTCAGGTTTCACTTTAGTACCCTTAACATCAAAACCAATCAAAATAGACCCTGATTATTAGAGTATCTAATTCTTCTTCTTATATGCCACAGGGTAGTGTGAACTGTCCATCTATCTGGTGTGTTTGACATAGGTACTCACTTGTTTTGATGTAACAAGAGGTTTCATCTTTTGGGTTGGTGTTACAGCCAGTGGATTTCTGAGGTAGGAGACCTCTCAGGCTCTCGAAGTAGAGCTTCACTGTTCAGAAGGGTTTAGATCAGCTAATCAGGAGTTTAGCCAAAATAGGGGCAACTACATTGCAACAATTTAGAGGTCACCTTTAAAACCCTGTGTCACCTTTAAAACCCTGTGTGTGCGCTGGAGCTGGGGTTGTTTCAAATTTTGGTTACTTTTATTTTTTGGGAGGAATTGTCCAGGTTCTTCTGGTAAATAGGAATATGTTCCTATCTTGCTTTGTTGGACATGCCAATTGAAAGCATATCTGAAAGGAGGCAGTCTGGACATATAATGTGTACATATCCAATTCTCATCATGTCACATGTTTGGAAGTGTGCATGTATGCACAAGCAGATCATACCTGTATGCATCATGCAACATGTATCAGTATAATATCATAATATGTTCTTGGAACTTGGGACAAAAATGCAAAATAGTGTGAACATGCAATTTGTACTAGCAATCCTTTTCATGCTGTCTACTCTCATTTCTTTTGTTAGTGAATATAGGATCTGCAGTTTCCAATTTTCTTGATAAATATATAATCACTTGGCCTCTTTCTCATGAAGAAATGCTTCACGGGAGAGGTTCAAGGGTCTCGGTCAGGGTTTGCTCAACTAGAGGGTTGCCATTGGGACATGGGATCAAAGAGCTGTGCGAGACGATGCAACAAAGGTCGTGGGTCTGAGTTTGCGATGGTGGTGTGATGGTCCCTCATACTGCTATTGGTGTGATGGAGCTCGGGACTGAGTGAAAGAGATTGAGAGAGACAACTCTGGGTGGTGTGACTGAGTGAGAGAGAGGCTTGATTGCTGCAGAGAGAGAGATTTGTGATTGTTCTTGACTCATATGCTGATGCCACACGAGATGAGAAGAGGAGGGGGGGAGAGAGATGCTGATGCGAAGAGGAGAGTGCTGATAGGGTGCGATTGAAACCAGTGGTTTGATCTTCATGAGCCCACTGAGATGTGAGAGAGATATTTTCACGTGGGTGACACTTCATGAAGGAGAGAGAAGAAGGTTCTGTAGTTTAGTGCTCTGATACCATGTAACCTTTTTGGAGAAAGCTGCAATTCTTATTCATTAATGAAAAAAATAAGATTACAAAGATATATGTGTGTGTTTATATATATATATATATATATATATATATAAAAGTTAAACTAAACTTAACCCTAACATAAGTAAAAGACTAGAGTACTAGGCTACCTTAAAGAAATAACAATATGTACATCTCACACCCACATTGTCTAAACATTGAGTATAATATGGCTTCATATATCTGTTTGGGCCCTCCACCTATAGCCTAAGCTTTTAGGTTGGAAACTTAACATGGTATCAAAGTCTGTTGTTGTTGTTTTTGCTTCATATAACTGTTTGGGCCTTCCAGCTATAGCTTAAGCTTTTAGGTTGGAAACTTAACGTGGTATCAAAGCCCATTGTTGTTGTTGTTGGGCTCATTCAATTCGTGAGTGCATTGTTGTTGTTCACGTGACAGGTGCGTTCTTGTTTGTGATGCCTACGTGTGAGGGGGAGTGTTGGGATGTCCCACATCTCACATCGTCTAAGTATTGAGTATAATATGCCTGATATTCCTGTTTGGGTCCTCCACTTAATATCTTAAGCTTTTAGGTTGGAAACTTAACACCCTTTCTTTGGTAGGACTTCTTGTCCTTCTGCTTCGTATTTTGCAAGTCCTATTAAGACAATTTTTCAGTTTCCTACAGGAAAAAAGGAAAAGAAAAAGATTATAGAGTAGTTTCTTATACAGTTCTTTACTCAAAAAATGGTTGAAGTAACTATTTTCAGTGGGATACTCTTTGGTGGTTTCTTTGAAACCTTACTACTATTTAAACCAGAAGTTTGTTTTTGTGGATATCTGTTTGCATTTATGGAAAGAAAAATTATTGGGAAAGTTCTTCTTAGCTGTCTCCAATCAGTTTCAGTTTGGAATTTGTGATACCAATTTATACTGTCTGAACATGCAGACTTTCAGATGCACGAGGGACGTTCTGGGGTCTGTTATGACAGGCAAGTGTGCTCATGTTATATATCAATTTCTTTTGCAGAATAGAGTGCCTTGCCTGCATCACTCTATAAGTGTGTTATATTTGATATACTATTTTCTCAAGTCCTATGTTTATAGATATTGTTCAATCAAGTGGCAAAAATTGGCGATCACCAAGTAGAGCAAGAAAAGCAATGTCATTTCAGGGCTCTGTAAAGCTTGTACAAACAACATGCCACATCTCAGACCCTGGGACCTCATCAGGAAATAAAGAGAAAGTTCCTTCAAGCTTTTTGAGGGACAAGAAGATAGTTCCTGATTCTGATCCTCCAAGCATCAAAGATGTCAAACTTTTATACCAATTCTTTGATAAGAGGTCAATGTCAGATATCTGCTTATATGTTGTTTTATTATAAAGTTTCATGTTGCATATGAAGTTCTCTTCGTCAATAACACAGTAATAGTATGGCAATATGCATACTAATTTTAGTAATTTTTTGATGAACGAAAATATTTTTTAATAGGTTCTCAACCTTGTTCTACTGTATTGGTTATTTACCATTTTGCAGCATGAAGCTTGTGGTATTGACTGGGGCTGGAATAAGCACAGAGTGTGGAATTCCTGATTATAGAAGGTTTTTTCTCTATCTTATGTTTATTCACTTATAAGATCCTTAAAACTCTGTCGGAACCTTCAATTATGGGTTGCCATGTTGGAAAAAAATGTAATGTAGCAAACACTTTTATGATTAAAAGATTCTTGTAATTTTGCTCAAGTTGTTAGGCTGCAGTAGCTTCTAATATGAATAAGTAACTCATGGTATTAGAAGATGTGTGTAATTTTGAATGTACTTTCAATTTTGTAAGACCTTGTATTTTTCTTGACGTGGAAGCCCGTAGTCGTTGGCAGCAAATGCAAAGTTTTGCAGTTGTTCATGACGAATTTATTTTCTTCCTTTTTTTTTTTTTTTTTTTTTTGGCTAAGAGCCTAAGATAATATATTTCCTCTTTGTTCCTACTCCAATAATTTGTCAAAAATGCTGCATTGTGGTCAGTAGTAGTTGATGATCTTACTTGGTTATTATGATTAATCCAACTGATCTTCATTTACTTTTGACTTATCGGTATTTTCCTCTTTTTACCATTTAATGTAGGGCCTTTTCAACTATGAAAGTTTTACTTTTATTATACATTCTTTATATATTCTTGCAAATAATGTGATGAGTTGTCCATGTTGGTAGAGGAAACTCATCTGGTTATTAGTTGTTTGTATTGCTTTAGTGCTAGTCATCTACTTTCAGCTCAAATTTTCAGTCTCCCTTTTAGTTGAAAATATAGAATTTGCTGGAAAGTGCATTTTTATACATTTCATCGGCAATGCATTTTTATATTTTTATGCAATTATATTATGAGCGCTAGACAATCTTTGTTGTTGCTCAGTTTGGGAGTTGGCATTATAGTGCAAGACAAGTTTACATGAATGCTTCACATTTTTCTTTGAATATCTTCCAAAAGCACTGTTATTGGACCACTATTCTATCTCAGCTGAGTGAAACCCTAGTGACTAAAACTTATAAAGATTGCAATTAATTTTCTTAAACCATAGGAATCCTTCACACTAGCACCAAAATCTGTTCTCTAAGCTATCTTCTTTGTCTGTATTAAAAGATCATAAAAAAAAAGTGTTTATTTGTTTTGTTGCAGCCCAAATGGAGCTTATAGTTCTGGTTTCAAACCAATTACTCATCAGGTGATCTGAAGGCAGGTGCTTTGATATCTGCCCCCTATGGCTTTTATTTTAGAATTTTTTTTTTTTTTTTTTTTTGGTTATACTCCTATAGCCTTAGTTTGATGAGGAGGGGTGAAATACTTTGTTTTGGAGGTTCCATGACCTGTAAGTAATAGGGTGTGAGGACTGGTAGCAGAGAACTAGACTAATGAGCATGCCATATTGTGGTTTAAATTACAAAAAACAACATGGAGGTGGATAGCACTAAAATTATCTAGCATTTATTTTATATGCAAGAGAACTGAACCATAGCATTCAATCACCTGTTTAAATGAAAGGCTTAAACGGTTGATAGATTTTTTACTAGTAACAAATACAAATTTGGATTGAAACACTGGCATTTATTTTTGTTACCGGAAGGAATTTCTGATTACTTGATTTCAACTCCATGATACCAACATTCTGCAGTTGTAGTTTATTATTGAATAAAAGATAAAATTATTCTACAAATCATGAATAAGGGTTAGATTGTTAGAATAGTTCTAGTGTGAATTGATTATCATAACACAAAACAGTTAGCAGATAATTTCTAACTGGTTAACCTTATAAAAAAAAAAAATTTCCAACTTGTAATGACCCGAAATGGGGCCTGTTACTTATATAGTAAGAATATCAATTTAAAAGCCAATTTTGGTGGTCATTTAATGAAAATAAATCTTTTGGATACTTTTTAAAAAATCTGACATGGTCCTGTCTATAAATGGGCTGTATCAAGTTATCGACTAGTCAAGAAACTTGTGGAAAACACATTTATAAGGTTCCCAGTTCATCCACACAATATTTCTAAAAATAATTAAACTCTAGGCTGCATCATAGCCACATGGGTTTCATCCACATCCACATCCACATCCACTAATTATTTAATTGTTACAGACCATGAATTTAAATGATTACATGCTTAGGATTTCAAGCCGAAATAAAATATAATACTTATCTTAAAAATATTTTACACATTCTCTACATGAATGCAAGCATGCTATATGCTAATGTACTCCCAAAACCCAGGTTAGGCTTTACTTTTGAAAATAGGACCTGCAAGAAAACTAGGGGGGGTGTGAGTTATACGCTCAGTAGGAAAACATTTTCCTAAGATAACACAAGGTTTTAAAACCATAATTTTATATACTTTCTAAAGAATCCTACAAAACCATTGTTAGTTTGCAAAATAACTTATTGGGAAATAAAACTGTATAAATATAAATAATAACTTGCAGAAAGTAAATCATTTCGATTTTACTTTAACATATCCCACTACCAACACCCTTTTTTTATAAAAAGGTAAGAAATGATCTCAAGTTATTTAACCAAAATCAACATGATGTAAATAAATAATTATGATTTTCTGGTACCATATCACGACATTAAAGCCAACAATCCTCCCCGATTATATGGGGCCCTCATGCGTGGACTAAGAAGAAACACTGGCAAAACATCCCTACTTGGGATCGTAGTAACCTCAAGAGGAAACGTAGCACAACATCCTTACTTGGGACCGCAGTAACCTCATATTCAGGGTCTACATCAAGTAGTCTAGGACTAAGGATAGGAAAACAAGGTATGACGTCCCATTTTGGGATCGCTGTAGTCCTGACCTGTGTTACACGGACTTGGCAGTTGACCCCAAAGTACCCATGTCGACACGACACGTGTATGGGTATGGGATCTGACTCGGACACGACAATTTCAAAGTGGACACGACTGATCATGGAAGAGAGAATAAAGAAGATTAGAAGAAGATACATCCAGCAAGCAAGGGAGGGAAGATACAACCTGCGAGCGAGAAAGAGAGAGAGAAGATAGAGCCAGCAAGTAAGAGAGAGAGAGAGAACACTTCGTCAATCCAAGAGCCAGAGTTGCTGTCGGAAATACAGTTGTAATATGGTAGTCGGATGGAACCAGATCTGTCGGAGATGCCATCAGAAGAGGGAAGATAAAGGAAGAATTGTTGGCTCTCAAGGGTTTGCGATAGGGACTGGTTTCTGTCAAAATATCCAGACCCTTTCTTTTTATCTTTTTTCTTATTTCAATTTAGTCTTTGTATTCTCTTTTATTTCTTAAATGATCAAAATCTAATATTTATCATTTAAGCCCCCTAAAATAGTTATTATGACTATGACCTTATATTGTAAAAATATTTTCAAATTTATCCCCATAATTTACCTTATTTAATTATTATATATATATATATAAGTTGATGGTGCGGACACCAGACCTAGGCCTCCGATTACACAGGTTTACAAGCGCCGCCGATGCCGGACAGCACAACCCATGACCTTATAGCTAGACACGATGGGCTATTAGAGGAGCCAGATGATTTCTTTCCTTTTTTATGATTATTTTTATTTCATTTGGTTTATTTGGATTATTATTTTTATTTTCTTTATTGGATGTACTGGAGCCTATTTAAGGTTCTTAATTTTTAGGGTTTAAACTACTTCATTAATATAAAAAATTGAGACTTACACGTTTAGTGCCGATTCCAAACAAACCCTAGCTAGGGTTCTTGCTTCTTGCTTATGGCTTTTGGCTTCTGGCTTCTGGCTTCTTACCTCTTTATTTTAGCTTTGAATTTGAACATTGTTGGAATTGTTTGATTTGAGATGCATGTGCTGTATCAACTTTGGTATCAGAGCAAACGTCGAAACCTTCCGCTAAGCCTCATTTTAAGATGCCCCACGAGTTCTTCCCACAAAAGCAAATCGTTCCTTTTCCCTTCGTCTTCCCTCACAAAATTTTTGAAGCTACCCGTAACGCCCTTGTAGAAGAACAAGCCAAGAAATCCAAAACCCCTGTCGAACAACCCAAGAAACCCGAGTTGCCCCTTCGTTCTTGCCTCTGAAAACATAGCCGTACCCTCACCCAAACCTTAACCCCAACTTTGGTATCATTGTCAGTTTCCCTCACTGTCAAACCAAGCCAATATCTCCACTGTCACTGTTGCAATGTGGTCGCATCTTCATTGTGTTCGCAAGTCACAATCCCTGGTCGAACCCATCAGGCCATCAAGTCAAATCTGGATTCGCACCTTTGCTCAATCACTACGATCAAACCACTAGTTCGAAACCCACATTTTTCGTGGAACTCTTTCTGTCAGACTCCACTAGATCGAGCTAATAGCCGCCATCGTCTGAGCCCACTACTGTCAAAGCAACCCAGTGAGCTAACCATCAAACCCTCTACCTAGAATTGGAATCGCATCTAGGCGTTGTTGTCGAGCCATTTATAGTTGATCCTCGCCGTCGATCCATCACCGTCATGCTGCCATCGATTCCCTGCCGTCAAGCCTTCGTTAATTCTTCGCCGTCAAACCACCATCGCTCTTGCGCTGTCGGAGGCCCTTGCCTCTTCACCTTCATTGTCTCGAGAAGCTTCAAGCTTCTTCAGGCACGAATTGGGTTTTAAAGAGAAGCATTTGGGTTGTTTAGCAACGAGAACCAAGTGGAATCAGATTGCAAATACGGTTATCCTTGACTTCAATCAGGCTATCCCAACCCAGAACAGGTTATTCTCATTGAAATCAAACCGCGAACAGAGTTATCCTTTGCTCAGTTTAAGTTATTCCAATCGAGAATCAGAATTTGGACAAAGGTATTCTACTTGCAATTGGGCTTATCCTAAACCAGGTTCGTGTTGTCCCACCTTGGTTAATTTAGTTTGTTTATCTTAAATTGTATCAATAATTTTGCTTTGTGCTTGGTTGAAAATTCACTGCAAAAAAAAAAAAAACCTTGTGCTTCATTTATTTATTTATTTTACGCACTTTGCAAACCCACCCCAATTGATTACCAAATTTGTCCTATTTCCCATTGAATTGAACCGAATCATTCTCAAATTCCTTAATGCACTTAGTTTGATTTATTAATTATAGAGCATTGCCAAGTTAGTGGTAGTATTTAATTCATTTGGTTTGTTATCACTTTGAATACAAACACTACTTGATTGTAACTGTTCTATTGAATTAGGACTTAGTCTCTTCTATTAAAAGCTTATTAGACCAAAGTGAGTTTGCTTAGTTAAAAAAAAAAAGGAAAAAAAGAAAAGGAAAAACTTGTTGAAATTGCTTGCTAAATCTCAGTATTTTTAGTTGCCCCTTGTCTTACATCTAATAGTTCATAGGGATCCTTGTGACATTTTATCACCCCATACTTAGTATATCATTAGCATGCACTTAGGTAGTGGTTCGTGTTATATCTAGTCCTGAGTGTCAGTTAATCATGGGATCTAATAACGAGGACTACCTAGGGAGACTTATCCAGGATTTGTATACTAAGTTTGATTCCAAGCTTGATGAGGAGCGTGCTAGAACTAACTTTCGATTTGAGTTGCTAGAAGCTTTAGTTCAAAAAATTTCCACTTCCCTGGAAGGCGATCAGCGCCAGACGGGAGTCCTGATCGACTAATACAAATAGAGCAAACCCTCGGCCACCTCCTAGAGGTCATGAGCAAAACCCTAATCGGCATCACGTTGATTTTAGGGACTTTAGGGATCCTGATGATAGAATTAGGGGAACAATCAAAATTGAAGCACCTATTTTCGATGGTCACCTTAACCCAAAGGCCTTCACCGACTGGATTCGAGAGATGGACCACTTCTTTGAGTGGTATGAGTTGTCAGCCGATTGGAAAGTTAGGTTTGCCAAAATGAAGCTTATTGGTAAGGCCAAACTTTTCTGGGAAAGCACTGAGCTATTTCTCTTTAGGAAACACTAGCCTCCTATCATCGATTGGGTAGAAATGAAGAGAAACTCAAAGACAAATATTTGTCCCAATCATATCAAGGCAACCTAATCGACCAATGGAATAACATAAGGCAAGGGAATAGACCTGCCACTGAGTACATCGCTCAGTTTGATGAATATATGATGCGATGTGATGTGGTTGAGGATGAGTGCATGATCTTGAGTAGGTTTAGGAAAGGTCTTAATGATGACCTCCGAAAGGAACTTGTCTTACATGAGGTCACTACTTTAGGCGATGCCTACACCTTAGTCCAAAATTATGAGCTAGTCGCTAGGCCCCCGTTCTCGAGGCGCACTAGTTATCCTTCATTTTCAGCGCCTAAGACAACAACAAGCCTGTCTTAGGTTAGACCAAACCCTATGCCTTCACTAGTTGTCAAATATAATAAGGGTAAAGAAGTGATTAGTGCCCTCCTAGATCAAATTCTCACATCCAATGCTTTAAGTGTCATAGTTTCGGGCATGTAGCCTTCAGCTGCCCCAACGAAGAGATGTTATATATAGAAAGTCCGAATCATGAGGGCACTGAAGAAGAGTTGGAAGAGCAGACATATGAACCTGACATAAACCATATTGATGATATAGATGATGAGTTTAGTGATCCTAGCCACCATCTCACAATGGGAGTAGTTAGGTGTGCGTTAGCACAGCCTAACGAAAATGATGATTGGAGATGGACTGCAATTTTCCACACTTACATCAAGTGCGAAGAGAAGGATTGCAAGGTGATCATAGATAGTGGGAGTTGCATCAATGCTGTTTCATCTATTCTTGTCTCTCGTCTAGGTTTAAAGTCCATGCCCTAGCCTAATCCTTACAATGTATCTTGCGTTGACACATCATCCATCGCCATCAAAGAGAGATGACTTGTTCCTATTCAATTCCTTTCCTATAAGGACCAAATATGGTGTGATGTTGTCCCTAATGGATGTGGGACCGTATTATTTTAAGGCGTCCATGGATTTTCGATTTAGATGTTAGCCATTTATGGTCGCTCTAACTCGTGCTCGTTCGTTTTCAATGGGTAGAAAATCAAGCTTAACCATTTACAACCCAAGCCTACCAACAAGGATCAAAAGAAGGAAATGGCTAAAGAAAAGGGTTTACACATCATTAGCCTTAAAAAGATCGAGAAAAAAGCAAATCTAGGATCTTTTGTGTTTGCCCTAGTTGCCAGGGAAGTCCTATCTACTACCTATGAAGAACCACCTGAAGAGGTCGTCCCTATGCTTCATCAATTTCAAGATCTTTTCCCTGAGGACCTCCCAGATCAACTATCTCCAATGCGTGACATTCAACACACAATTGATCTTGTTCCAAGAGCAACACTCCCAAACTTGCTCTACTATAGGATGAATCCTACAGAGCATGTTGAGTTGAAGAGGCAAATAGATGAACTCTTGAGAAAGGGATTTATTCAAGAAAGTTTAAGCTCATGTGCTGTACTCTTAACCCTAAGAAAGATAGATCATAGAGAATATGTGTGGATAGCCGTGCAATCAACAAGATTACCTTGAAATACTGTTTTCCAATCCCTAGGCTTGATGATATGCTAGATATGATGGTTGGAGCCAAGATCTTTTCAAAGATAGATCTGAAAAGTGGATACCACCAGATTTGAATTTGTCCAGGAGATGAATGGAAAACGGCTTTCAAGACCAAGGATGGTTTATATGAATGGTTGGTCGTGCCATTCAGGTTGTCAAATGCTCTTAGTACTTTTATGAGAGTTATGACACAAGTACTTCGACCTTTTATGGGTAAGTTCCTAGTTGTGTACTTCGATGACATCCTCATTTATAGCAATTCCAAGGAGCAACGCTTAGACCATTTGACACAAGTTTGTCAAGCCTTACAAGAGGCCATCCTATATGCTAATCTTAAGAAGTGTTCTTTATTCATTACTAGTGTCATCTTCTTAGGGTTTGTAGTATCTTCTGAAGCAGTGTCTACTGACCCACAAAAGGTACAGGCGATAGCAGAATGGTTTGAGCTCAAGAATATCTATAAGATTCGAAGCTTCCATAGGCTCGCTACTTTCTACTGTCGATTCATCAAAGGGTTCAGTGTTATAATGGCCCCCATTACTGATTGTCTCAAAAAGGAGGAGTTCTAATGGACTACAGCGGCAGCTAAAGCCTTTGTGGAGATCAAGAAGAGAATGACCGAAGCGCCAGTTATGCGCCTCCCAGACTTTTCAAAAGTGTTTGAAGTAGAGTGTGATGCGTCTGGATTAGGCATAGGAGGAGTGCTCAGTCAAGAATAACATCCAATTGCCTATTTTAGTGAGAAACTAAATGGGGCAAAGCAAAAGTACTCCACCTATGATAAGGAATTCTATGCTGTAGTGTAGCCCTTAAAGCACTGGCGCCATTACCTACTGCCCAACGAATTCATTCTTCACTCTGATCATGAAGCTTTGAGGTATATCAACTCCCAGAAGAAGTTAAACTTTGGACATGGTCGTTGGGTTGAGTTTTTACAATCTTATACCTTTGTGCTGAAACATTGATTTGGAGTTGAAAACAAGGCAGCTGATGCCCTGAGCTGTCGTGTTTTGTTACTTTCCATGATGAAAGTACAAATCATTGGGTTTGAACGCCTTAAAGACGAATACGATTCATGCCCAGATTTTGGCAACACTTATCAAGTCCTACAAGATGAACAGACCCTTGAAGTTGATGGGTTTATTCTTTAGAACGGGTATCTATTCAAGGGTAACAAGTTGTGCATCCCACGTTCGTTTGTGAGAGACTCTATAGTGTGGGAATTACATGCAGGCGGTCTATCAGGACATTTTGGGCGAGACAAAACTATTGAAGAGGTAGAGCGCACTTTCTATTGGCCTAGTTTGAAGAGAGATGTTGCTAAAATTGTGAGTCAGTACCGCCCATGTCAATTGGCAAAACATAGGAGACAGAATACAGGTCTCTACACTCCATTACCTCTACCCAATTGTCCATGGCAAGATGTGAGCATCGACTTTGTTCTAGGTCTTTCACGTACCTTTAGGAAACATGATTCTATTCTTGTGGTCGTGGATCGTTTTTCTAAAATGGCTCACTTCATTCCTTGTTCTAAAACTGCTGATGCTTCCCATGTTGCCAAATTGTTCTTCAATGAAATTTTCAAGTTGTATGGCCTTCCCAAAACCATTGTGTCTGATAGGGATGTCAAATTCATGAGTTACTTTTGGAAAACACTTTGGCATTTGTTAGGCACAAAGCTAAAATTCTCCATTGCCTATCATCCCCAAACTGATGGTCAAAATGAAGTTGTTAATAGAAGTTTAGGCAACCTATTGAGGAGTTTGGTAGGTGACAATAATAGGAATTGGGATTCCATCCTACCCCTAGCCTAGTTTGCATAAAATAGCTCTATCAATAGGTCTATAGGCATGAGTTTGTTTGAGGTTGTGTATGGTTACTAGCTTAGGAAGCCTTTAGACCTCCTTCCTATGTCTCCTCATGTTAGGACATTTGAGTCAGCTGAGGCGTTTGCCCGTCATGTTCATGATTTGCACTATGAGATTAGCAAGCGCATTCATGCAAGTAATGAAAAATATAAAACACAAGCTAACTCACGTAGGCACTATGTAGAGTTTAATACTGGAGACTATGTTATAATTCGAGTTAAGCCTGAGCAGTTTCTTTCTGGAACTGCTCGGAAGTTGCAAGCTTGTAATACTGGGCCATTTAAAGTGTTAGCACGGGTTGGACCGAATGCTTATGTTATATACCTGCCATTTGATTATGGGATTAGCTCTACTTTTAATGTAAAAGACCTTGTTGCTTACAAAGGTCCCATGAATATACCTGATGAATCTTTTGTTGACCCTCCCCAATCCCCATCTACTAATATTGTTCCTGTTTCCCCACCCTTTACTTTTCTACAAGCACAAAAAGATTTTATTGATGCTATTTTGGATGAGCAAATTGTTTCTACTAGGGATGGAGGGTTTCAGCATTTCTTGGTTCGTTGGAGAGGCCGTCTCGAGTCAGATTGCATGTGGATCACACGTGATGATCTCCAGCAACTCCATCCAGATCTAGGGGAGTACTATCAGAGTTGACAGGAGGGGGAGTTGGTGCGGACACCAGACCTAGGCCTCCAATTACATAGGTTTACGGGCGCTGTCGACACTGGACATCACATCCTGTGACCTTATGGCTGGACATGATGGGCTATTAGAGGAACCAGATGATTTCTTTCCTTTTTATGATTATTTTTATTTTATTTGGTTTATTTGGATTTTATTTTGATTGTTATTTTTATTTCCTTTATTGGATGTATTGGAGCCTATTTAAGGTTCTTAATTTTTAGGGTTTAAACTACTTCATTAATATAAAAAATTGAGACTTACACATTTGGTGCCGATTCCAAACAAACCCTAACTAGGGTTCTTGCTTCTTGCTTCTTGCTTCTGGCTTCTTTCTTCTTACTTCTTTATTTTGGCTTTGAATTTGAACGCTGTTGGAATTATTTGATTTGAGACGCATGTGCTGCATTAGTTGAGTTGTAAACTAGGGTTTAGATTAGATATGAGAGAGAGAAAGAGAGAAGAAGATGAAGAAGAAAGGTTTAGGGTTTATTCAATTACCCTTCACCTTCTAACATATTATTTATATATAAGAAAGATAAGTCCAAGTACAAAATTACCCTTCAGTAAATAGAGTAATAACAAACACTGTAAAACAATAAAAAATAATAACTCTAACACTCCCTCTCAAGTTGGAGCATACAAGTCAAACATGCCCAGCTTGGAAGACAACTGTTGAAATGATGTACGGGCAAAAGGCTTTGTGAGAATATCAGCAAGTTGATCACCCGAATGAACATATGGAGTAATAAGCTCCTTCCAGGACAACAAGTCTCGAATAAAGTGACAATCCATTTCAATATGCTTGGTACATTCATGAAAGATGGGATTATTAGCAATAAAAATAGCACCCTAATTATTACAATATGTCTCTAGAGGAATAGAAACATCAGTACCAATGTCACGAAGGAGAGCACAAGCCCACAACATTTCAAAAGCCATATGAGCCATAGCTTGATACTCAGCCTCGGCACTAGAACAAGCAACAACAGTTTACTTCTTACTCCTCTAAGTAACGAAATTTCTACCAATAAAGGTACAATAACCGGACGTAGGCCGCCGCTCAGAACGAGAACCTAACCTAGTCAGCATCACTAAAGCCAGTGATGGAGAGAGAAGCAGAGGGTTTATACAACAAACCTCTACTAGGGGTACCCTTTAGATAATGGAGAATATGACAGCATCAAAATGAGGGTGTCGAGGAGCATACACGTACTAACTAACGACACCAACAGCATAAGTAATGTCAGGACGAGTAACAGTAAGATAGATTAACTTTCTAACCAACCAACAATAGCGACCAACATCAACAAATAGATTACCCTGTTCACTATCAAGTTTTGTAGCAAAGTCTATAAGAGTATCCACAAGGCATGAGCCTAAGAGACCTGTTTCAAACAAAAGGTCAAGGACATATTTCTGCTAGGAAAGATAAATACTACGAGAAGACCAATCAACTTTAATCCCAAGAAAATATTGAAGGACCCAAATCCTTAGTATGGAACTGTTGGCCCAAATAGCGCTTCAAATCAGCAATGCTAGCTGAATCACGAACAATAGCATTGAATCGATCAAACCAAGCTCGAGGAGATTGTTTCAAACCATACAAGGCTTTTTTGAGTCGACATACAAGATGAGCATTCTCAACAACAACATATCCTGGGGGTTGATCTATATACATTTCTTCCTGGAGATCACCATGAAGAAATGCATTCTTGATATCAAGCTGATACAAAGACCAATAATGATTAACGGCCACTGAGAGCAAGATGCGGATAGAGTTTAGGCTAGCAACAGGGGAAAAGGTCTCCAAGTAGTCAACACCATAGGTTTGGGTATAGCCTTTCGCAACTAGCCGTGCTTTAAGGTGTTCAATAGAACCATCAGGAAGATACTTAACAGTATAAACCCAACGACAACCTACTGTCTGTTTTCCTAGAGGAAGGGAAGTAAGCTCCCAGGTGTGGTTCTTGTGAAGAGCTCATTTCCTCATCCATAGTTTGTTTCCAGAAGAAGATAGTGCCTGCTTATAGGATGAAGGAACAGAAATAGAGGATAAAGAACAAGCAAAAGACTGCAAACAAGGTGAAAGACAATTATAATACAAGAAATAAGCAATAGGATGTTGTGTACAAGTCTTTTTACCTTGGCGGAGAGTAATAGGTAAATCATCAGTGCTCGAAGAAGGAGGCAAAACAGGATCCTTTGAGAAGCTGTAGGAATAGGGTCATAAGAAATAACATGTCTATCTTGAGATCAATGGTATACCTGCAACGAAGGGTTAGGAGTTGAGGAAACCTGAGAAGTGACCACAGGTGGAGACATGGGCATCGGAAGAGTAGGACAGGAAAAAGAATGCTCCCCCTCATAACAAGATATGAGATCAGAAAATAGACTCACCTTGGGAGGAAAAGAATGATGTAGACTCAAAAAATGTGACATTAGCACTCACAAAATAGCGACGAGAATTGGGACTATAACAACGATAGCCTTTTTTAGTACGGAAGTACCCAAGGAAGACACATTTCTAAGCTCGAGGAGATAATTTATTCTAACCCAAATCAAGCACATAAACAAAAGCAACACAACCAAAAACCTGAGGAGCAAAGGAGAAAGGAGGTTGAGCAGGATAAACAAGAGAAAAAAGGGACTTATGATTTAAAACGGTAGAAGGCATTCGATTAATGAGATAACAAGTAGTTAAAACAGCATCGCCCCAAAAATGTTTAGGCACCTTCATATTGAACATTAAAGTGCGAGCAATATCAAGTAAATGGAGGTATTTCTGCTCAGCCACACCATTTTGCTGGGAAGTGTGAGAACAACTGGTCTAATGAATAATGCCTATATCAATGCAAAATGAATTCATGATGGTTTGGGTATACTCTAATGCATTATCAGATCAAAAAATCTTAATATGCTTATTAAATTGAACAAGAATTTCATTATAGAATTGAAGAACAATTCTAAGCAATTCAGACCTCTCTTTCAATAGAAATAACCATGTTATTCGGGAATAATTTATCAACAAAAACAAAAAGATAACGAAAACCACTCAAAGTTGCAATTCGAGATGGACCCCAAATATCTGTATGAACTGAAGCAAATGACTCATACTGACGATCATGATTACAATTAGGAAAAGAACTACGGTGATGCTTCCCTAACTAACAGGCCTCACACTCTAATTTAGACAGAGGACTCAATAAGGGAGCTGTCTTCAATTTAGCCAAAGATGGATGACCCAAATGGAAGTGCCACTGAAGAGGCAAAACTGTAGCAAACAAAGCAGATGACCTGAGAGTTAGGGATTCACCGAGATCCAAAAGATAGAGACCGTCCTTCTTATGCCCCAAACCAATCTTCTTTTTGGTCTTGAGGTCCTGAAAAATACAAGGAGTGAAAATAATTTCACACTATAAGGCTTTTGTCAACTGACTAATAGAGAGTAGATTAAATGGAAAATTTGGAACATAAAGACTAGAAGGTAAGGAGAGAGAGGTGGTGGGATGGAGAACACCTTGTCCATGAATAGGCTGAGAAGAGCCATTAGCTAACACGACATGATGATTAACAGGGGTTAGATCAGAGAAACAAGATGATAAACCAGATATATTTTTGTTAGCACGAGAATCAATAATCCATGATATCTGAATTAGCTAAGGTAGTAGTAGAGGAGGAAGAAGGCTGTAGAGAAGGAAATGCAGTGCGCAAGTGCTGGACGAGAAGCTCTCCAAGTTGAGTACTAAACGTATCACGAGAACCAGAACTAGAAGAAACAGATCCAACAGATGTGGGTTGTGGCTGCACCATACTCTGAGACTGTGCTACACCATCACTAACTTGATTCATATAATTTGGCTTATCATATTTCTGAAAGCAATAAGGTTCAGTGTGATTTGTACCCTCACAATAATAACACTTCCTGTCACCATGTCCACCAAGGCGACAACCACCATGAAAATTATAGCCTCCGTGGCCACCGCGGAAACCACCACGAAATCCTCCATGGCCTCCACTGTTAGAGACCAAGGCAGTAGTCTCTGAAGAAGTAACAGTGGGACTAATCAAGGAAGAATGCTGTCCTAGGGAAGAACGCAATAGCCAGGAATAGGCATTAGTAGCCGTAGGCAAGGTCTCACTCGCAAGGATCTGATCTTTAAAGCCACGAAGATTAGAGTCCAAACCAGATAATAAGCTAGCAATCATAAACTCCTCCCATTGCTTCTTTTGCTGCTCTAAATTAGTGGTAAAAGACCTATGCTGCAATAATTGATCCCACAAATTCTTAAGTGTGCTATAACACTCAACTAAAGGTTTCCCAGACTGTTTGGTGATGAAAATTTTCTCATAGAGCTCATACACACGAGAAATATTACTCTGATGAGAAAAAGAATCTGCAATTGAGTCCCAAATTTTTTTGGAAGAGTCACAAAATTCAATTGTGGTAGCAATATTGGGATCCATACTATGCCATAGCAATCCCATAACAGCAGAGTCCTCGAAAATCTAATCTTCATAAGTTGAATAACTAGCACTAGGAGGATTGTCAGTCAAATACTTCAACTTTCGATGAGCACGTAAATAAACTGTAACTGCATGTGCCCAAGCCATGTAATTCAGACCATTCAACTTTTTTGAAGTGATAGATTTAGGCAAGTCATTGTTAACATTAAAAAGTGGGAGTTTTTCGTCAGTCTTAGTGCTAGGTTTCTCTTTTGCCATCTCAAACACAAGGTGCAAACAACAAAACCAGATCTGAAACTAAACCAACAGACCCTTAAATCAGTCAAGGAAGCAATAACAGACTTGAGAAATAGCAAACCTCCCTAAACACATGAGAAACCCACAAGAATATCAACAATCTGATGGAAAAGCACAAAACCAGCTCTCTTTACATAGCAAGATGAATAAGAGCAAAGCTACAATCACCATACTAAAGTAGAAAAGCCAGGAAAACATAATAACAGAGGCCATAACTTCAAGAAACACACAGCCAACCCTTCAAATCACATAAAAGAACAAGCGATTGGGATCCAAACATCAAAACAACACCAAGTCCACTCAAGAATCACCTAGTCGGCACCCATAGAGACTACCCCAAGCAACAAATTCGATTCAAAGTTCCAAAAATTGGAGTTTCAAAAAATTGCACTAAAATCTGGAAAAAAAATAGAAAAAAAATTTGAAAATCATACCAAACGACCTCGGATCGCGACAAAACTTCACCAGAAATTTTCCCTAGGTGAGTCGATCAGATTGGGGAGATCAACTCACCTTGCTGACGTTGTATGTTGGCGTCAGCATCTATGTTGATGACGTCAGCAGAACTGTTGTTGATGACGTCAGCAGAACTGTGTGATGATCTCTTGCTGTGCTTCTCTTCTATTCTTCAGATTTGTCACACAAGAATTGATTAGGAGGCTCTGATACCAAGTTGAGTTGTAAACTAGGGTTTAGATTAGATATGAGAAAGAAAGAAAGAAGATGAAGAAGAAAGGTTTAGGGCTTATTCAATTACCTTTTACCTTCTAACATATTATTTATATATAAGAAAGATAAGTCCAAGTACAAAATTGCCCTTCAGTAAATAGAGGAATAACAAACATTGTAAAACAATAAAAAAATAATAACTTTAACAATATATATATATATATATATATATATATATATATATATATATATATATATATATATATGGTTAAGTTCTCATCAGCACGTGTTAATATAAGTTATATTAACACCATGCATTGGGGGTTGTACCCCTTGCATTAGTCCAATGTACCTCATATCCCACTAATGCACAAGGTACAACTCCTAATGTGGGTTATATATATATACTCACATAATCTCGTATCTTTGTACCCGTATCCAGTTTCTGGATCCTTTTGAGCTAAGTCCCTGTATCCCGAAATTTAAAATTTAACGAATCCAACTCCTAGATACATACCCACACTCGATTCCATGTAACATAGGTCCTGACTCATGAGGCCTTAACTTTACCATTTTCTCCTTTCATTTATTATTTTCATAATTCTCACATAAACCGGAAAATATATATAAATTTCCAAAAACCATATGATGGTTTTGTGCTTTTAAATCACATGAAATAACTCCCATAAACCATATAATTCATTTCACAACTATTTTTCAAAATAATGGTTTCAAAAACACTTATATAAAAGTGACCCTCAATGTTTTGATTGCTCAAATATAGCCATATAGGTTTCAAAATTAATCCATTTTAACCCATAAATATATAAGGGTTTCAAAAACAACATTTATATAACAAAAGGGGTATAAAAATCAAACCCTTAGGTCTTCCAAAAAATTATTTAAACTCATAAATCCCAACCCCATGCATGATATTTATTCAAAAAAGACCAATTAAGGTAATCTACATGATTATACCCAAAACTCCCATGCATCCATAGTTTATAAAGAGGAAATGCCCCTATCTCTAGAATGGAGTGAAGAAATGCGAATCCACCACTGTATACATGTAGATTGGGCGAAGAATTTCTAGATCCGAGCTCGCAGGTGTTGGATTGGGACTTCGGTGCTCTGGCGAGCCATCGTCAGCCTCTCTCTCTCTTTCTCTCTCCTCTCTCTTTCTTTCTCTTTTCTTTCCCCCAAAAATGGGTTTATACCCTTAAAAGCATCGGTTAAAGCAAATCAAAGAATTACCATTTTGCCCCACTTTAAAAATATCTAGCACTTTAAAAATATCTAGTTTGCCGATGCTCGATTGATCAACCTAAATGGCCCGATTGATTGAGGGTAGGCAGAATCTAATCGACCTCTCTGCAACACCTTTGATCAATCGGAATCTTGGGCTTGATCGATCAAGCTACCCCAGAATGCAATATAAAGTGCTAAAACTCATCCGATCGTGCACCCAAATCAACTTGTATCCAAAACTACCCAATTGTACAATTCTTATACAATTAAAATTCACCGGGGTCCTCACATAACCGTTTAAGAACTTGTTTATGCTGTTTTGGTACTTTGAAAAATGAATCTGGGAAATGGTTTTAGAATTAAACTTGTACGGTTGTACCACTTCTGTTTGGAGTTGATGTAATCTGTGCAAAGTTTATATAAAATAAGAAATAAAAATGATAATGGAAAATAAGGGAAGAAGGGAAATAAAATGAGGTGATGGGAAGAAGAAGAATTTGAAGAATGAGGGTGCAAAATCTGACTGAAAGGAGGGGGAGAGAGAGAAGAGCAAGAAGAGAGAAGCACATAAACTTTAGATAGGGCAGAAAGATAGAGAGAGAGAGAGAGAGCAAATTTTTTTCAATTTGTATTCATCTTTGGGCCTAATCCATTTTACACTAACGAGTCTTATTTATAGTCTTTTTAAAACCCTAAAAACAAGGTTTCAATTTGTATTAATCTTTAGGACTAATCCCATTTTACATTTATGACTCTTATTTATGAATCCTTTTAACGTCAAGTGCACTCCAGAACTCTTTTTTGCGGCTCATATTTTTTGAAACCAACTGTTGGATTACATAGCCTTCTCATGTAGGTGACCCATGCCAAAAATCAAGTTAATCCGAGATTGATTGGTATTCGATCCGAAACTTACATTTTTTAATCAACAACAATCGCTCATTCGTGGACATTTATGAATGAAGCAGCTCTTAATCTCAGATCAACTTGATTTTTGGCATGCATAACCTATATATGAATCAAATGTAATCCAATGGTTGGTTTTGCAAAATACGAGTCGCAGATAAGAGTTTTGGAGTGCACTTGATGCAACTTATCATTAACTCGAATTGGTGGTGGAGGATATAGAGTGCTGGCAAGGTTGGATCACAAGCGATCTTGGCATTTTGATCATATCTTCGCTATGTATGCCAAACCTCGTGGTTCAATTAAAAGGACTCCTTATTTATAGGCTTTTTAAAATCCTAAAAACAAGGGATAGCCATCTAAAATTAACCCTAACCTATATGGTAACAATTTAGGACCAATATTTTATTCCAAAAACCCTAATAAACTTCCAAAAATGAAATACAATAAATATTAAATAAAAAACTCTTAATTAAACCTAAACAATTGTGATGTCATTTTTTCTTGGGTCTCGCACTAATTAGGGTGCATTAATCATCTCTTATTGGAGAAATTTCCCCTCTAGTTTCGTCATTCTAGATGATGATTGTGAAGATAGGCATATATCTTGAAGAATCTAAGAATCCTTTACTATCAAATTGTCTTAATGCACTTATTGATTTGACATAGTAGTATTGTCATGACTCGGAAATATGCCATGACGTTTCCTTAGTAAAATATGCTTTATATAAAAATTGAGAATGGTTTATAATTAAAATTTCAATTTAAAGAAATATTTTTGAGAAAAATCCGGAATGGTCTTATTTGAAAATAAGACATACCAAGTGATTGACTATTTAAACAGGTACAATTTAAACATAAAATTAAACCATCCATAGAACATTAAATAGGTTGGCATTAGTGTTCCACAGAGTTCTACCGTCAATACACATATTATAAAATAAATTTAGTCTATTAAATGTTATGTATGCCATAAAATATAAAAGTCCAAGTCCACACGACTTCCGCAATGCGATGCATGATATGCCCCATGCTAACCCCGATTAGATGCTTCCTCAAATGAATCATCCTTACCTTGCTCAAAATTTGCAAATTGTTTTAAAAATAGGGTGTGAGTAAGGTAGGTTACATTTTTCAAAGATGTATATCAAGGTTTAAAAAAAAAAAAACAAATTTTCACATTGAAATCATAATATAATTGAATTGAAATATACAATTTTAAATTAAGGGAAAGTATACATCAACCACCATCTTTAGCAACCATATCATCATAATTTCAAATTGATAATCCTCCCCGGGTTATGTGGAGCCCTCGCGTACGGAATAAGAGGAAACACGACAAGACATTCCCACTTGGGACTGCAATAACCTCAACTTCAGGTTTACACTAAATAGCCCAAGACTAAGAATAGGAAGACACGGCACGACGTCCCTTTTCCTTTTGAGACTGCAGTAATCCTGACTCCATTAGCTCTTATCATCACATATTTTCACATCAATTTACATATTAAATCTCCCATAACCATTTTATAATTAATGGTAGAAAAATGGGTTACAAAATACTTAGTATAAAATTGACCACCAATATTTCGATTATAAAGAATTTGACCCAATTGGTTTCAAAATTAACCCATTGTACCCAAAGTCATGCAAGGAGTTTAAATACAACATGTATACAACAAAATAGGGTGTAAATATCAAACCTTAGGTTTTCCCAAGATATTGAATTTACAAAATTAATCCCCATACCCATGTAAAACATGAAATGTAACATGTAAACATGTAAACCCTCACGAGAATATCTCAACCCATGCATACAATGATCTACAACCATGAAAAATTCACTTACCTCTCAAAAGGTAGCTAGAAATGCAAATCCAAGGGTGCACACACCTAGATCGGGGTGGAAATCGTAAGATTTGAACTCCGCGAGGTCTCGTTCTTCACCGTTGGCTTCCTTTTCCTCCTCAAGCTTCTCTCTCTCCACCTCTCTCTTTTGAGCTGAGAAAGTGATGAATATATGAGAAAAATCGTGGGTTAAGGACATTTATAGAAGAAGGGGCAAAATGGTCAATTTATCCTATAAAAATCTGACCCATTCTGTTAGTTTTAGTCGACTACAAGTGAGCTGTAGTTGGCTATAGCAATCTTGTAGTCAACTACAATAAGCTTTAGTTGACTAAAACTCCCAAAATTTGAGAAAATGGAGCTTCTGTTAACTCTAGTTGACTATAGCATTCATGTGTTCGACTATAACTTCCAACATACTCAAAAACCAAGCTATAATAGCACACTAAGCATTCCTTGGCCACAATACAATCCCGGTAACTTCATAAATCAAATATTAAGTCCTTACAAGTACTCTAATTGTTAATTGATGATTATAATTAGAGCATGTGCTTTCTATGGGGTAGTATTGTGAGAAATCAAGGTAGGAGGTAGAGAAAAAATATATATAAAGAGAGAGAGAGAGAGAGGTGAAAGAAGATATTGTAGACAGAGTTTCTAGAGAGAAGGGAAGGACTTTATAGTGAGAAAGATAAAAAAAATTTTAAGAGAGTTATAAAGAGAGAATTAGAGTAGAGAGAAGAAACTTTAGACAGACAGGGAGATAAGAAAAGAACAGAAGAAGAAGTAGAAGAATAAGAATAAAAGAGAGAAGAAAAAAGGACATAAATTTCGAAAAAAGGGTGGAGAGAGAGAGAGAGAAGCTCTTTTAAATTCTTTTGATATTTTTTCATCGTTAGTTCTAATCTTAAACCAATAAGCTTTATTTATGGGCTTTGCAAGCCCCTAAAAACACGTTCAAACCATCTAAAACTGACCTTAGCCTATAGGTAACAAATTAGGACCATATTTTATCCCTCAGTATTAGAAAATTTCCATAACTGAGAAAATGCAGCAATTATTAGATTAAAAAATCTTAAAAAGACTTGAACAATTGTGATGTCATCTTCTTGTGGCTTTCGCACCAATTAGGGTGTATACGAGCAAAGGGAAATTTATGGACCTGTATGGTTCTGTTCTCCGAAAACAGTTTTTTGTTCTTGGAGCTGCAAAATACAATAAACAACATGGAAAACATTTTTGCTAGTGTAGTTTTAAAAACATTGATGAAGTTATATGACTTCCTTATTCTTTCTTGTACAAGGCTTGCAATATATGCCTAGAGATCTTGTATAATTTATTATTTCGATAATAGAAACATATCATCTATACACACTATAGTGACATAGGCCCCATGCATTGTCAAAACTCCAATTTCTATATTTTGCCTTACTTCAAGACAATGTTCTGAGATGTTCATTCTTAAGAAGCTTATTTTCTTCAAAAATTTTGTTGAGAATTATTATTATTATTTTTACATACATAGTTTGCCTAGTGATTCCTAAACTATATTGATCCTTCGATATAATGCACTCTATTAATTTCTCTTGTTTTCATTTCTCTTGCTCAAACTCTTTGTTTCTAACTTTTACTCTTGTGGAGTTTCCAAAAAAACAGGAGTTTCTCCGTTCGAGCCGTGCACGCAGACGGTATTGGGCAAGGAGCTATGCTGGATGGAGACAATTCACTGCAGCACAGCCTAGCGCAGCTCATATTGCTTTAGCATCTCTAGAAAGAGCCGGCCGGATAAAGTTTATGATTACCCAAAATGTTGACAGGTAACATTCTCTTAATTCTATATGCTTATTTGAGAAACTCGGGGGGAGCCGTGATCAAACCTATTGGGAGTCATTTGGGACTAATTCTTCATTATCATCTCTCAGGCTGCATCATCGTGCCGGTAGCAACCCACTTGAATTGCATGGGACTGTATATTCTGTACTTTGTTTAGACTGCGGGTTCTCCATTTGCCGGAATCTATTTCAGGACCAAGTGAAGGCCCTTAATCCAAAGGTTAGTGTTTTGATGTACAATTTGCACATCCAGAGTAATTGTTCATAATATACATGTGTATGTGTGTGTGTTCATCCAGAACAATGACTAATCTAAAATTCTTATGTGGTGTCAGCTGTTACTTTCACACTATAGAATTTACTCTTTGTTGTATATAGAATTATGTCATTAAAACATTTGTAGCAACATAAGGGGTAAAAGGGATGCCTTTTCTTTAGGGGAAAAAAAACACATAACTATCATAGATTAAAGAAAAATAGACAACGGAAATATGCAAGTTCATTGTAATTTTATGGAAGAAGTGTTTCAAATATTATATGACAAGGTTAAAAAAATTCAGTGTTTTGTTTGGGAACAAAATGATGATGTGGTTGATAAGGTAGATTACGCAGAAAGACAAGTACAGAAAATAGCTTTAACATGTTAGTAGCTGAGAAATTTGACAATAAGGAAGGTAAGGAAATCCGAGAACCTTAGATTTACCATTCTATCAAGTGTCAATATACAATAAAGAGAAAATTAAGTCTTATAAAATGATTTGGCTGTAAGTTGAGTTTTTCACTGCACTGGAAGCCAAACAGCATAAAATGTAAAACCTCAATATTTCTTTATCTCTTTCTTTTCCTCATCTTTCTCAGCAACCAAGCAGAGAGTTGAACAAAACTCATTCACAAATTAATATCTTAATTGTCAGAAAGAACTACTGGTTATATATGCACCCTGCTTCCTTTGCTTAATGAGGCCTACAGATTATTGTTAGATTATATTGAATTATAAGTTATTTTGATTTACAAGATACCACCCCCTCGTCTCCCCAAATTTTACTCTTCGTTTGTTGATGAGGAAACTGAGGAAAAGGAATGAAATAATTACGAATTTTATGTCATATGATCATTTGGTTTATGGATTTTTGAACTATGAGAAACTTGTCATAACTAGGCTGAAATTATTTTATTGGGGTTAGTTTGGTGGAGTGTTTGTTTCCTCGTGTCACAGCTTATGAAAAATTTAAGAATCAAAATTATTTTTTTTTAATCACTTCCTTTCCTACCTTTTACTGGTAAGCGATCGCAGTATGTGTAAAATAGATTGGGTGGCGTTATTGCCACAGCAACAATTGTTGCTTCCACAACCTTGAGACTTTGTAAATTATGAATGGACCATGGTACCCTTATAAGTCAAAAGTAAAAGCAAGAAGAAACAAAAGAGAAAGGAGGAATAGGAGAGAGGAGAGAAAACAGACACAGAAAATAGAGAAAGAGGAAAGAGGAGACGGTGGTGATGCTATTGGTGGAGTGAAGAATTCAGTGTGCCGAAAAGCCAATGGAATGGATGAAGAAGACTGCGTGTTTTTTTGTGCATGCCTATTTCTGGGTCAGGACTCATCAGTATGGTAGGTCCCCATACTTTCTAAACCAAGGCAGCATTTTGGGGTTGTGTAGAGCAAGATATACATTATTAATGTCATGGCCATGACCTATAGGCTTATAGTATTATTAGTATTATTCTTTTTTTCAGCAGGACTGCAAGAGAGATTGGTTCCTGACCAAGCCTCATCAGTGTGTGAAACTCTTACAAAGAATCAAACCCAGAGTATGCTGAAATACTGAAAAAATTGTTTCATTCCCATCAAACCTAAAAGTAGGATGTATAAAACCGATTTTTCCCAAAAAATATTAAACCTAGTTTGAAGACCCAATCAAATATAACAAACGTTTTATTTCCTATAATAACCCAATGAGCATGTTGCATGAGCCTTATTCTCAACTGGGATGTTTCAGGACTAAGAAGCATATAAGACTGAAGAGGAATGACTGGTCAGAGTGAGTTGGTGCCTGCAGTAAGCTTTGGTTGGACAGAAATGAGAAATTTCAGCCATGGAGGGTGACAGAGTTCCTTCTCTCTCTTCGCCAAGGAGTCACCAGTGGTGACCATGACCCCTCTCTCTCTGCCCTTTTCCTCTTTCTCTCTGTTCTCTGTTTTTTTGGTTTCTCTCCTCTCTCCACCATTCTTCCCCTCTCTTTTGCTTTTACTTTTGACTTGTAAGGGTTTTTACTTTTGGCTTATAAGGGTACTATGGTCCATTCAAAATTCACAGAGTCTCACAGCTGTGGAAGCAACAATTGTTGCTGTGGCAATAATGCCACCCAATAGATTTTTTATTTATTTATATTTTTATATTTTTTTTATATTTCTTTTGGATAATGAGGAAACCCTTCGGTCAAACCCTAAGCCCATATAAGACCTCAAAACCCATTTGGACACTAGGTAAGTCCAAGGCCCATGAGAACCATGAAACCTTTTGTGGGTGGTCTCAAGGGGTCTAGCAAGAATCAAATTCAAGACCTCCACTTCTTGACGCGTGGTCCCTTACCAACTGAGCTTCCCCCTTGGGGTTAGCTACCCTATAGATTTAGCTCTCTAATTGTTTAATCTAAGTTTTACTTTTGATAGAAAAAATAGCCTAGTGAGTTTTAAAATTCCAATATCATGTAAGGCACAGTTGATGGATGGAGTGGAGGGGGGCTGCCCACAGTTCTGTTCTCTAAACATTAAGGAAAAATGTTATTGTATCCATTTGCACTTCTGTCGAGCCATTTTGTTTATAGATTTGATAAGTTCAGGGTCTTGAAGGACTTGGGACTTTAAGAAAAATGGAGATGGAGTAGAGTAATGAACACCTTTAAGGCTATTCTATGATATTGTTTTTCCCACTACTCTACTGATGTTACGCAACCTCATCTATGCGGCTATGTTTTGCAGTAGAAGAAGCAAATAATTTATAATTGACATTCAGTCATTCACATTTTTCCGTTGTCCTATATTTTTCCATGAATTTTAATTTCTTCCCCATGATGATCAGATACAGCCAAGGAAAACAATGAATTAGACTCTAATGAACTTTTAGAATCAAACTATTTCAAATTAATTGTGTATAAGGCAATTGTGTTGTGTACAGTACAAAATTGTGTCAAGCTCAGAAAGTAAAAAATATCAATTTATACAAAATTAAATTAAGTGATATATAATATTTTAAAGTATTATATCTATGCATTATGTAAATTATATATATAGGGAAGGGATCCGTTGACACCTGGTGTAAAAAATTTTGCACTTACACCCATCAATATCTTTTTGTAAAAATCGTATTTCGCCAATCCAATTGTAAAATTAGGTACTCCAATCATGCATGTCATGCATGCCGAATTTCAAGTTAATAGGAGATTAGGAGCTATGTCATCCATAAAGTGCTCCAAATTATTGTTTTATTTATAAGAAGAATTGTAAGTTAACGGATCAAACACTCTTGATATCCGATTAACTTGAAAATTGTCATGCATGACATGCATGGGTGGAGTATCTAATCCAACGAGTGATGGATGTAAGAGTAAAAAGTTTTACACCGGGTGTCAATGGATCCTTCCTTTTATATATATATATATATATATATATATATATATTAATTATATCTATACATTACATATATAATGTATTAATAACAAATAGGGATTTATTATTTTGTGAAATTACTTTAGTTATTTTTGCGGATATATTGACGGATATTATCGCTGAGATTTATCGGAGGTTTTCGACGAGAGATATATCGATGGATAGATTGATGATATTGGAGATATTTTATTCATTGGATATAGCCCAACTACTGTAGTTAAGCAATTCAGGAGAACCACAATACCTGTGAGGATTAAAACAACAATATCTGTTTTTAATTCATTAAATCAACTGAAGTTGAAATAAAAGTGGAGCTAAAGTTGTTTTCAAATCGCAATGCTATCTTGCAACTAGGTGTTTAGGCACTACTAAGTGTCTCTTAAGTGTGTCCAGATGCATAAAGCATATACCTAGAAGATAACCTAATGCTTAATTGCCATATCCTTGTAGTATCAAGAATAGATTTCTCCCATATTCATTATCTTAATCTTCTTACAGATGGATTTCTTGTGCTCATTGTTTTAAAAAGCTCTTTTGAGGCTCGCCTTGGGGCAAGGTTGTTAAAAAACGCGTTAAGGCTTAAAAAATTAAGCAAAGCTCTCATTAGGCATACGCCTCACCAGTCAAGGCATAGTCAAACATGCGCTTTTTACGCCTTAGCACATCAGGCATATGCCTCATGAGACCTTTTGTTAAACCTTTTGATTTAATTCTTTTGATTTTTGATTTTTTTGTTATTTGAATGCATTAAATAAGTTTCAACCATGTTTAATTTTTATACATTTTATATCAAACCATGTATATTTGTATATTAGTAGAATTATGTTCAAGACTTTTTTTTACATGTTTATGTACAATTTTTGTATAACTTTATCCATGATGTAATATGAACCTTTATCTTTAAATAACTATACTACTATGATTTTAAATGTCCCAAAAATGCTCATATACTTTTTTTGAAGCTTTGTGGTATTAATTTATCTTCAAAATGCTACTTCTTTTTTTTCTCTCTTTTTTAAAATGAAAATTACTTATTGAAAGGCTAATTCCTTATGCCTTGAGGCTTATGCCTCGCTTTTCAAGGAGTAAAATGCCTCGCCTAATGCTTTCGCCTTTAAAAACATTGTTTGTGCTACATATACTTTTATTACACTTGAATAAAGTCTTTTAATTGATGATCTATTAACATATCAAAAACTTAAACCGTCTAATTTCTCTGGTTGTTTACCTTTTGAATGCTTTGCTCTTCTGTTTATATCTTACAATGATTGAAACTGGAGTTTGGTCAGAGCTCAAACTTGTATAGTACCAGATTTTATTGGCAATGGATAAGTGAGATGATAATGTTTTACTGCAGTGGGCAGCGGCAATAGAAAGTTTGGACTATGGCAGCCCTGGTTCAGCCAAGAGCTTTGGCATGAAGCAAAGGCCTGATGGTGATATTGAGATTGATGAGAAATTTTGGGAAGAAGATTTCCACATCCCCACTTGCCAGAAATGCAATGGAGTACTCAAACCTGATGTAAGACGTTTTGCTTTCATATTTCGTGGACTGAGAATTCTAATATACAATCTGGGAGATGTTTACATTCCCCAATTCCAGAACAAGATTGTTCATTCTAGTAGCATATCATGATGCTCAAAAGAGATGCGTATTGAACGGCAAACACTTACTGATCAAATTCTTGCTTCTTTTAAATTTCTCAAATGATGGCTTTACATGCACACACAGCTTACTTCTTATGAACACCATGGTGTTCATTAATGTAGCGCTCAAGTGCATATAACCCTCAGATGCTAGTAAAAAGGTCATGATATAGGTGTCGAAAGGATCACTAAACTTGATTCTGATTATGGTTAATGTCTCGGAAACAACTCCATAAAGTAGCACTAGAAAGATCTTGGGCAGTTGTACATTGGGAAGATGACCTAGATCTAAATAATTAAAAATAAATATTTCTTAAAGAGAACTGTACATATTTATCACACGTAAATGCATTGATTTGAAACAAAATTTCCCCTAGTAAAATTCTAAGGTTCTTGCAGATTCTAAATTTGAAGGATGGCAAAAATTTGGCAGCATGAGGATTGTGTTGCTGTTTCATAGCTTTTGGCAAGTTGTTTGAAACTTGATGGTTATATGCAATAAAGATTCTCAGGTTACTTCAAGGGCAATATCTACTTAATCATGTAGGTAAGTCATCTTCTAGTTGATTGGTCCACATAGAGCTGAAAACATAAGGTCCACACTGCAACTGTCCAAACTACATAGACAAGATTTAACCTACCTCTCCGGTATAGTTATTGATATACTATGGTATCTTGTGTTGCACTTGGTTCTTGAGTTGAAGTTCTATGCATCATTCAGCATAACAAGAAGCAGAGAAACAAAGGATTTTCAATTATGGTTAAGGATGAGATGAACAGATTTGAGATGGGGCACCCATCCCAACCCTGTCCCATGAAAGGCGAATCCCTCTCAACCCTGTTCCAATTCTGAGCCAGGGCAGGGTGGGGCGCATCAGGATAGAGGGAATGTGGATTTCATTAATAAAAATAATAATAATAAACTAACCCAGACTCAAGTGAAGAAGAAAACCAGAAGCAGAGGTAAGATGTGGAAGATTCATTGTACAATCCCATGAAAGGGTTTGACTGAGTTCTATTCAGAGTGGATGTTTTGGCCACAATCAGATCATTTTTCTCTCTCTAAGGAGCACCTGGGTTTACAAGAGTTGGAACTTGAGAGAATTCAATGCAGAGAATGCCAGTTCAATGGAGATGCATGGAAGTCTCGGCCATAGATCGAGAAGAAAAGGACACTTTTTGTGGCGCAACAGTTCTATTAGCATTAGCCATTGATCCTACAATGGCATGAACTCAGCAATGGAATCCCTTTCGTGAAAGAGTTGTTTGGCTACCAGTGCAAACCTTGTATCTTTGATTAAGAACCACAGATCAATCACTCGTTCCCTCTTGTGAGCTTGACCGGTTCAGCATCTATCTTTCAAATGGAGGCCAAGGGAATACTTAGGACCTTCCTTCCCTTCCCCACCTCAATCTCTCACTTGAATCAATCAAGATCTGCTGTCACATCAGAGGGTGAATGGCTAGCCAAACCCTATTGTTTGGAGAAAGCTTGTGGTGGAGTGGTTGAAAGCCTCCCATACCTTTCCCATGAAAAAAGGCTAGCTTCAAAAGCTGTCTCTATCAGTATACCTTGACCTGTGGGGAATTGGGCATTCACCTACATCTGCTCTTCTCAATTCTGGCTCCAGTACTGTGCCTCTGCCTGTAAAAATCACTCAGCTCACTCAGGGCTTGGAAGATCCTTTGCTAGCAGCTAGTGAGGCTGCTGGGATCAAGGTTTTGTGGCAGTACTGTTTTGACCTCAATGACCTACTGCCACCACAACTCCACCCGAGAATGTTAACGGTGACACGATCCTGCTGAACATCAAGTAGGAATATAGGATCTCAGAAGACAATGGGTGCTCCCTATGGAAATCTCATCTTTTTGGCTAGCCTATCATTTTTTTTCTTGACCACTGCTTAAGCTGCTCTTCCCACCATTTCCTCACTGACTTTCCAAACTTTTGGCTTGTCAAATTGGACTTGATGCCTAGCTTTGCAAGTATATGTTTGTAGAAATCACCCTTTCTCAAAGTTTGTTCTTTCATCTGATCTAAAACCCAACCTACCTGATAGAACTAGTCTGCCGATTGTGTATTCAGAACAGAAAGACTGTTGGGTCTGATAAAAATTGGTAAGCAAGCCTTGCATGTTACTGCAACTTGCTAGCTGACACTGGCTACTGAAATGGGTAACAAGCCTGGAGAAAAGACACCATAGTAAATTCCAGAGGGACAGGGTTCCAAACGTGTTGTATTTTTTAATCCCATGCCCAAGATGATTCGGAAGCCATGAACTCTTGCTGATTGAGTTGCATCTGCCAAGGTTGCAACTTCCACCACCAAGCCTGCTCTTCTATGATATCTGTTCACCTGAAACAATCAGCTTCATAAAAACTATACGTTTTTCTCAGATTCCCAAGAGATGTATGTTTTTAGCTGCCAAAACCCCCATGTCCCCACTGCAGTCGAAAGCAATCTCTCTCTCTCTCTCTCTCAGTTTTTGTTACTGACTGCTGAGAACACAACACCGAGTACAGAGGAAAAAATGCTCAACTATTGTGAAATGGGGAGTATACTAGGGCAGGGCAGGGATGGACCAGCTTAAAACCGACCCCATCCCAAACCCAACCTGGATTATATATCTTTTGTCCAAGCTTGCCCCATGCCTAAGTGTGGCTTTAAGGTCCATCACTTTATATCATGTAACTAATTAAATTTGTATGGTATGAAAAATTTTGAGAGTATTGAATAGTTAATTATCTAGAGAAGTATTATCATATGTTAATCTCTTTGGACGTATTATTGTATTATAAATACAAAATAAATAAATTGTATGGAATGAAAAATTTTGAGATTATTGAATATTTACTCTTTTTGTATTTTGATCCCAATGCAGGAAACATGAATTTTGGAAGTATTATATGCTATTTGGTCTTTTCAAATAAATTTTGGATCTATTTTTCTGTTAATATATCATATTTGATCATTAATTTAAAACATTAAATTATTTTATGTCACTAAGATGAGGGTCCTTAATTTTTAATTTTCTTGTGTGCTCTAATGATTTGTTTGGATAAAATTCACCCATATTCCTTTTCATTGTTCTATCTTTTCTTGTGCAAAAATTTGTTATTTTATTCAACTACACTGAAAGATGAAATTTTGAGGTGATCTTAATGATTTTTATGTACTCAATAACTTTGAAGGTTATCTTCTTTGGTGATAATGTCCCCAAGGATAGAGCTAATAAAGCAATGGAAGCTGCCAAGGGATGTGATGCTTTTCTTGTTCTTGGATCATCCGTGATGACTATGTCGGCTTTTCGACTTGTTAGGTATTCATTGATTTGTACATTTCTTTCATGTTATCAGATACCTTTATAAATGGAAAGGTCTGTTTCAATTTATATTTGATCCTGGTGTCTTAATTAACTAAACAGAACCGGACATCATATCTACTTTCATGGTCTACAAATTTAAAAAAAATAAAAGTAAAATTTGTGAATTACAATACTTGAATTGTTAGCACACTAATCCATGACTGGTTGCAATTTTAACTTTGCGGGAATTAAGTTGTCTAAAATAATGATTTATCCTGTTTGGCTTGGACGGTTTAATTGAATTTCGATTTCGCCTCTTCCAAATAGTGGATTTATATTTGTTTGTTTTGGGTGATGCATGTTAAGAAAAATTCTATATTTCTAATATTAGGTTGCATAAATTCCATACAGTTATGTACCATGACTCCCATGTAGAAGCAGGAGGAAGTTTTCTTTCTCACATTCTATTTATTCAATTATTAAGATGAAACGAAAAAAAAATTTTAAATTAAAATTTCATTAGTGAAAGTTGTTTGAGTGTTTTACAATCTTCAGCTGATAAGTCTCTTCAAACTGAATTTAACAGAGCTGCTCACGAGGCAGGTGCTGCTACTGCAATTGTGAATGTAGGTGTGACGCGGGCTGATGATTTTGTGCCCTTGAAAATCAATGCTCGATTGGGAGAGGTATAGCTCTTTATAATCATTTTTAGTAGCTAATTCTGCATGCTGGCATGTTAGGTTATCTGATCCTTGGATGTTGTTTTTACAGATACTGCCAAGATTGCTTGACACTGGATCCCTCAGCATCCCTGCTCTCCAGTGATGAATGATATTAGGAGAGGCATGATAATTTATAGAAATTTTTAAGCCTATAGCACATGATTTGAGGCCTCTAGGGTGCTAACCTTGTTGGGATGTTAAGAGTGTCTTATCATGCTTGAAGATCTTTTTATTTTTATTTTTTTTAAAAAAATTATAGAACTTTTTAATTTAATTGAGGTGGCTTGACACCACATTGAAATGGAATCATTTCAGTAAAATTCATTTCAACTTCAATAAATCAATACATTCTTTCGTCTGCCCTTTTTTTTTCCCCTTCATATGCCAAGAAAAACGCAATGAACTCATTTATATTCCATTGAGTGTCCTAGCATCATCCTGTATAATGACTCTCAGAGTCATGAGAGTGTTGTCTTGCCAATTATTTCAAGGATTTGGACCAGAGTTGGGGATGGCAGCTTTATTATACCCATCCTGGTGTAAATGTGATGCCTTTGGCTCCATTGTTAGGCAAATTTTAGAGACACTGGCTGTCCCCAATATCATAAGCTCATTCATTTGTTTTGCATTTTCAGGTTGTTTGTGGAGATGAATCATATGAAGAAATTATTAATATGAAGACCACTTTAGAAGCTTTGCCTCTAATTAAATCTAAAAACCAAACCAAACCTGTCAAAAGACAAATTTGCTGCAACATTATTGGTTCCTTTTTTTTTTTTTTTTTTTTTTTTTTTTTTGTATTATGGTGTAATTAAAGTTCGATGGGGGATTAAATGTATAGATGTACAGTTAACAATAATAATTAGTTCTTTTTTATATTATTTATTTTGTTTATTAAATGGTGATCTCATTGAAAGGAGGTCCAATGTGTACGCTTTTACCCATTCTGATTGGGGCACTATTCTTGTTCCTTCAAAATTTAATGGAGATTTCAAAGTTTGAGTTACTTATGGTAAATCTCAAACACACTGAAACCTAAGTGTAGAAAATCCCTTCTGGTGGCCATGATGCGGAAGTGATCTTCAAAATTTAATACAAGTACTGGTTGAGTTATCAGGGTTTCCCTTTTTAATCGATGGCTTGTGGAGTTTGGGTTTAAGGAAGTTTGGTTTATTAGAGCATCACATGTTCCCTCTCTTTGTGGGTGTTTCTACCAGGACACTTTATGGGGGATTCCCTCTAGACCCTCCTGTTTTCCTTTGCGGGTAAAGCTTGAAATTGCCTTTTGAGAATGGGTGAGAAAGCAGGGGTGATGCAGTGGCTTTGGCTATTAGGTGTTGAAAGTGCTAGCGATTTGGTGGTTGTCGAGGGCACTAGTGACAGTCTATTAAAGGTGGTGTTGATAGCGTAAAAATTTTACAGAAGATGTAGAGCTGTGGTGGCGATGCTGAAGGTTGCAAGTACAAGATGTTGAAAATACGAGTGTTTCTTATCTAACATAAGCCCATTAAAATTATCAATAAAAATAAAAATAAAAATAAAAACATAAACCCATTAAAACCCACATTAAAAATTCAATGTTACACATTTCGTTCTCCGATCATGAGGGGAATGGGCTGAATGAGTAACGATAATGGGAGCGGCTATTGCAACCCCAAAAACAGTTAAGTTGACCCCTTATGTTATCCCCACCCCCCAATACTATTTGCCCACCCCCCAAAATGTCCAAAGTACCCTTCCTTCAACTAAAGCTAAGCCTCACCCACCCCACTCCCTCCAAACACAAGACCATCAGCCACCCTTCTACCCGCGACTGGAGAAAGTCACCGGCAGTCCTCTATTTCCGACGGCGTCCTCCATTTCTGACGGCGACCCCGCTCACCCGCGACTGGAGAAAGTCACCGGCAGTCTTCCACGGCAACCCCGCTCACCTGCGACTGGAGAAAGTCACCGGCAGTCCTCCACGGCGACCCCGCTCACCCACGACTGGTGACTTCGCTCACCCCCGACTGGAGAAAGTCACTGGCAGTCCTCCACGGCGACCCCGCTCACCCGCAACTGGAGAAAGTCACGGCAGTCCTCCGATGCTTAAAAAAAACACAAAAAAACTATTCTGGAACTGTTCGGTTAATTCATACCAAACACTGGCAACATGTTTGGTTGTCTTAAACCGAACATATCTGTTTTAAACGGTCAGATGAAACCGAACATAATCTTTATGATTGATTGCTTAAAACCGAACAGCATTACTGGAAACTGAATAATCCATGCACTGTTCGGTTTTTTAAAACCAAACAAAATAGTTATGCTTGGTTGTGTCAAACCGAACATTACCATAAAGCTTGGTTGTGTAAAACCGAACATTACCATAATGCTTGGTTACGTAAAACCGAACATTACGGATTACCAGAGTCGAACCTGCGCGACTGCAATAAAAAAAAATCGCCATTTTTGCATACTTTGAAGCCAAAATACATACCTCCTTGCTGCCAACACCATTCCAACTGACTTCTTCCTCCTCCATTGCTCATAAAAAACGTAAAAACCACTACAAATGGGTTATGGATTTTTGTGTAAGGGTTGTTGTGAGAGAGTGAGGGATGAAGATGATATATTGGTTAAGGGTGGTTATGAGAGAGTGAGAGATGAGGATGAGAGTTGCCGGAAGAGCGCCTGAGAATGTTGCCGGACAAAGTTGCCGGAGAATGTCGCCGGAGAGGGTGCCGGATAGTGGAACGTGACGGTGAGGGGTTTTGGCACGCAAATGAGAATTCAGATGACATGAGGGGTGGGGTGGGTTAACACCTGATGCCCCTTTTGGTCATTTCACACCATCATTTTCTCATTAAAAAATTCGGGGGGGTAAACTTAACCTTTCTTGGGGTTGCTTTAGCCGTTCCCAACGATAATACACGATCTTTCGTATCACCATCTTGGACACCATATCCATCTCCATGTTGGTACATGAACTGGGCCATCCTTGCAAGGTTCATCGCAATTCCAATGAAAGTTTGAGAGAAAGGAGAACTCTCAACTCGATCTCCATTCATCTTTTTCCACATTTCACTAATCAAACACTTTATGTGATCACGAGCATCATCTTCAGAAGCACCAATTTCATACATGTAACATTGGATTGATTTAGGAACATCTCCTCTTTTCAACTCATCCTAAATCAAATGATGAAGAAGAAAATAAAAATCAATTTAAATTGGATTTTATAAGGCATAAGAACTATAGGTATTCTTAATGAAAACTATTGGGGAGAGTGTAGAGTGCAGCTTGCATACCGATGATGTTCCCAAATCATCTGCAAGCCGTAAAATCATCGATGACCAACGGATTATGTCAGGATATTCCTCTAAGCATGTCAAGGCCTCCTTTGTTATTGGATTTGTAACCAAAAGATACGCGTTCATTAGCACTGCAGGAGCTGATATTGAAATCCACGCGTTGTTAATGTATTCTTGTAGGGTTGGTCTATGTCCACTGTGGTACCACTTGGCCTCTAGTAAGTAAGATTTACATAAATCTGCCCACTGAAACAATTTGAATGTTAAAATCAAGTAAGGAATTCTGCAGTGTACTAAAAGGCAATGGATAGTTTAGTCGAAAATGATAAAAGATAAAAGCATGTGGAAATCAAATTATTACCGCTTTTCTGAGATATGGAATGATATGAAAACCTTGTTCCTTAAGGATGTCATAAGCCATTTCATTGACAGAGTTGTAGAGTGCAAGGAAGCATATCTTCATGTAGTCTGAAAGTTGGTTGGTCCATTGCATTGATATCCCATCTGAAAGTAGGAACAAAATATTTAAGCTCAATTTTCGGCAACATATATATATATATGGATGATGATCAGGTAAGCACGTGCTGATATAACTTATATCAAAACCTGCATTGGGAGTTGTACCTTGTGCATTAGTGGGATGTGAGGTGCATTGAATCAATGCAAGGGGTACAACCTCCAATGCATAGTGCTGATGTAACTTATATCAGCACGTGCTGATGGGATCACCTCTGTATATATGTATATATATATATATACATATATACAGAGGTGATCCCATCAGCACGTGCTGATATAAGTTACATCAGCACTATGCATTGGAGGTTGTACCCCTTGCATTGATTCAATGCACCTCACATCCCACTAATGCACAAGGTACAACTCCCAATGCAGGTTTTGATATAAGTTATATCAGCACGTGCTTACCTGATCATCATCCATATATATATATATATATATATATATATATATGATCCCATCAGCACGTGCTGATATAAGTTACATCAGCACTATGCATTGGGGGTTGTACCCCTTGCATTGATTCAATACACCTCACATCCCACTAATGCACAAGGTACAACTCCCAATGCAGGTTTTGATATAAGTTATATTAGCACGTGCTTACCTGATCATCATCCATATATATATATATATATATATATATATATATATATATATATAATAATGATCAAATGATAATATATATATATGCTGAGTTTGGGTCTCGGAAAGTTAGAGAAAAAAAATAAAAAAGGAAAAGAAAAAGAAATTGCTTATGAATGGTTTCATTTCTTAAGCAATTTCGATTATTTTTCTTTCCTTTCCCTCCATCCTTGTGATATCCAAATAGAAGCTCAACTTGTTATATCAAAGATTGCAAAGACATTAGGATCGTCAATCTCACCAACCTCTCAATGACATCGGCAAAGGTCTCGAGTTCATCCAAGGTGCCATACACATCATAAATCTCATCAATTATTGTTATCAGAGCATTGACCTTTGTGGACGTTCTCCTACAATATCCAAACTGAGGCTCGAAAATCACTCCCACAGTCCAAAGGAAATTCTCCATCAACCTGTCCCTGGCAAAGTTCAACCTTTCCCCAAGACCTGTACTCCTCCACCACCTTCACATGACCTCCCCGCCACACACCCCCCCCCCCCCCCCCCCAAAAAAAAAAAAAAAAAGCAATTAATATATTAGTTTTAGAATATGATAGAATATTGTACGTGTTTGGCCTTTATGGAACATGAATAATAAGAACATGCTTGCTCTTCTTACCTTGACATATGTGTTAGATCTTCCTGGTGGGTTGCTTGCACCATGTTAAAATCCAATTTAGCAAGCTCAAGCAGCATAGGATTCATATATGGTTGTCTCTCATGTGCGTCGATGAACCACCGCGCCTCTAACCTTAGCATCCTCCAGTGCAGTGGGAGCTCCAAGGCATGGCTCACTAGTGTGGCCGCAGCAACATCTTCATCTCTTCTGTTTTGCATTTTGAGGTATTCTTCAAGATGTTTGGCTGTGAAATTTCTAGCCTCCTCCGGGACACTTTCGCCTTCCTTTGAAAGATATGATGCTTCATATAAACATAGCATTCCCTTGGTATCCTCGCAAAGGCTTGCCTTGAAATTTCCCATATCGTCCTTGAAACTATTAAAAACATCTGTAATTCACAATGCACAACATCCATTAATATTTTTTTCAAGGTGACAAAAAAATTGAAAGACAAGGGGGTAACAATTCCTTCAAGTACCTTGAGGTACATTATAGCCATGTTGTCTTAAAAGTCTAAACTCAAGAGCTACAGCATACAGGTTTTCATTCTTCCACTCATCACTGTCGTTGCCATATATGCTGTTTAAAATTTGCCTTATTTCCTCCTCAAAGTGGTAAGATAATCCTAGCCGTTGCAAGACATCGACTAGCTCCAGTTGATCCAAAGGCTCCACCACTTCATGAAGCATCATTCTCACATCTTCCTTCAACTTGCTGGCTCATCTAGAGTATGTATCTCCCTATATACAAAAATATAATAAACATAAGTATAAATATATACCTGTGTGTGTTAGGCAATTAAGCACCCATAGTAATTTTTTACAAACGACAGTATTGTATAATATAATTACAATTTCCACATAATCACTTCTCAATGACTGCACAAAATCGTAGTCCCAAATGGGAGGTTGATAGTTTGCAGATTGCCGAACAACGGTTGATTGTTCACAAGATTTGGTGGCAGCCATGCATTGGACTAGTGGACGAAAAGCACTGGTGGTGGTGGTGTATGTTCCAAGTGAGATACTACTACTTGTATGTGGCAGTCTAGTGAAAGTGACATTAATGGTGGTTAGACTTGGAGCAAGCTGATGAATAGCCATGGAACTGTGATTGCAGAAAAGCTAGAAACTGTGGCTTAGGGGAGAACTTGATCAGACATCACACACTTGTGCGTTTATATATAGTTATTGATAAGAGGTCTTCCACTGTGCCGGCCGGCCTGTGGGATCCGAGTGTGAGGCAGTGGTACACGGCTGGCCGACTTGTAAATGGGATGTGAAGTGTCTTCACATGTAATTCACGACATAAAGAAATGTTGTACTCCTATTTTTTATTCCTGCATGAGAAACACGTTTTTCTTTACCCAAAAATTTGGTTCTTTATTTATTTAACATATATGCACGTTTTTTGACCATGACCTTTTGGGGGATTAAAAAGGCAGTTCAGTTCCTCTCAATTTCCATAATAGAACATTGTCATAAATAAAATTAAAGAAATCCAAGATTTCATGGTTGTTATGGGTTTTAGACTTATTTGATTGATATGGGTTATGGGTCTTATATGGACCAAGGGTTTGTTTGAAGAGATTCTTTGTTATCAAAAAAATAAATAAATAAAATCTAAGGTCAGTTTTATGGGGTTCATGGAAGAGTATCCAAACACTCCATTGCATCAAGTATACTCTAAAACTCTTATCCGCGACTCATTTTTTTTTTAAAACCAATCATTGGATTAGGCGATCTATACCAAAAGTCAAGTTGATGACCTACATATGAATTAAATTTAATCCAACGGTTGGTTTCGCAAAATAAGACCCTAGATGGATTTCGGGGGATCAATCGGTTTCAGGTCAAATTGGAAGTAATGGTCCAGAATTTTGAAGTGCATTTAATGCAAAGTTATATCAAGTGTACTTGATATTTAAAAAAAAAATTAAAAAAAATATATATATATATATACACACTAAAACTTTACTTGTGACTTGTATTTTGCAAAACTAATTGTATGCAGGTCACCTAAGAAGCACAGACACGGACACGGGACACGGTTACGACACGACACGGACACCTCGACACGGCAACTTCTAAAAAACTTAGGACACGACATGGTAAGGATATGACAATATATAAATAATAAATATATATTTATAATTATATATGTGTAGAATTGTATATGTATATATATGTATGGGGTAATTGTTTTTTGCATTCCATGATTCCATCATAAGGGGCGTATGCCCCATGTAAAAAATTATTGTTCTTGCCAAAGGTAGAAACCTTTTAGGGGGAATTACCGATTGAGTCTATCATTTGGGGGTATTGCCTCCGAACGATGGCCACAGAATTGTAAACTGACTAATGACCAAAAAGGTATGGGTTAACCAGAGGTGGGTGTATGGTTAGTTTTGAGTTTCCCATTTTACCCTCTGTACTATAGCAAATACGATGCCCATCTCTCTCTCTCTCTCTCTCTCATCCCCTTCTGCACAGTATAGCACCCGTCCAATCCGGCTCTCTCTCATCTCTGTCAGTATGCATATGCACAGCCCCTCTCTTTCTTTCTCTCTCTCTTCCCTTCAAGCTCCCGCTTAAGGAAACTTAACACACCAACATCTCACGGCCACCTCATTCATACATCCAAACGACAGCCTCCTCCCTCACGGCTCTCCCCGATGGCGTCATCCATCCCTCACTCCATTCCCTCTCAAAACCCCATGGAAGGAGAAGCACACAGCCCCTATCTACGGATGAAGCCCTAACCTTGAATCGGTGCACCTGCTTGTCGTCGGCGCAGATATGAAACTCCTTGTCGGCTCAGATCATGGTACGTACGTTATTTTTTTTTACAAATTGAGTGGTTTAATTTGAATTTATTAATGGTATATAAGTTGTTACTTGTGTGCAGGCTGTCATAAGTGAAGGAAAAAATGCCATTAACTATGAGGGTATGGAGTTCTTCGACCTTTAATTTTTGTTTTTTTTTTTTCAATTGAAGTGATTCCTTGTTCAATGTTACAGGTAATTCGAACTTACATTGAATAGATGTTGAATTCATTTGCAGTTCCTGAAGCAAATTTGCAAATATTTACCCCAAATAATGGAGGAGACAGAGGACGGGAATATCAAACTCTTGGAAGTCCAAGTAGAGGTATTTGCTTTTATTTTTTCTGTTTTTTCTACGTTTCTAAGGTTTGATGAGCAAACATAGATAAGCTTTATTACCTGATAATTTAGTGGTTTTTTTGTTCATTTATAATACATAAAATATGTGTGTGTGTATATATATATATATATATATTGGATTCTCATTTATGGTAAATATTTCAACTGGGTGATATAAACGCACTAGTTGGTCTATGACGTTATAGTTTTGGAGGCATTGATCATTTTTTTAAGTCACTTCACATTTTTATGTCTTTTTCTCCATAGTTGCAAGTTTGAAGCAAATGGAAAGCCTTTCTTTGTGCACTGACTACCTCAAAATTGTTTTTTTTTTTTTTTTTTTATTAATTTATTGTACAAAATTTATGCAATACTATGGTGACATTACTCACAAATGTTGTGGGATTGGGGTTCTCTCTTTGTGAAGGGATATATCGTGGGTTACCAACCCTAAAAAATTTGTATTTATTTATTTATCATTTTCCCAAACCTAGATATGTTGATGAACAATAGTCAGTGTTGTTTGTTTTTTAGAAACCACATTGGGATTTTTTGTAAAAATTGAGGATACTTAAGTGATCTCTACCAAAAAGAGTCTTTTTTATTTATTTATAAAAACAAAGTAATGATGTGTTTGGGTGAAGAATTTTGAGAAAACATGCAACTTTTATAAAAATGATGGGATTATTTAAAGCTAGACGATGTAATTGGGATTTAAAAAATTCTTTGTTCGCTTAAACAATTTGAAATTGGGATTTATGAATGGTAGATACAGAATAGTAAGTTTATACTTAGCATGTTTTTTAGTAGTGAGGTACTCCATAACGGTAGATATAGAACGTTAAGTCTTTTATAAGCATGTTATTATGAACAAATGCGTACATGTTTTGAGTTCATATCATACATTTTATGGAACAAATGTGTACATGTTTTAAGTTCGTAGCATACATTTTATGGAACAACTGCATACATGCTTTAAGTTCATAGCGTACATTTTAGGGAACAAATGCGTACATGCTTTAAGTTCATAGCGTACATTTTATGGAACAGATGCATACATGCGTTAAGTTCATAGCGTACCATTTATATCACCATTTGGTACATTTGTGTTTGGGACCACATTTGGACAAGACAATGAAGTTTAGGTATTAATTTGTGAATACTAGGGTGGGTACCACATTAAGTTAACATGGATATTGATGACAGTAGCTAGTGTTGGGTTTTAAGAAATCGTAGCTTTGTTGATGACAGTAGGTTGGATTGTTTATAAAACAAAAAAAATATGTTTGTATTGTTTACCCAAAAATTTTAAAAAACGAAAAATAAATAAAACAATGCAACGATGTGTTTGGGTGATGAAATTGGAAAACATCCAAAACTTTTAAAATTATGGGATTTTAGAAAGTCAGAATATGTTTTGGCTAAACATTTTCAAACTTGCATTTAAGAATGGAATTTTGAAAGTTCATTATATTGATAGATATTTTAAAAATGGAATTCATTGCATATCGTATAACTTATACATTACCCATCCCCAAACTTTTTTCAACATCACTGTCTCAAAATTCAAATGTTGTCACGTGTTGTGGGCATCACACGTGCACTAATGGTACTAATGTGGGTCATACATGAGTATGGAATCCATAGCAAATAGAGAGTGTTTGAATTGAGAGGTACAATTCAGCTTGAAAAATAAGGACAAATAAGTCTACACATGCAACAGTGGGTTTGTGAACTGGGAACTTGAGCCAAAGATAGAGTGTTTGTGTGGGTATATGCGGGTGGATAGTGGGTTTGGGAGAGAGAGAGAGAGAGAGGAGATGTAGGTGTTTAGGATGGGAATTCTTGGGGAATTTTTTTTTCTTTTTGTTTTTTTGGATCAGAAACTCATTCATCCATTAAGTAACAAACCACTCCAAAGAAAGGAGGCAACAAAAAAATAGAATATGAAGAGAGTGAGAAAGGCCCATTTCTTTATGCTTTTGAGAAAATTGGCCACACCTCCCCAAGCACTTCTTACACAGGATCTTTAGAAAACAAAAGGGTCAAAACTTCCCACTACAGAAAGGTCACATGTAATTACTTGCCCAACGTAAGAGTAAAAGGAAAAGGGGTATATAAAAGAGGGAAAGGCTTACAGTACATTGAATGATACACAGGAAGAGAGAGGGGGGATTGAGTTTATCTACTTCATGGGCAATTCGGGTTTTTACCAGGGCTTCCATAGTAAACGGAGTGGCCCCAATCACCATTACTGCCAGTTTGAACATCATAGCAATTAGATTGCTCAATGAATGTGCCAATCCCTTTAGGGACCTTGACATTATTGGAGGCATCAACTATCTGAATATTTCGGAAACAACTTGATTTGCCAACCCCTTCCTCAAGGAAATGGCCACTGCCCATTTGAGTTGAGGTGTACTGACCATCTGGTTATGAATTCAGAAATTCACCTCCCCAGTCAATCATGGAAGCACTTTCTGCCAAGTATGAGAATAGGAAAGAAGGCCAATAACCCAACACACAGTGATTACCAATTTGCATCCACCAATTTCCCTCTTTTGGATCCTTCTAGACAAGTATACTAATATCGTATTGGGAATTCTGAAAGGCAGAAACAGGGGAGATGCTTGCACCCATTGCTATTTCACGGTTGATTTGAATGAAGCTTGAGCAGAGTAGATTGTAGCAACCCATGGCTTGATATGCATCAGTAGTGCAGTAGGTGAAAAGTCTTGTGTTGTTATCACCGTATACACCCGGCTTGACCTGCCAAGCAACTTCAATTTTGTTTAGATCTTCACTGAAAGAGCCCCCCAGTATGCAGAACTGAGCCAACCATAAATGTTTGGGAACCTAACATGCTTCCTTGGGATTTTGTTAAGGCAATATCTATACCATTTACTTTAATTTCTTCCCTTATAGTGTGATGCGATTTTCTAGTGTTTAATTAGAGTGTGACAATCTCGTCATTACTATAGGGTTAAATAATAGCTTTGGAAATTTTTTTTAGTACCAAAAGCCACGATGGTATGATACGTTCAATGAAATTCATCACATTTTTTACATTAATTGATGTTAGTTATGTAATTCATCACATTCTTCCATGTATGTTGAATATGGACACCCAATAAGAATGTATGAGTAAAATTGGATGAGAATTCTTCTACAAATTAGTCATTAGGATCATTTGATCAATGTTGATTTGGCATGGTTGGTAGTGGGAATTAATTCATGCATGCGTTACCATCTCTCCAAATAAATGAAATGCGGAGCAGTGAATGGTTTTTATATTTCTTAAAGTTATCCTATTCGCTTAACACATAAACACTAACTAAAAGTGGTGAAGGTTGCCTATGTATGTAGAGATGAAGTTGTTACTCTATTATCTACCTCTAAGCTTTTAAACAATTTTATTTTTTTAAAAAATTTATTGGGGTAGATGGCTCTGGCTGTAATGCTCTTAATGAATTTAAAGTTTGTGTTCACTTTCTTCTTTCATTACTTTTATATTTTATTACTAGGTTGATAAATGAAGTCTATATTGTTTTACGATTTCTACTACAAATACTTTTTGAAACCTTTCGACATTGTAAGTATACCCACTTGGTTATAAGTATACCCAAAACTGATTTGGGAATTCTATTATATGCTCATTTTTTGGTACAGGTGTTGGTTGGTTGATTGGCCTACGGATATGATAAATCTATATTTGGCGTCTTTCTACACATGATTGGTGGTGGTGTCTATGAAGAACTTGGTGTTTGGATGCCATCTACAAGTCCGATTTACTAATTTTTTTTTTTTAAAAAAAAAATTCTGTTTATTGTTTGTTAATTATGGTCATTGTATGTTTCACCATTTTCTATCATTATATATTGTCTTTTACTAGACATTGAATATATGCTAAGCTTACTGAGATTCGTTTCATTATTTGGAAGGGCCGTTTGATAGGCAAACCCAGTATTTGATGGATTTCACCCTTCTATTGTAAGTGCCATGAACACCGTGTTTATATATATTCCAACCTTTATGCTTAGATAATTTGTGATCGAATTGATGAACTTTAATTAACTATTTTTTCAAAACGAGTGATATTTGAAACGTATATTTAATATAGGTGATTAGATCTTAAAATCCAAAACTTTATGTTGGTTTCATGAACTCAGCTTCTATCGCCTCCATATTTTTGAGTATTTTCTTCAATGAAGTGATGGTTGCTTCCAATGGTATTTTCTTCAATTTCAATCTCTCCCCCCTCATTCCCTCTCCGTGGTCATTCTACGTGTCACCATATTCTATCATTAAATATTGTATTTTATTAGACACTCAATCCTAAGCTTATCGAGTTTCCTTTCATTCGTTGAAGGGGCTGTTTGAGCGGCAAACCCACTAATTGATTGATTTCACCCTTCTATTTTAAGTGCCACGAACAAGTATTGGTTTCAATTTTGTTCAATAAATTTTAGATTACTGCACATTGGTGAAATTCTATTTGTATCTAATATTGTTTTTTGTTATAATGACTTTTGTTTGATCATCTAAATTAAATATTCAAGATTCTATCCCAAATTAAAATGACCTAAGAGTTCCGAATCCATATGATTGCTTTTGAATTTCTTTCATATATGAGTACCAAATTAGTGTGTGGGTTTTATTTTTAATTTACTTTTGTCGAATTTTATGTACCAAATGGTTAAAAAAAAATTGTTATGCTTTTGGAAGCAAAAAGTGCCATAAATGTGACTATTTTAAATGTCATTGTTAGTTTTCATGCTTTGTCAATATGAAGCACCAGGGTTTTTAGTTTGGTAAAGGATCCATATTTTAGGAAGCATTGTGTAAATATTTACAAGATTTGAATATTTTGTGTTAGTACAAAATATTTTGCCACAATTTTATGAGTTGGTAAGACGAAACATAACTTTATTATGCTGTGGAACTATTGACAATTAGTTTCTCATTGTTTCAATAGAAGTTGTGGAACAAGTATCCTACCAACTGATGCCACCCATTGCTAATTGCATTTTTATTGCTTATATAAGCAATTCATATGAAGCTATTGACAATTAGTCTCTCATTGTTTCAATAGAAGTTGTGGAACAAGTATCCTACCAACTGATGCCACCCATTGCTAATTGCATTTTTATTGCTTATATAAGCAGTTCATATGAAGTCCTGTATCATTGATTTTGGCTTCCAATTATATACTTGTTGGCTTGGTAGATTTAGTTTGTTGAATATCACTATGTAATGAAATTTTATTTGAAGCTAAAATGAGTAGACGCTTAGATGGTAATATTTGAACTCAAATTCTAGTCCCTCAGACATCTGAAAAGCTTTGTAACATGATCTCCACACGCCTATTGACAAATGAACTTTATTGGTTTATCAAAACACACACACACACACACACACACACACAAGAACTTAAAAACTTTATATACATGCTCTCAGTGATACTCCACATGACTATTAAATAAAAAATTAAGTCTTCAAATAAAACAGAATTTGCTCGAGAGAGAGCCTGGGTTCAAACCCCACAAAGGATAAACTTAATTGACTACTACGTAATTAAATTTAGCTACTTCTACAAAAGCTTTGTCCTACACAATCTCCGTGTATGTGGGGATTCTCCACAGACCCACACACAAAGACACCTATCTTCAAATTCCATGTCAAACATGAAAAAGCTTGCAGAGAAACCCACATAAAACATCCCAGCAACCAAAAAAATACAAGAAACCAAGATAAACACAGAAAAAAATCATACAAAGCCCCTGCACCCAACCTGATCAATGTTATATATAACAAAAATCAACACGACAGTGAAAAATAATTTTAAATAAAAATCAGACCGTGAAGGAGCAAACATCAAATATAAAATTTACCTTCTATCTTCGAATCCAACTCAATCGGTAATCTACGATGTTGAAGCTTCAAATTTTGCACAATAAGCACGTATTTAAGGTTAGGGTTATTCCGACAGAAAGGGATGGAGGGAGAGCGAACGAATGTGTAGTGGCTTTCGGTGAAGCTATTCGTCAAGCCAGACACCCTTCTACGCAGATGACAGTCTTGAGCGGGAAGTTGAGGCATGTTTCCTTGAGCCGCTTCAAGGGAGGGGAAGAGAGAGAGAGAGAGAGAGAGAGAGAAGATGGGGGATGGGACATGGCGCCGTTTTGTGCAGGAGAAGCCTGACGGAGATGAGAAAGATGAGAAACTGAGAGACAGAGCGATTGGACAGGTGAAGGGGGGAAGAGATGGAGAGAGTATGGGCATTGTACTGAGCACAAGGGTAAAATAGGAAACCAAAACTTAACCACACACTCCCTTTGGTTAAGACCATCCTTTTTGGTCATTAGTCAGTTTACAATTCTGTGGCCGTCCTTCGGAGGCAATACCCCCAAATGATAGACTCAATCGGTAATTCCCCCCTTTTAATTCTTTTCATAGACTAACTATGGTTAGAGTTTGGGGAAACCATAAAAGTAGGTTCAGGTTTCAAAATACACTTTACAACTGTGGACAGTAGGGAGGCATGACAAAAAGGGATCAGACCTCACATGCACTCTTCTCTATGCTTCCAAGTACCGAGAAAATTAGGGAGAGAAGAGGCGATGGAGAGAGAATCGGAGAGAGCACTGAGCAGGGAGGCTTACTACGGCAACTGTGATGCAACAGTGAAGGCCTCTTTTTCTTTCAGTAGGTTTCTTTCTTTCAGCAAATCGTCGGAGGCAAAAGCAGGGAGGCTTACTGCGGCAACTTTTCGTCCACCTCCGGCAACTGTGACGCAACAGTTTTTTTCTTTTTCTTCTTTTTTTTTTTTTTTGGTTGATTTTTCCGGCATATTGAGGATGTATACTTCCGTCGACGATGAAAGCCTCTTCTCATACCGTGTCCGCAAAGTGTCTGAGCCGTGTCCAAGATGTGTCTGATTTTTTCTCTTTTTTTATTTTTCGGACACTTTGAAACCGTGTCCGACATGTGTCGGACACAGCCACGGCACCATTTTAGTTGTGTTCGTGCTTCCTAGCAGGTCACGCATGTTAAAAATCAAATTGAGGTCGTCGGGCTCACGGGAATGTTTTGTTTTCGTTAGGAAGATAGGGCCGTGGACAAGGGTATTTTGGTCTTCAAAAATATAACTTTGAGTATTGAATGCACAAAGATTTTTTTTATTGGCCTTATGTCTTACATCTTAATGGACTTGTGGCCGGAAGTCCCCGATTTGCAATGACAACTAAGATGAATTTGATTGATGAACTAAAATGTAAAGCAATATATTGACCTCTGCGGCTCTAAATAAAATGTAAACCACCTCTCCTTTACGGCTTTACTCACTCATTTGGTGGCCCTACTCGTTGTTAACAATTAATCTATAATTATAATTGTGATGATGGTGTCTTGCGTGTTAGCCACTAGTTGTACCAAATATAAGGCATAGTGGCATAGGGGTATGGTTCACGTGGCAGGCAATTTCACGACCGTCAAATCGTGTATTCCAGTGTGATTAAATTCACCAATAAGTCTATAGAATTAGCACATGCCATGGAAATGATATGGGCACCATTATACGCAGCCATCAAGCAAAAATGATAAAACAGAAGATGTACACAATTTCATCTGCTAAAATTTTTTAGCATCCTCCTAGAGAGTTCTAGCCAATGGCCTTGTAGCATTGTGGCATTTCTTCCACGCTGGTTGGGGAGGTTCCGAAATCGAGTTTCACACCCTTTGATAGGATTAGTTTGGGATGTAGGGCATATCCTATGGGATAGGGAGTAGATTTCAATATTAGATTTATTAGGATTGTTAGTCCATTACCATAGGGAAATCCATCCTCCTAATACTATCGGACGCCAGCTAAAAGTAAAGGTAGCAATTGATCAATTGGCTTGAACTTTAGCAGGGGAGGTCCCTCTTGCGATATATCAGCCCAACTACGTACTTCTTGGATTCTAACATCCAAATTCCCAAAATCAAAGTCCAACAATGATCTTGTTAGAATTTTCCAACCATTAAAACCCAAAATTATACAATAAACTAGTGAAGCAGGAACTTACATACATTAAAGTGAGGCTAAATTCCAAGTTTTGAGAGTAGATCACCTCTATAAATCCAGCTAGCCATCCCCAAGTAATTACAAAAACATCCATCACATTCATTGACCCACATCCGACTTTGTTTCAGACAACCAAACCAGAAAAACCCTGTAGGCCGACATTTCCTTCATTAATATCCACAAGGCACAAGTCTTCTAAAATGCCCTAAGAATTCTCAGCAACTGCCTCGTCAATTTCTTCCACACGATCCCGAAGCATATTCCACTGCAGAAGAGGTACGAGATCAGTAAAATCCCTAATGCCCTTTGTTAAATTTATACATTAAATAGACCACTTAGAAGAGATTTTTTTTTTTTTTTCCATTTTTTTTTTTTTGTGGGGGGTGGGGAAGCAAGCACATACCTGATCCATGCTTAGCGAGATACCTGAAACAATGAAGTAGAAGCATGTCACTGCAGGCCATAATTATTAAGAAAAACTAGTGGTAAACTCAAAAGATGCATGGAATAATGTCAAAAAGATTAAAATATAAGAAAAATATAGGAAAATTTTCACATTTTTTATAGATTTGATGCTATTGTAGTGATAAATACCTGTGTGTTTGTATTTACTTAAAATTTAAGTATTGCAACTACAGAAGCTTTATGAGTTTTATCATTTTATTTTTTTTTATTGGCATCATTCTTTTATCTAATTACGTAAAACTAATTGAATGTTTGTTCATCTTACAGATTCCAAATCTTGCTGTATAAAATGATAATGATAATATAACAACAACAATAAGATAATCTCATAATTTAGTGTGTAATAAACAATAATTGAATATGAGAACCAAGTCTGAACTAATTACAGAGATGCAATTGCCTCACTCTGCAACAAGGGATGCAATGCTGGTGAGGATCAACACCCACCTCCAAGGATACTCAAGAATTAGATTTCAGATCATGGAAGCCATAACAAAGCTACTCAATCATAACATCACTCCATGCTTGCCACTCCACTGCATCTGGCGATTTTGTCCCTTTATCATACATTGAGGGCTCTTGACTGGCCGGCCTAATGCCAAGGCTGGGACCTAAAGGAGAATCCCTCAATGCTGAAAAAGCCTTCCACCTTGCCGGCACAATAATGGCTTCTTTGAGTTGCAGCCTAAGGAGGGTCTTGCACTTGTTAAAGGTACAGCAGCAGGATCTGGCTTGTCTTCCATAGTTCTTTTTCAGGCTAACATTCTAGCCGTTTTATCGGAAGTAATATCAGCAATTTTTGCTGAAGTAATGCAGGGGAAACCGGACTTTACTGATCATTTGACTCACAAATTGAAGCATCACCATGGCCAAATTGAAGCTGTGGCTATAATGGAACGCATTTTGGATGGGCCTCCATTCAAAGCAACAGGTGAATGTAGTGGGATGCGCCTCCACTCAAAGTAGTCTTTCCAACTATTAAAGTGCTTTAATTGGGTGTTCAGTATAGTGTAGAGAGAGAATGGGAAGAAGAGTAGAAGGCATGAAGAAAGAGAATGGTATGAAAACATGGACAAAACCTTGTTAAGTGGGACTGTTGAGTACATAGTTAACTGGCATTCAGGATTGTGTTTCCTGTAAGAGAAGTTAAACTGGGATTGTGTCTCCTAAAAGAGAACATTATGGGAGTCTTAGGGCTGTTGACTTGGAGTTTTTAAATATTATCTAATAGATGAAAGCAACATTGGCACCACATAGGAGAGGCAAAAAAACTAGACTGAACTTTATATATATATATTAGACAGATGAAGACCAACTTAGGGACTCTCTTAGCTACTCAACCAAGCATTGCATGCATTTTCCAAAACAGTGTAGCTTTGAATGTGTTTTCTATATTAAAATTACATTTTCTTTTATCTGTCGCGTGGAGTGAAGCAAGGGGACCCCCTATTCCCATACCAATTCATGCTGTGCATGGAGAGATTATTGGGTTCATTGATAGCAAAGTTAGGTCCAAGGATTGGAAGGGTTTTAAGGCTTCTAAGTCGGCTTAGCATCGCTCACCTTTCCTTTGCCAACAATTTGATCCTCTTTGCTAAAAGCTTCCACCAACCAAGCAAAGGTTGTTATGGATTGCCTCAAAAGGTTTTGTTCAGAACCTCACCAAAGGATTAACTACAATAAATCTAAAATCTTTATATCGCCAAACTTACCTAAGCCTACTGTGAGAGATATTTGTAAAACTCAAGGGATTTGGCCAACACAAGATTTGGGAAGTTACTTAGGGGTTCCTCACTATCATAAGAGAGTGAATAAGACAAATGTTTGCTACATTGTGGCAAAAGCCAAGAACAAGTAAGCAGGATGGCAAACTAAATGCTTATCTTAGGCCAAAGGAGCTACCATCATTCAATCGATGTCTTCAACTATTCCTAGCTACACCATGAAAACTGTTACTCTTCCTATAAGCACTGTGATTAGCCTGATAAACTAAATAAAAGCTTTCTTCTTCTTTTTTTCTTCTTTTGTTTGTTTGGTGGGTGGTTTTTTTTTTTTTTTTTTTTTTTTTTTTTGGGGGGGGGGGGGGGTGGTGGTGTCAGGATGAAGGTAACCGCAAGTCCACTTAGTTAAATGTAGAAATATTTGCAAAGCAAAAAGCTAAAGGGAGTCTTGGGACTGAAATAAAAAATGCCGTGAAATTCTGTCCTTCTAACTAAGCTGGGTTGAAGATGTTGAGAGCAACATTCCTTGTGGACTAGGGTGATGCAGTGTAAATATCACGATCAAAAAGCCTGCTTGAGTAGAGAAATGTTCAGTCGGTAGACGGCACAAAATTAGGGATCCCTGCACTTCATGATAAACTTTGAAGGATAGTAGGCATAGGTTAAAGAATTAATCTATGGAGATAAATAGGTGGGCAATGCCACTCTTCAACACATGATGTAGGACCACATTCAAGAAGAGGATCTTAGGCTTAAAGTGAAAGATATCATAATCCCTTCAAATGGTCAAAATTTGGCTCAACTTTCTACCCCACCTGGATGGTATCCCTTCTTTGATCAAGGGCACCCCTACTCTTCTCTTACGACCTGGTAACGACGCCTTGATCTGGGGACTAAAAGCAGATGGCTCCTTCTCCACAAAATCAGCATATGCTGCTCTTGATGATGGGTCTTCTTTGGGATTAGGTAACAAGTCGTGCAAAATATGGATGTGAAAAGGGAACCCCAAACTTAAGACCTTCCTACGTCTGGCAGCCCAAGATCATCTGTTAACCAATAGCATGAGATACATGAGGGGTAACAATTGTTAGGATATATTTGTATATATTTCATATATTCGGGGTATCATTGGTATTTCTCTTGTGTAGGGTTTCGAGTATTTATATACTTTGTAATTTTCAGATTCATTTTTAATGAGAATGGCAGCTTTCTCAAAAGCTTTCATGGTATCAGAGCCAGTGGGTTTTGTAAAGCACCTATTTGTCTTCCTCTCTCTCTTTTGAAACACTCACGTTGAAGTTGTGTGCACGTCTAAGATTATCGTACCCAATCGCAGCCTCAATTGACTTCCCTATAACCTATCGCGCCCAAATTGCAATCGCACCAGTTGAACCCCTTACTGGAACCTTCCACAGCAGTCGCACCATCTCAAGCATTGCCCAAGGCAGTCGCACCATCTCAGGCATCACCCAAGGCAGTCGCACCATCTCAGGCAGCAGTCACACCATCGCAGCACCAGTCGATCTCCTTACTTCCTTCACACAGCATCAGCACTTGTCCTCTTCGCACATCACCACAACAGCTTCTTCTCTCTCAATCGCAAGCACCAGCCTCTTCCCTCGCATCGCCTCTCTCAGCATCAGCACACCCATTGCAAGTTCTCTCTCTTCGTCTTTCTCTCGCAGCTTCATTTGTTGATTCTCCTTTGTCGTAAGTCTATTGCAAGCCCCAACCCCATTTTGCACTTTGAAATCAGTCACAAGTCCATAGCAGTAGATTTGCAACAGTCGTGCCTTTCTCCTTGGAATCAGCCCTTTAATTTCTCTTATTTGGACACTCGATTAACATTATTCATTGCTAATGGAAATTCAGACTCTCTTTAGGCAAGTTTCAAATTGACAAGTGATAACTACACCTATTGGGCTTATGTTATGAAAAAAATTTTAATGGGCAAGAATATGTGGGGTTATGTGACTGGAACTATTAAGAAACCAAGTGATGCCAAGATTGAAAAATTTGAAGAGTTACTTTCAGTATGGGAAATGAATAATGCTAAGATTATTACTTGGATAAATAATTTAGTTGAACAATCTACTGGAATGCAATTGGCTAAGTTTTCTACCGCCAATGAAATTTGGGATTATTTGTCCAAGGTATATGTTCAGTCCAGTTTTGCAAAGAGGTATCAATTGGAACATGACATAAGGGAAACTCCTCAAGGGAATCAAAGTATTCAGGAGTTTTATGCAATTACGACCGGTTTTGGGATCAATTGGCTCTTACAAAACCCAAGGAACTGAGTGTGATCAGTGTGTATTGTACCTATAGGGAGGAGCAGCAACTTGTTCAGTTTTTTATGGCCCTTCGAAATGAGTTTGAGGGACTTCGTGGCACTATACTTTATCGTACTCCTCTCCCTTGTGTTGACTCAGTGGTTAAAGAGTTGTTAGTAGAGGAAATTTGTTTTGAGTCCAAAAAGGGGTTGCTTCCGGTGCCTACTCCGGTGCCTACTCCATCAGTGTTTACAGTTCCTCCCAAGCCTCAGAATAGCACACAGAGACCAAAAACAGCCATGGATGAATGTAGCTTCTGTCCTTCTGTCATCAGAATGGTCACTTTAGTGCCCTAAACTATTGAGTCAACAGTCATCTGGCTCGACTCAATAGACTTTTAACTCGTATCAGCATTGGAAGAAAAGTGGTGCTCAGCATACAGCAGCTATTGCCCCCTCTACTGATGGTCGACTAGATCCTTCTTTGGCCATTATAGCAGAAGATTTGCAGAAACTTTTTGGTTCTTCTCAGCCTAATGCTCTATCTATCACACCTTCTATAGGTTCGTCCTCACCTCCTTCAGGTATATCTTAGTCTACATGGGTCTTTGATTCAGGTGCTACACATCACATGACTAATGATCCTTTTCTATTTATTTGTTCTTCCTCTCCTCCTTCTTTAGCTAAAGTTATGACTACTAATGGCACATCTATGCCTTTGGCAGGTGTTGGATCCATTTTGACATCCCATCTTTCTTTACCTAATGTTTATTGTATTCCTCATTTGTCTTTGAATTTAATTTCCATTAGTCAACTTTTTGATACTGGCTACATTGTTCACTTCTCTTCCACTGGTTGTACTGTGCAGGATCCTCACTCCAGACAATTGATTGAGACTAGCCATAAAGTGGGAGGGCTGTATGTGCTAGAGGAGTTGCATGTTCCTGCCTTAGCTGTTTCTACAGTAGATTTGTCTTCTTTCCATTTAAATCCTAAGTCATCTAGTTTTTATTTGTGGCATTCTTGCCTTAGACATGTTTTTGGTTCGTGTTTAAAGTATTTAGTTTCTACTGGTGTTTTAGGGGATTTGCATAATCATGATATTTCTGATTGCAGTGGTTATAAACTTGCAAAATTTACTGCCTTACCCTTTCATAAAAGTACAATTGTTTCTCTTGCACCTTTTGATCTTGTTCATTCTGATGTGTGGGGCCTGTCCTTGTGACCACTAAAGGTGGATCTCGGTATTATGTTTCTTTTATTGATGATTATAATAGGTATTGTTGGGTTTATCTTATGAAGCATCGCTTTGAATTTCTGTCTATTTTTGTTGCTTTTCGTGTTATGATTCGAACCCAATACTCTGCTATCATTAAATGTTTTCGCTTTGATTTGGGTGGGGAATATAGAAACACTGATTTTTTTAACATGTTAACATTGCTGAGCGTAAGCATCGGCATATCATGGAGACTACTCGTTCCTTGTTACTTTCTGCATCTGTGCCTAGCTCCTTTTGGGGGGAGGCTCTTCTTACTACTATGCATCTTATCAACCGCATTCCTTCTATTGTCATCTCTAGCCTCTCTCCTTTTACACGACTGCATGGTAGGTCTCCTGATTATTACGCATTACGTGTTTTTGGTTTTACTTGTTTTGTTCTATTACCCAAAGCTGCACATATTAAGCTATCTACTCGATCAGTGATGTGTGTATTTCTTGGTTATGGTGAGGGTCAAAAGGGTTATCATTGTTATGACCCTATTGCCCGAAAATTGTCTCTCGTCTTGTGGTATTTCTTGAGCTACTGGGCATATTCCTTTCTTTTCTATTCCCTCTGCTACAGCTGTTGTTTCTCCATCTGATCTTGTTTATATTGATCCCTTTTCTGTTACTATTCCTTTTGACTCTTATATCAGTGATTTAGCACCCTCTAATCTCCCTTCTATATCTCATTTATCTAGTTGTTGTCATCCTATTATTTATATGTATTCTCGCAAGAACAAAGCTCCTTCCATTGCAGATCTTGCTCCTCCCCCCCCCCCTTCGCCGAGACTTCTTCAACTTCTAGTGATGTGGATTCTGCTACTTCTCACAATCCTCAACGAATTCGTGTCCTCATCATTTCAGTTTCTCTAATATCTGTTATTCTTCTGATTTTTGTTCCTTCTTATCTTCCATTCATTCTCTTTCTGAGCCCACCTCCTATAAGGAGGCTATTCTTAATCTTCTTTGGCAACAGGCTATGAATGAAGAGCTTTCTGCTTTGCATAAGACCAACACATGGGATCTTGTTGCCTTCCCTTTAAGCAGGAGTGCAGTTAGCTGTTGATGGGTTTATAAGATCAAAACCAAGGCTGACGGCTCTATCGAGCGATACAAAGCTCGTTTGGTTGCCAAGGGCTATGCATAGGAATATGATATTGATTATAAAGAAAAGTTGGCTCCTATTGCCAAGATAACCACAGTTCGCACCTTAATTGCAGTAGCTACCGTTCAACAGTGGCCTCTTTCTCAAATGGATGTTAAAAATGCCTTCTTGAATGGTGATTTGTCTGAAGAAGTTTATATGGTTTCTCCTCTTGGTCTTGCTCATTCTCCTAGTGATGTTTGCAAACTTCGCAAAGCCTTGTATGGCTTGAAATAGGCACCTCGACCTTGGTTTCCTAAGTTCTCTACCGTGGTTTGTGATTTGGGTTTTACCTCCAGTGCTCATGACTCTGCTTTGTTCCTTCATTCTACTTCTGCAGGACACATAGTTCTTTTACTCTATGTTGATGATATGATTCTTTCTGGTGATGACACACTTGGGATTTCTCTTCTCAAAACTCAATTGCAACATCACTTTGAGATGAAAGATCTTGGTCTGCTTCATTACTTTCTTGGCATTCAGGTTGCTTCGTCTCCCCAAGGGTACCTTCTCTCTTAGTCCAAGTATGCCGCTGATGTTATACAAAGGGCCCCGCTTTCTGATTCTCGGACTGTTGACACTCCTATTGAGCTTAATGTCCATTTTACATCTACTGATGGTGTTTTACTGACAGATCCTAATTTGTATCGAGTGCTTGTTGGTAGTCGGTCTATCTCACTATGACTCGCCCTAATATTGCCTATGCAGTGCATGTTGTTAGTCAGTTTGTTTCTGCTTCGACTTTAGTTCATTGGGTTGCCCCTTCTTCGTATTTTACATTATCTTCGCGGCTTTCTTCATCAAAGTTTGTTGTTTTCCTCTACTTCCTCTTTAGAGCTTTAAGCCTTTTCTGATGCTGATTGGGCTGGTGATGCTATGGATTGTCGATCTACTACTGTCTTTCTAGGTGACTCTTTGGTTTCTTGGCAGAGTAAGAAACAAAGTGTTGTTGCTCATTTCTATGCCGAAGCCAAGTATCAGGCTATGGCTACTACTGCTGCTGAGATTGTTTGATTGCATTGGTTACTCATTGATTTGGGTGTTCCATCTTCATCTCCTACTCCGACGTACTGTGACAACAAGAGTGTCGTTCAGATTGTGCATAATTCTATCTTTCATGAACGCACTGAACACATTGAGATTGACTGTCATTTTGTATATCATCATCTTCAGCTGGGCACTCTTTCCTTGACTTTTGTTACTTCCATTATGTAGTTGGCCGATTTCTTTACTAAGTCACACACCATCACGCGCTTTCGTTTTCTTCTTGGCAAACTCTTGATGCTTCCCATGGTCACATCATGAGTTTGAGGGTAGGGGTATCATTGGTATTTCTCTTGTATAGGGTTTCTAGTATTTATTTACTTTGTAATTTTTAGATTCATTTTTAACGAGAATAGCAGCTTTCTCAAAAGCTTTCAACAATGATCCAGCCTGTGAATTTTAGGGGCTGCTGCAGCAAAACCCCAACACTAGTTCAACTCCAATATTCTAGCTTAAGTGAATATATCTTTAGTGGATCATTGAAAATATCAGTAACACCCATTGCGATGCTGATTTTGACCACCCTAGACCTTGATCCTCAGTAAAGCATACATTCTCTTTCCAAGTTAAGCGATTAACCTTAAAGGAAACTAGTAACCATCGAACTACTATAGGATTCAAACTATTTATTATTGAGGATAGCAAAAGTATAAAGCAAATCATTTATTGAAAGTGGAAAGAAGACGATAAGACGATAAGATATTTTCATGATATTAAAATAAATCGTCGACTTACCCCAAAAAAAAAAAAAAAAAAAAAAAAAAAAAAAGGACGTCAGGCTATTTTTAAATTAAAATTCCAATAAGTAACATTTGGAAAAGGCTATAAAAATGGTGCTCTAATATTCTATACAGTATACACCATACCACAAAATGATAAAAATCAACACACCTAGGATTCGCTTTTTCTTTTTCCTTTTTTTTTTTTCGGAAAGAAAAAGAGGGGCCCCAACAACTACATTTCAAACAATATACGTTCACATTTGGTTACAAGCCCGGGAAAAAATTCAATTTTCTCCCTCTTGATAAATCTAACCAATTTCAACTCTTTGACTTTGACTAAGTACATGTAGCAAATTCTAAAGCATTCAAATTCCAATTTGATGATAAGGCCAACAAATTGTCCAGGATCATGTAGATAGACTAATAACAGAAATGTATAGGTTAAAGGGAGAGCTCATGATAAAAATGAGCCACAATCCTCTTAGCCTAACTCTTTAACATAAAGATGCTTTGAGTCAGACAAAATGGAGATAAAAAAATATAAGCTGCTCTTCTATGAAATCTAAACATCTGCAATCATGCAGTCAACTTGGAAGTTAGCCAAAGTACCAGTGTTATACAGTAATGATGGTTCTTAGAGAAATTTTACGTTGCCAGTGGATTAAAACTATGTTTAAAATGAGGGCAAAAGTCAGGCTGGTTTTGAAGAAATGCTATAACTGGGCTTCTGGTAGTAAACTCAACAGTCTAAAGAATATATTGAGATTTTTTAAAATTGTAATTAAATTGGGGTTCTTTATAAAAAAATGGAGTCAAACGGCTCTTTTGCAAAACATAGATTTTTATAGGAGGTATGAACAAGACCTCAAAACTCTGCAACAAAGGGTTCTCTTGTCAGAACCCTAGATCTGCAAATAATTCCACTTCTAGTGGCTTTCCAGGGACCCTCCCACAAAGGAAAGATGGAATCAGGTAGTTTTTCTTCTTCTTCTTCTTCTTCCATCACTAGACATTTAAACCAAAGAGAGATTCACAATTCTCCCCAAGTAGAATCGAGGTCCTATCAAGATTCTTAGTGAAAACCATAGAATCATGGTTCTAGGAAAGTGTCAGCACCCCTAGGGTCAATTCCTGCTTCTAAGATGGAGATGGATAAATGCAGATGAAGAATATCCCCACCTTAACACCCCCCCCCCCCCCCAAATGGGCATTTGGGAAACATAAAAAAAGAAAATTTTCTCCTCATACAACCTGAGAAGAAAATGATCAAAATTTATGTCTATGTTAAAAATCCTAATGGTAAATAGATCCATAGAAATATAAAGCCAATAAGTCAATAAATTTTATTAAAACAAGGAAGAGCCACATTTCATGAAACCTAAACAACTACAAAACCTTACAGCTTTGCTAAGCATTTGGAATCCAATAAATCTAAAAACAAAAACCCCTTAGACTCTCCTAGCGGGAACACCCACATTATTTAGTCCCTCAAAGATAACTTTGAATTATTAAAATTTCAAAATTTTAGCTCTGTACATATTCGACACAAAAGACAAAACCAGCCCATCATCCAAACCTAGCATTAAAAAGGTGACATTTTAATTAAGTAGCATCTGCCACTGACTATGGAAGAACCAAACACACTAAAAAAAAAAAAAATTTACATTTAAAATTTTTAAAAAATAAAAATGAAAACAAGAAGTGCCAAAGATCAAGTCACCTGGCAATGAACAAGCAAAAGATTCACCACTTCTACTTGTTCTTTCCACATACAACATCATAGTAGGCTAGTAGCCCACTTCCTTTTTTTGGGGAAGATAAGAGCCGAAGATATTATTAAAAGAACGAAGAGGTACTAGAGAAGAAGAGAAGTCCTTTACAAAGAAGAACCTAAAAACAAAACAAACCTCCCAACACGGTGAAAAATGAAAAGCTACTCCAAAAAGAATATATCAATAGCGCCATCAAAGAAAGTGGCATATAAAAAATAATTATCCAACACTGCCATGCAAACGAACAAGCAACCACTGAAGAAGCAGCAGTGCCCATACTTCCTTTACAGGAAGTGAATCTTCATTACTTCAACTATTAACTCATAAAGACTTCAAATAAATTACCCCACTCTTAATTCCCTCCTCCTCATCCCTAGTATACACTCACACTAAATAGAAAAAAATTCTCTAGTAATTTTTTTTATTTTATAAGAAACAAATTGTATTAATCAGAAGAGATAAATACAGATTTGGACAAGGAGTCCAAAAAGGAGAGCAAAGGACAAAACAAGGCCCAATCGCTACACAACCACCTAGCCAAGCAGCCAAACAAAACAAAAACAAAGCCCTCACGTCCTCAACAGAAAGCCAACAGCCTAACAACAAAACAAACCGAAAACAAATCAATGGGTGTAAAAGTGGCCCCCAAAAAAATTCTCAAGTGTCTCCAACTCCCAATCACTAAAAGAACAAAATCAATATTCCAATTCTCCTTCCCAACCAAGTAACCAAATAACCCCACCTCTGCATCTTTTTTAGATGCAAGGTCACAAAAAATTAACAATTTTCATTTCAAAAAATTATCCCCACACTAATAATCATGCCAAAAGGAAACTGTCCCAATTCCTAACAGTGAAATGCACTCTCTTCCTGAAATCATCAAGCTCTTTCATGATGGCCATCCACAGCCCCACAACATGACTCTCCCAATAAAGCCCACTGATTTCCCCAACTTACATGCACCACTAGCTCAACTCAAATACCCCAATTGCCACATAAGAAATTTCCAAAAGAGCATTTTTTTTTCTTTTTGTTTTCTTTTTTTTTTTTTTTTTTACATAAAACAAACACAAACTACTTACCCAATAAAGCTTGATCCACTAATATCAATGGTTGTATCCTCAAAACCCAGTTCCTTGAAAAGCAAACACCATTTCCCCATTCATCAATTAAAATTATGAAATATTCACCCCACCCACCTATATCAGTTTTCTTTCGATTTTTGACAACAAATAAGCCAGTAATATTGAAATAAATAAATAAATAAATGATCCAGTAACATAAGAATAGGGAACAAAGATGAAAAAATAGAAGTAAAAAGACAAAAAAGAGTACAACTAATCAATATCAACCCTCCCACCTCAGAATGCCAAGTCCTCTTCTATCACACCCAGCCTTCTTTTAAGCTTAAGGATCCAATAGGCAATAGCCTTAAAGGATGCTCCAAATGGGAGCCCAATATAAGCCTAAAAAAAGCTTGCCAACTAGACATCCCAAGATAGCTTCCAACTCCATAATACTCCTTATATCCACTTGTACAAACATATGTCCCATCAATGTTTTAAAAACGCACCCCAGGCGGGTTTTGAGGCGTTTTTGGTGGTAGAGTACTTGGGAACTCCTTTTTGGGAGGTACCCCAGCTAAGCATACACCCCATAGCTGAGACGCACGTCTGGTGCATGGAAAACACGTTTTTTTGCGTCTTTTGAGTTGGGCGTACACCCGTTGAGCCAACACAAAACGGATTCATTTTGGATCTATAGAATTTGCTTTCTTTTTTTCTTTTTTTGCTAGGTATTCTTTAGTTATTACAACTACTAGACAACATTCTTAACCCTAACCCTTCAAAACCCAAACGACAAAGAGAGAGAAGAGAAGAGAAGAGAACAGACAACGGAGAGAGGAGAAGAGACGGCCCTACCTTCCAGCAACACTGAACCACAAGGATACAACAGTCGGTCGTGCAATAGCTTCCAACGACCCTCCAGCAACAATTTCAGTTGGCTAAGGATGAAGTTATAGCTCAATAAGAGTCAACGACAACTGAGATCCTCATCGCCAACAGTGACTAAGATGCTCACCGCCGACGAGATGATCCTTACTATCAAATCAACGCTCTGTACATATCGACCCTTCTGAAATCACCGACCAGTCCTCTAAGTCTCTAACCCTTGAGTACTCAACTTATAGCTATCCCTTTGAGAAATACTAAAAAAATAGCCATTCAATTTTCCTTTTAATGTCTCCTGGGTTTTTTTTCCCCCTAATCCCCTTATTTATTATTAAGAATTTGAGGCTTTTACTCCATAAGCCGGTCTTGTGATTTTATTTTTTTCTCTTTCTTTTTTGAATCTAGGTTGTAATGTTGTATAAATATTTTATAATATGGTGGGTTGGGCCGTGAAAGACATCATATTACTTTTAATATGTTTGAAATAGTTTACATTTTCTTTTTTTACATTAACTTAAACTTGTTATGCCATTTTTTTTTATACTATATTTGATTTTTTTTTTTTCTATATAAAAATTAAAATACTTGTGGGGTTTACGCCTTGGCCCACAAGAGGAGGAAAATCACCCCACCTTATGCCTGCACCTTTTAAAACATTGTGCCCATAAATGATGTATTGATAATTTCACGAATCGGTCACTAAAGTGAAGTAGATGTTGGGATATACTTTGAGTAGCCATAGTTAGAACTCCAAGGAAGTGGGTGCATGATCTCAAGATATGTGCTATGAAAAAAAAAAAAAAAAAGCTCAAGAAACAAGATAGAAGACATAGGAAAAGGTGGCTGAACAAAGACAAAACTGCAAAGACTCGAGCAACTGCGGAACAAAGCTCAAATAACCAATACTATTTCAGACACCATGCCAAGACATGGACGACTGAAGCAGATAAAGACAAAAAATGGAAGCTACTATTTGAACAAGGGAAGACTAGATCTCAAACGAATGAAGCAACTTTAGATGGCTACAACAAGGCTCGAGTGGCCAAAGTAGAGAAGGACCGACGAGAGCAACCTACACTTCAGTAATACACTACCCCATCAGTCCTTGCCTTTAAAGAACAATCTAGATTTCCCATACACGTGAAGCTTCATTTTAGCTAAGCTTATAACTGATTTTTTTTTTTTTATTTTATTTTAAATATTGCTTTAAGTCATATGCCTAGACTCCTAGTCATCATTATGGCTAAACACAGTAAGTATTGGCAGTTGTACTGCTTCTCACCATTCCACCTACACAAGGATTCCACATTTACGTCCATTTCTATAAGAATCCACACATCCTCTACAATCTCCAACCCAAAGATTTGTAAAGATTACTAATCACCACCACACCATGCAAGTGTAAGACACCTTTATTTTACTCTTACTGGGATAAAGATTAAAGAAAACTCATTAAGTATTAACTGAAACTCTTTAAACATTTGTTTAACCAAATAAAATGAGTTCCCGCCCATGACAAGAAATTTAAGAATGAACCTATTCCACATCTTGCTAGCCTATTCACTGGATTAAATAAGGCGCTGTTTGGCTATCATTTTAGAATTACTTTTCTTGCTTTTGAAGACCAAAATCGCTTCACTCTTTTTTCCCTCTCGAAATCAAGATAAGGCACTTATAATATGTTAACCAAACAATGCCCAAAAGAAACCCACCCGTGACACACACCAATAAGTAAAACCTAACGGCCCAACTCATAAAATGAACCCTAATTGCAATAATTGCATTAATCAGCCTGAATACAATACGAAAAAGTTAAACGAAGGAACACAAGACTAACATAGAAAAACTTTAAATCCGTAAATAAAAATAAAAAATAAAATAAAATAAAAAATTGGAATTATAACAAAGAAGAACGAAGAGGACCTTTTCTGCCAGGCATTTCCTTTCCATCTTTGACGTAGAACTCCCGAATATCCACCACAACCTTTCCCTGCCAGTTCCTCACTGAAATCCTCCTATTCTTCGATATCTATAATCCAAACCACCAAAAGAAAAACCACTGTAATGAGAAAGACATACTCTATTTTTTATAATTTTAAAATAAAAAAAAATAGTGTGAGGGAGACACAGACCTCACAGACGACGATGTTGTCTGGATCATCGGAGTCTTTCTTAGAGCTTTTCTTGGGAGGCGCGTTGCCGTCGGAGTCGCCGTCGGAGACGTAGTCCTCCTTCCTCTTTCCCCATCTCGACATTATCCCTGATCCCTTCTCCTTCCTCTGTATGACAAATACCCATACAAAAGTGTAAATGAGACCCTCAAAAAAATAAATAAGTAAATAAATAACGAGAGAGAGATAGAAACAAAGAGACCTTTGGCTATTTCGATCGTGGTCTGGATGATCGGGCTGTGCGGAGTGTGGGGAGAGGAAACGCCATCTCGCTTTTAATGTAACGAAAATTGCAAAAAGGGTCGCTACTACGACCACGTTTTCATAAAAATCAGTGGACTCCATATATTTTTTATTTTTTCATTTTTTTGATTTTTTTTCCAAGCAACAAGGTGTCCGAATCATCAAAGTTCGACTAATTTCCGTTCTCCACATGGTAGACTCCATTATAAAATATTATTTTAAACAATTTTATGAAATAAGTTTTTCTTTTTCAAAATCTATAGTTTAATTAGATTTTTTAGTTATTTACAAAAATAACATATTTTAGGAGCTATTTGGGAATCCTTGAATTTGGTTAAGCCTGGTTCAAAACCAATTTCATTTGTTTAGTTCATGTTCAGATAAATTTATGTAATTTATGTATGAACTGTTTTCAATTTGTAGGCTGTTTGGCTAAAATTGGGTTCAACTTTAGTTCAACCTTTGATGTCATATGGTTCAACCTTTGATATCATATGGTTCGATCACTTCGTCCTTACGTTGTCCTGTAATGTTTTTCTTTCCCTCTCTTTATATCATATATATATATATATATATATATTGTGAGGATTAATGAAGAAGGCCCTGTTTGGCTAAGCTTTTAGATGGTCCAAAATCACTTTTGAAGCTTAAAATCACTTTTGGTCCTATTTGATAGTCTAAATTATAATCACTTCTAAGCTCAAAAAGTGATTCTATAATAAGCATACTGCCATCAGCTTTTAGTCAAAAGCTAGTGATAGCTTTTGCGGAGGATTTTAATAACTTTTCATATTTCCAAAACTATCCTTAATGCTTGAGTATGGAAACAATTTTTTCCACCCATATCTTTTTACAAAACGATAATAACCCCACCTTAGACCCAAATCTTCTCCTCTCTTGCGGCTGTGCTCCTCTTTCCTGTCGACATCAATGTTTTGGTAACTTCAACCAACTTGGACTCGTACGATCTTAATTTAAACTTCAAATCTTTTTTCTTTTCTTTTTTTGTCCCTTCATACATTCATTGATTTATACTTATTGGAATTTTTTTCAAGAATTGATTCCATAAAATTTGGATTTGTAATAAAAATTAAAAAAAAAAAAATCAATTCATGCTCCTTTTTTTTTTCTTTCTTTGTTTTTAGCAAGGAAAAAAATAATAATAAAATTTAAAAATTAAAAAAAAAAAAAAAAAACGTAAGCAAAACCCCTAATAATACACCTTTGTCGGGTTGGACGAGAGGTCAAGTCTTGTGTGTTTTTTCTAAAGGTTATTGTTTTGATGCATCGCCACTCTTGTTGTTTGTGTGGTTATGAGACATTTCACCTAAGTTGTTAGGGAATAACTTGAGCTCAAATTTCGATAAGAGTACGGCCTAGGGTACCCTCAATCATTAATATTTTAAATATAGAAAAAAAAATCACTACTAATACCAAATAGAGCAAAAACTAATAATAATAATAATTTATTATAAGGGACAGTTCAATCCATTTGGGGTTATAACAACTACAACTAAAAGCAAAAGCTACAGTTTTCTCAAACAAGGCCAAAGTAGATGAAGGACAAGAATCTAAGGCAAAATCAAAGAAGGCGTGAGGAAGAAAAAAAAAATTGAAAATGAAAAAACCCACATATTGTTGTACCACTCCATAATGCAAGAATCACTAATTCCACTTCCATGAGTGTAGCACTTATTCAAGGGCATCTTGTCTTCAAATTACATTCATTTGAAGCCTATATAAAGCTTATGTTACATAATACATATCATACGTATGATTCAAAAAGATGAATGAAATGAAAGAATGAGAATTTCTTGTTCTCTTTATTTCCTCTTGTTCTTGTTCTCTCTATTTCCTCTTGTCCTAAATTCTTAGTTTTACAACACGTTTTTAGCACGAATTGCTCAAAGATTTTGTAAGCAATATCATACTACCACCATCTTCTTTGTTAACTAATTTGGTTATGGTAAGTTGGTATGCTCTTAACCAATTTGGTTGTGGTAAGTTTGTACGCTCTTAACCAATTTGGTTGTGGATTGGTTTTTACTCTAAATTATATATCTTGAATGGAGGAATCCATCTTCTCTTCTTAAAGCAAGAGAATATTTAAAAATAAAACCTGAAGTTTTATAAATAAATAAAAGGAGTGATGATTCATTTTTTCTTCCTGAAGTAAGAGAAAGATTTGAAAACTTGAAATTTTCTATATGAAAAGATATTATTTACATGTTCTCTTCCTAAAACAAGAAACAAATTTGAATCCCCAAAATTTTTTATAAGAAAAGTTGTTTCATATATCCTCTTCCTGAAAGCAAGAGATAAATATAAAAACCTAAAGTTTTCTATTAAAAGAAAGGGATTATTATTCATATTTCTCTTCTTGAAGTAAGAGACAAATTTCAAAACCTGAAGTTTTAGAAATGATGAATAATATCTCAATTTAATTGAATAAAGTGACGGTCAATAATGACCAAATTAAATTGAGTAATATATTTCTCTATTATGTGTTATGCAACTTCTTTAGATATTGGTAAAATTTTGTTGAAAATTAATGGGTAAACCTTCATTTTTGCTTTAGTTAGCATAAGAGAACACACAAAAATCTGCTGCTGTTTTACTTCGAATGGACTGTCAACTTTACCTCCATTGCCAGTCAACTTCTCTCAGATTGACTGGTAACTTCACTGTGTCAGTTTAAAGTATGTCATTCTATGATAAAAACCACCAAACGTGGAATAATGGAATACCAAATCACCAAAAGTGGGCTAATGACATACCAAACCACCAGAAGTGAAATAATACAATATTAAACCACCAGAAGTGAACTAATGACATATCAAACCACTAGAAGTGGAGCAATGAAATATCAAACCACCAGAAGTGGAATGACACTGAAGAAATAAGCGAAGGTTTATAGAATAAACCTACAAGATAAGTGTTTTAGATAAACACTAGTCACGTACGAATTTTTCATACGAATTGACATTTCATAAATTTATACCAAGCATCCATAAAAATATATATATATTGAAACAATTTTTTTGTTATAATAATTTAGTGGATCCTATAAATTGTCTTGATATTTCAAATAGTGTAGACATTACTCATATTGCTATTTTCTTTGAGGATCCTAGTGGGAATATTCGCTATCTAATTGGTAATAGATATGTCCATACCAATTAACATATTTTCTTATATATTGAATATGTTATAAGTAACAACGCTTTTAAAAACATTAGTACTAACACTACTTTATATATAACCGTTGAGATCACTGTTTCTAGCCATTGGGGCTACTGTTCATAGTCGTTGAGGTCTCTTTTATAAAATCACAGTTGTTCTTCTTTAAAAATCCTCGTCTCTACAACAATGAATTTTTTTATTCATTTACCACGTCTTCTTCCCTTTCTCATGTTTCTTCTATACTGCATATTCCTCATCCCACTATTCGAATGGATACTAGATTTTTGTTTTCGTGAAAGGATTCCGATTATAACCACGTCTCCATTTTTTATATTTCTCCTAAATCTGCCTTTGATAATAATGCTGATGCTCACTCTTTATGATAGATAAATTTTGTCTAAACAAATAAATGAAAAAATAGAAGTTAGTTTTTAGGGAGAAATCATACTATGTATTTCTGTTTACTCTATTTTCTCAGAAAGAGTTCATTTGATTATGTATTTCAGTTGTAATGATTTTCCTGACCTATATTTGTGTGCATTATATTTTGTTTTCTGCATCTATTCAAGTTTTGTCAAGAAAATGATAAAGGGATAACTTGTTCTGATTCATATGCTAGCATTTCTGATACAAATAAAAATATAACAACCATGATTTAATTACAGAAATTTTATACAAGATATAACAGGTTACTGATTTTTGCTACTCAATAGTAGCATTTCGGGTTGAACTAGAGGGATCAGTTGGAAGTTGACATTGCGGGCCGTTCATAATTCTTTTATGTTGTTCAATGATTTGCCCCTCAAACCTTTCCAATGCGTCGACCCTTGGCGGGAGACTATTAGAATAGGAGTCTACTACTCTTTGTAATTCTCTGTTCTCTTATCTCAAAACCCTCATCTTTTGATAAGCGCCATTGAGCAACCCCTGAAAGCGGGTGACCTGGTCACATAAACTTTGGACTTCTATAGTTCTGGCATGGAAACGCCGTGCCATGATAGAGATAACCGTAAAAGCCTGCACACTTAAAGCCATGGAGTCTCTTATTATGTCCAAGTCAGATCGCTTACCCAGTATTCTTTCATTACGAGGAGTGATGAGTCCTTCAGATATTGTTGTTGCATTTGTAAAATTGTATATTACATAATCCTCAATTGTAAGGGGCTGATCTGGATGTTTAAAAACATTGGGTGCCAAACTTCTAGTTGTGTTTCCGGTGTTGTGTTTAAGTCAGGACGATTTTGTGAAACTGAAGAACAGGCCATGAGTTTGCAAGAGAGAGATTAAGAGGAGGTGAGTTTTCTAAGGTTTGAAGGGTTGATGAAGAGTGTTCAAGCACCTGCAATCAAACTTTGGTTTTTTAGAAAAACCGCCTTACATGAATTAAGAGCAGATTTCGATAACCAATGCATTGTTGGAAATTCGATGCTATTAAGGATTAATTAATCCTCTCGAGATCTACAACTGTCTGGCAATGATGTTTCCTTTTGAAAAAATGGTGCTGCTTTGTTGACAATTAATCACACCTCGATATTACAGTCCCTTGATCATGCTAATAGTGTCGGTTAGCAGATGAGGGTCTTGGACTGATGGGTTGGGCGTGCCATAGCATGAACGTACTAGGTTATGGGCACTAGTGCGGGTTTGTTTGGATAGGCTCGACAAGTGTTATTGGGTAGAAGGAAGACCAGCCCATTATTCTCACCCCAACAAGAACAGAAAGCAAATATGGTTTGACCCTAGAAAAGTATAATGTGCAACAAATGGTAATATCACAGTGAGGTAAAGAATTTACACACACAAACTCACAAAGTGATGTTTTTACAGCAAGTTTTGCAGATTGTTCATTTTTCCTGCCATTAGGGGGAGAAATTTGATAAGAATTCACATATACAAACTCAAAAGGTATTGTTTTTATAACAAGTTTTGAATATTGTTATTTTGATAGAATTTTCGCCGTTAGGGGGAGGAAATACACTAACAGAAGAATGAAGTGAATTTTCAATACATAACAAATTAATATGAATTGGAAGTTCAAACAATCATTTACTTGCAAGTCCCTGTTAGACAACAGGTTAATATAGCAACAAATGAATTTAAGACATGCTTGAAGTGTGGAAGACTTGTTAGTGACAAGGATAAAAATCCCAGAAAGGAAAAGAAATTGGTGCTCCTGAAGATGCCATACCCACAGAACAGGCAATAAAAATAATTGATCCATCCAATTGGTAATGGACAATAAATCTCCTGAAGAACTATCCCTTGAAGTGGAACATTTTGAAGAATTAATTCCTTAGATGCAAGTATGTGTACTTAACTTGACTAAATGATTCATGATCATTAGTTTTATACAAAACTTAGTCAAATATTCACACTTCTAAAGCGGAATCTCTTAAAGAGAAACCTCTTGAAGAGTTATCACCTGAAGTGGAATCTCTTAAAGTGAAATATCCTAAAGAAATTATTCCCTAAAAAAGAATAGGTACTTAACAATAACGAGATCTTGATGAATTACATAAGTTCAGGAGAAATATTGGATAAAAACAAAACTTGTTATTAACAACATATTTTCTTTTAAAGTTATTCTTGACATTACCAAAAGTAATGATGAAATTAAACTACAAACCATTGAAGAGAATCGACGTAGAAATTATTGGCCAATGTGGAAATAAGTAATTCAAGTAGAGTTAAACTTGCTTGCAACATGTGAAGTATTTGGACCAGTAGTCTAGAGTATGTCAGATATAAATGGGTATTCGAGATGAGAAAAGAAATTTGTGAGAAAAGGCATATGTTCAATTTTATAGAAAAGCATTCCAGAAGAGGCTATTGAATAAGAAATAAATATTCTCACAATTTCTTATATAACTCCTGAAGAGAAAAAAGTCACTGAAGAAACTCAAAACAATAAAGAGGTCTATGGAAATGAAGAAATTTTTATAAATTATACATACATTATAGAATCATATAAAGGTGATTATTAATTACATAGTAGCTATTAAAATTTCAAAGATGATGACGATCTTAAACCACACACTGTAGACGAATGTTGCAGTAGACCTGATTGGTCAAAGTAGAAAGAAACAATTACATGATGATTAGGTAAACACGTGTTGATATAACTTATATCAACACCTACATTGGGAGTTGTACTACGTGCATTAATAAGATATGAGATACATTGGATCAATGCAAGGGGTACAACTTCCAATGCATGACGCTAATATAAGTATATAACTTATATCAACATGTATTGATGGGAACATAACTATATATATATATATATATATATAGAAAAAACTGATCACGTGCGGGATATTTGGGATATCCTACATATGTTCAAAGCTTTATATATATAATATATGAGTAAATTGATAATAAAAGTGTTTATTGAACGAATAATGTTTTAACTTCTGACACTTAGGCTCTACATATGATTAGATTAGGCTCTACATATGATGCTAGGTAGATACTCACATAATTATTCCGTTAACTACTTAGACAGTTGGACAAGGTTGAAGATTAAGATCACATTGCTTCACGGTAGCCAAGTATAGGTATTGAGGTACTGTACTGTAAGTCACGTAAGGTTTAAAATCCATTTAGGAAAACTTACCCTAAAATCAAATGGTCACCTCAGACCACACCACTCTGGAGAGAAGCTATGACCATTTCAATCCAAAGTTGGGACTTTCCAGTTTCCACGTTCTTTCTCCCCGTCGTACTCACATAATAATAATAATAATCATAATAATAAAATATGTTAAACTGAAGAAGAATCACCATAGAGCACATTCTGACAAAGGAGAAAGAGATGGGGAATCTGTTTGTGAAGAAACCGAATGTCACCGATGTCGATCTCGCAATTCTCTCTCTCAAGACCCAGAGACGCAAGCTTGCCCAATTTCAAAAAAGGGTCTCCTAAACCCCTCCAGTTCTGATCTATATATATATATATATATATATATATACATGTGTGCGTCTAAATATGTATACGTTTAGGGTCTGATTGCTGAGAAACCGGAGCGAAAGCAAAAGAACAAGCAAAATTGAGACTTTACAGTTCGTTGTGTTGGTCCACAGAAGGTTGATTAGCTCAATTACGACTATTGTTGTGTTGAGTACATTTGATATCATGGTGGGTTATGGTGTGTAAAATTCTGGTTCAAGAATAGAAATAAATCAATAATTGATTTTCGTTCAGTTTATTTGAGGGTAATCTCGAAATTTTTAATGGGGTTTCTAATTTTTCTTTTGTGATGACTTTAGGAAAATTGGTTATAGACTTATAGGGAAATGCCATTAAACAACACCTGATTACAGCACCTAATGTGGCATGAGTTGGTTGACAAAAATACCCTCTTAAGCTATTTAGTATCACCACAACAAGTCCATCGCCTGTCTATATGGTGCTGTATTATGGTTCTTCGCATAGCATTGCCCTTGGTTATATCCCAATTCTACAAGGTTTTTATCAGTCATTGTGGTTCTTGATAACATGGGAATGCACTTGTACGGAAATATGACTTGATTTAAGTCAAAGGGCTCAAAATGACAAGAGGAAGGGCCAAGATAACTTGGTTAGAGGTGGTGAGAAAGGACATGTTTGCTAAGGACAACTGTTTATAGAATTGAATGGCATAGAAGGGTTCATGTAGCCGACCCCATGTAGGTGGAATTAAGGCTTTGTTGTGTTGTGTTGTGTTGTATTGTAGTTCTTGGTAACTTGATCACCTACGAGCAAATTGAGATGAGAAATTGTTTGTCTCTTGTTGCACTTATTAAAGTTTGTATGATTCTCGAACCATACCTTGAGAAATAGGTAGGCAATAACACAAAATTTTTCCTTTACTGAAGATGCTGCTTATGACTATATTGAACTTTGCTCAAGTGTGTTGATAAGTTGAGCATTTTGAAATTGCAAGTATAGCGACTACACTTTCGACTCCTATCGGTATGTATTGATTATTTATTTCATTGTGATTTACCATGCCATATAGATCCGATCTATCTTATTTTCGCTTCCACTTAGTTTAATATTTTCTATCATGTGGTATCAAAACTAGAGCTTTGATCTAAATGGTTTTGGTGAACAATTTATCAGTAGATTGTTTACAAAACAATTTTATTATTCTTGTTCCTCACTTTGAGCAAGTTTTAGTATATCTCCGACGTCATATTGTTACAGTATGATTTTGCATCTTTTTAATTCCTCAAATATCACTATGCCAACAAAAGCAATGCCAGCACATTTGCAACCAAAATTATCAATCACAAGCTTAGCAACATACATGCATACATATAAATTGAAGGGGGAGTAGTAAATATGGGGTTGAAGAAGGCTAATCTTGTTACGGGGTGAAGGATTTTTCGGCCAGAACTCTTACACTTGTGGGTCCAAGTGTTTCTCTTAAAACTTTGTGTGGGTAATTAACTCTGATGATGGTGAAGATCAGCAAACGGAAAAATAAAAAGGTTGTGAGAAAATATCCTTACACACAGTAAGAGTAATCACTTATATCTCAGATCTGACTTTTAGATTAATGGGTACATGACCCAAAAAAAAAAGGGGGGGGGGGGGGGGGGGGGGGGGGGGGGGGGAAGAAAAAAAATAATGATAAATTGGTAAAGGAGGAGGAGGACAAGGAAGGAAGATGGTAACTAGGAGGTCAAGGGCCATAAGTGCGAGGTTGTCAGTGGAATGCGGTAAGAACTAATGAGAAGAAATTAGACGAAGGAGAAGGATGGAAGAAATGAAGTAGCAGCAGCAGCAATAACGACTGGCAGTCATGATGAGGGCATCAATGGCGGAATGGGGTAAGAATAGAGTCATTGAAAGAGTATGTTAATGTAAAGGTCTTTTTTTTTTTTTTTTTTCATAACCTTACTGCCATCTATAACTCGACTCAGACCTGTAACTAAATAAAAGATCTAAATGATAAGGACCATTGGATCTAAAGAGCATCAATGCATATAAAAAAGTGTAAGATTTTAAAGGTGTAAGTGGATCCCTTACGTGTTGATATAAGTTATATCAGCACCATGCATTCGGGGTTATACCCCGTACATTGGCCTAATGTACCCCATAATCCACTAATGCACGACTCAGACCTGTAACTAAATAAAAGATCTAAATGATAAGGACCGTTGGATCTAAAGAGCATCAATGCATATAAAAAAGTGTAAGATTTTAAAAGGTGTAAGTGGATCCCTTACGTGTTGATACAAGTTATATCAGTACCATGCATTCAGAGTTGTACCTTGTGCATTGGCCTAATATACCCCATAATCCACTAAGGCACAAGGTACAACGCTCAATACGGGTGTTGATATAAGTTATATTTACACGTGCTCACCTGATCATCATCCTATATATGTATTTGTAGGTATTGATGAATCTGTATGGTTCAAACTATTTTGGTATCTCCAATTACCATCTTTATTAATTTATGATAAACATGAATTAAAAGTAATGTGCGGTATGGAAAAATCTATGGATGATTGTTTGCTGAATTAAAAATCATATTGTGATTATATCTTCCACTGAGTTTAATTTGTTACTTTGTTAGTAATCTAGTTTCACCACTGGTAATTGAGTTTTATTGAACTTAAGCTGTGTCCATTTAAAGCTGGCTACATCAATTTTGTCTGCTCTAGGTCGCAAGATGTTGATTTTGTGTGGCAGGTTTCTTTAATTTGTCATTATATTTTTATCTTAAAAAGAAACCCTACTCCTCTCCAGATTACCCTTCAAGATCTGCCAAAAGTTCCTACTGCATTGCCATCATCTGAAGAAACCAAGGAGGGCTTGGGCCTTCCTGATGTACCAACGCAAGCACCTGTTGCACCTGAGGTGGTGGCAGATGATGCTTTAGTTGCTGCTGCTGGAGTTTCCATGAGAAGAAAAGGTCTCTCTCTCTCTCTCTCTCTCTCTCTCTCCCTCTCTCTCTCTCTCTCACATATAGTGCATTAGTTTACTGACAAAGCTTGATAATTTTTTTTCATCAAAATACAGTTATATATGGAACCACTGCCCGTTTGATACTGCTCACAGCCACACGAGTGATCAAATCAGGATAAAAATTTGCTTGGCCTGGTACCCATATGATGCAGGTGAAAAGAATCGTGTCATCCTTGAAACATTCATTGTGTTGAACTAAGTAACCAACTATAGCATAGAGCCCTAATGAGCTAAACACATTGGTTATTTAGGTTCAAATCCCTCCAAGATTACAATTCATATATTGTGATGGTCTGCTTTGCATATGTACACCCAAGTCATACCTTTGCAAATTTCACTGTTGGGTTTGCTTGCCTTTTTTTTTTTTTTTTTTTTTTTTTTTTTTTTTATGGGGTGGGGTGGTGGGATATGAATTATTATTATTTTTTTATTAGCTATTATTGTAACAGGTTACAAAAAATGGAGATGACATCATTTCTTGAAATTCTATAATCGATTGCACGTAAAGAAGAAAAAAGAATGAAAAAAAGTTTTATAATGGAAAGTATTTAGTTCAATAAGCAGCCAAATGTACCCATCAATGCACCAGCAGTTAGTCAATCGATTATTAAAGCCAACCACTATTGAAGGTGAGAAGGGTAATGGCAGACATAATGTGGCAGGTTCTTATTGGAGCTTGTAAAGACACTGCTAATAGATCGCGAACATTTTCTGTTAGGACATCTTTTGTTTAATAATAGGGTAGCATGTTTTTTCCTTGATATAACATTAACGCAGGGCCTCAAGCTGTTCTGATTCTAAAATGTTGTGAAAACGCTCCGTAGATAAGCACATTATCCACAAAAGGCCAACAAAATAGTCAGCCAAAAATATGAAAGTTAAGCCATTAGGGTTAACCTGATGAGGAGAGAGGATGGGTTAAAAGGTAGGAATAAGATATGTTAGGGTTTTGAACTGCCCATTGTACCCCCCCCAAAAAAAAATATATATATATATACATATACAGTCATTTAAATTAAGTAGTGCCATCCCCTAAAAAAAGCAGGTACTTTACATCATGTATTATGTGTTCCGAGGAATTTAATTTTTATTCGATCCCACAAACTTTCTAAGACTCCCACATTTTATAATATTACAAATATTAATTAAAGATCCAAATGGAAATCCTCTCCATCAGACCTAGAGCTCTTCAAGTTCGTAGAACTTGAGGGCACCTGACCAGAAAATCTTGACAGGATCAGTCGTGCTACATTCTCGGCTGCGACAGCGCTCGTCTCCATGGTACTAGCTGCATTCTCAAAAGCATTCACGTAGTACAAATGCTGGCCGTCCAACATAAATGGTGCGAACACTTCAGGAGCATTGTAACGAGGATAAGCGGCCCAATTTATTCGGATTGTCTCCCTCCTCGTGCTATAGTAGCAGCAAATAAAACAATTAGTGTCCTATAGTTTTAAGAGATCTGTTGGATTAATAATTGTAGTTTTCTAAATGGAATGCCAGTACTACAGAAAGTGACATATTCTGACAGGTCAAATAATTAACAAAATAGATAATTGGCAGGCCGGCACTAGAGAAAGTGATCTATATCTGGACCAGTAAAAGAATTATTAAATTTTATCAAGTGGCATAAATCGACCCACTGCCAAACAGGTTGACCAGTGAACCGGCCATTGAAACAGGTTGATGGCTGGTCCAGATCTGGTAACAATGCGTTGGCCCCTTTCCAAATTACTGATCAGCTTCCTTACTAAAAGGGGCTAGGAGTGGGTCACAAGTTCTGTAATGGGTATATGAGCTTGCATCCTCATGAAACAATTTTTTTTATAATGCAAAAAAGTTCCTCACTGGATCATTTTCAGGGCATTATAACCCCTGTCAGGCTGCTAAAAAAAGAGGAAAAAAGAAGGAAAAACAAAAGATACGGTCACAGGTTTGTTGGAAATATTACCTAAAGATGTGATCTAGTAACGTGTCTGCCATTGGTTCACGAGAAAATATCTTGTAAGTCATATCTTTCTCATTGTGTTGCTTGAGAACTGAAATGCTTGAGAAGGGAATATCAGGATCCTCTATGGTGCCCACGAGTTCTGGAATTTCTGATATGGCATTCAGGCCAAAATACACCTTAGCCACAACAAATCATCAACAATTAAAAATAAATTTCTAAAACTAAAAAAAATTAAAAAGAGGAAATAACAGACATGAATGAATTAAAGAGTAGAAAAAGTCCTATAAGATAAATAAAATTAGTGACCGCAAGGATACTCACAGGATTTAACAGACCCCTCACAAATGTAGTATGTGTGTGCTGCAATTTCCTCTCAGGAATTGAAACTGGAGGTGTAAAACGAATATTCAGCTCATCTAGTGGTGTGGCGACCACGGTGACTTGACATGCATAACTGTTTCCTTTAGTGGAGTTAAGCTCATAATAATCTCCAATGTAAGAGACAGATTCTATTTCTTCATGAAGGTGCAATTCAACATCTGAATGATTAAGCAGTCCAGCAGCCATCTGCCAGTTCCCTCCTTTAATTGACCATAACTCTCCATCAGATCCTGCCAAGGAAACTGCTCCAGCAAGTCCACTGATGCTGAGACTTTGCCCATAATTAATTCTTGTAATAACCTGCACAAATAAACAGGATTCCAAATTGTGATAAAATTTCAACAAACCTCAAAATACTGTTGACGTTTCAAAGTTTTAACCAATTCAAACATTTTCCTTAGAATTAGCATGAAGTGGAATTTTAGACCCACATGGAGGAACAGCAGTGTACTTCTCTTCCAATGTACATTCCATACACAGGATCTCCCAGAAAATGTAGGGGTCAAGAAAAACTACAGTTCTAAACTTATACAATGAACCAAATACAAGAGTTAATATTTTAATCATTCGTTTTTTTTTTTTTTTTTTTTTTGAAAGCAAATAGAACTTACAGAGTAAAAATGATTTAAAAAGGAAGCAACTTTCAAAACTGAAGCTAGGCCTTTTCGACATTTCAGTAGTTCTATGCTTCCCATATGTTCATGCAGGATTTGAAGTAGTTGGCCCACAAATTGGACTTATAATATCAGGAAGAAAATCCCAACAAACATCTGCATGAAATCCTGTTTTGGTAAGCATCAATACAAAAGCACCACTAAAAATCATCAAACTGATAGTCCCAGACTGAAGCCCTAATCCATTTAACTATGGGGCAGATCGTGCTCTCGGTCCAGAAGATTGTTAGTTCCTAAGCTACCCATGATCAGTCCACGAATTGAATTTTATGAGAGGGCAGATTTTCCATCCTCCCAAATGTTCTGTTTCATTTTTACTCTCATTATCCTAACACAGATGCGCAAGCACCTGATCAGGCCCTTCATGCCTTCTGCACACTGGGTCGTCTTAATCCACTAATTCAAAGAAGGTGACAAGTAGAAGTAACTGATCCTGCGATCATTCAGCTTACACATAGCCATAAGCTCAAACCCACTTCTTCATACAAGTTTTGTCCTTTCCCATTGCAGATTCAGAGGCTCATCCCTGCCAACCTAGGACTTCATATTCAGTGTTTTTTTCCCTAGTACTTACATTAAGTATATGGCAAGATGGCATTTGAACCAATACTTTGAATTATGCAGACACTGACCGCTGCACTAAAAGCTAGTTACTAGTTGTTTTTGTTCCTCTTTTTTACTTAGTTGACACTTACATAAATTATTTCAAATAGTATATATATATAATATAATAACACATGTATGCATATCTGTAATAAATCTCTGGATACAGTCAAGTCATATCCATTAGTACTGTTCAAGTCATATCCATGTACAGCATATCATGCCCAAGATCATGATTTGCAATTGGTCCACAATTCAAATAAGTAGTAGGATAGCTATATTAAAGCAAACAAAAACCACCACCGAACCCCCCCCCCCCCCCAAAAAAAAAAAAACCCTCTTTTTTTTTTTTTTTTTTCTTTTCCTCCTTCCATTCTCTTTTGTAAGCTTCACAGATCTCAATTCACTGCTCATGAATATGAGCCACATATATGTGGGCAACGTAGAAGTGAACCTACTTACTGAAATTCTTCATAAGACTACTAAACTTAATATAACCACACCTGTTATGGACAACCAATCCCTGAATTTTCAATAAATTTCTCTAGGAAGCCTGAGAGCATTTCCTCATACAATTATCTAATATCTTAATCATCTGTAAACCAGTTCCTAAAGAGAGCTTGCCATATGCATTATCGCTATGTTGGGGGCAATGGAAGGAACACTTGAATTAGTCCCTATTATATAAATAGTCTCCCTCCTCCCCCCCCCCCCCCCCCCCCCCCCCAAAAAAAATAAATAAATAAAATAAAAGAGAAAAGAATTAAGCAATAGTCATGGAAACCATTCAAGCCAGTGGTATAATTGAGGAATACAATGGAGAGGTTGAAATCATATACTAGTATCTTACTTCATCCTTATCATGCATTTGATAGAATATAAACAGGGCATAATAGGCATAGATCCAAGATTAAAGTTACATCATGTTGGAGTTCTGGTGAAGAATGTTAGTTTGATGATATGTGAAGCTCCATATATTGCTCAGACACCAGTGAATAAGGCTTATGATCACAGAAAGATGAACTGCTTATCTGAATAGGGATCCACACCACTAAACCCAACGAAAATTGTCAGTTATAACTTGTGCCCCCTGCTCTCCTTTAGAGTCTTTTAACTCCCACTAATTCAGCTCTTATCATTACTCCCACTAGACTTCTTAATACATGTCTAATCATAATAATTAACCATTATATCATCCAATAGGCATCTTTAGGCTATATGTAGGATTTATTGGATCCAAAAATTTGTAACCTAATCTTTACCAATTTTACACTCGGTCATCTTAACACCCTCAATCTCAACTGTACTCAACCTACAGAACATTATGTGTCATAACACAACTAATTCTCATGGGTTATTTTCCATTATTTTGATTTGAATGTGACAAAACCATAACATCCTGAAAGCACATCATCACTTCAAAGACCTACCCCTAATCCTAGGTAGCAGAATTCTCCACATTGAACCAAAGCATCATGAATGACAAATGTTCACAGAAACAACGGATGATGAGTCCTAAAAGCACTCAACACAGAGTAGAAAATTTAATTGAAGAATTTAGTTAGAGGATTTTCTTACAGTGACAAGCTCTTGTATCAGTAAGGGAGACAGCCCAACATCAATCAATTCCTCTTGCAGCGTCCTAGCTGTGATATTGTATAAACCCGCCCATTTAAGCATCTCATCCACAGTCTCAAAAACCGGTCTTGATTCAAAGCTCTCATAATACTTCAAAAACCTACTCAAAGAGCTCTGCAACATAAAGATACATCACTTCAGAGATAATGCAATGAGAGAGAGAAAAAGAGAGATTTATGGAGCATTTGGTTGCTGAGAAAATCAAGGAAAAGAAAAGAAATCTAAAATTCCACTCAGCTGAGCCCAAACAACTATACCGCCAGGATGATATATCTTTCAAAAAAAATTCACCCACACAACGCACCATTTATCATGAATAATATCTACAGAGTGATAATGTGAACAGACCTCAACAAAGCTCTCCATTCTAAGAAGCGATAACCCATACCGCACAAACAGCAGTATCGAATTTGTAATCGAAACAATCCTCTGAACAAATGGGAACTTCGAGTCAGACCTAAGCGTCTCGAACAGAAATCTCTTCCCATCCCAAATCCCAATCGAAGACGACGACAAAGAGGGCTTCTTCACTGTCAAGTTCAGCAACTTGGTAAAATTCGCAGCGTGATAGTTCTTTGGGTGAAGAATCGATGCTCCGGCCTCAAAGGTTTCGCCGGCGATGGAGACAATCGCCATCCGCCCGCCGACGATGCCGTTTCGCTCGAAGACTCGGATTTGTCCGACGCCAGCGGAGTGGTGGCGGAGGAAGTAGGAGAGGGAGGCACCGCCAATGCCACTTCCGATGATGCAGACAGTGGCGGGGTCATTGGTGGAGGGAGAGAGAGCTTGGGAAGGAGGAGTTGTGAGGATTAGGAGTGACAAGAGTGAGAAAGTGAGGGATGATAACATGATCTGATTCTGATTTCAGTTCTGTTTGGTTGACGAGAAAACGCAGGGAACAACAGCAAAATTTGGTTTCTGGGTAATGGTATGGATTATACGAGTGGTTGACTGGAGGTTTATTGTGTTTGCAATTCAAAATATATAAATCATTATTACTGGCATGAGAGTCCATCTGATTTTGGATGGGTGCTGGTTTTGATTAAACCCTTCAAAGCCTCTCCAAGTGATGTAAGTTAAATTACCTGTGCTATTGATGTTTTAGCACATGATAGTGTCAAATTCCATAATTTGGCACAAAGTACTCTAATAGTACAAATGATATAGTGTGCTATTTTTTCTCACAACTTCCATTCCTTTCATCTTTAAAAACTACCAATCACCATCTTCCAACCTCTATTGTTCTAATCACAAAATTATGAGGCAAACTAAATTTGCACATGTGCAATTTTTTTTTAAAAAAAAAATTTCTAGTTATTATGCAAACCAGATTTGCCCGTGTATGATGTTTTATATATATATCTAAGATTTTAATATTATTTTTGAAATTGTATTTATTTATGAGCTGTTTGGTTACTGAGAAAATTTTGGAAGAAAAATATTGTATTTTTCACAGTTGCTAGTGTGTTTGGTTGTTGAGAAATGGAGGGAGAGCTGACATGGCAAATATATCAATAACTTACCCTTGTACTATATTTGGTATAAGGGTGAGCTATTACTATTTTTAGCATAGGTTTTTAGCACACCATTGGAGCATTCCAACTTGTTCTAAATGCTGTAATATAGCAATAGCACAGATTATATCTCACCATTGGAGATCCTCTCAATCGAGTTTGTCAGATTACAAGTATTTCTTTTATTAATTTATGTCCCACTGGTTAAATTTTAATCCAATTAATTAATCTTTTTTTTTTTTTTTTTTTTGGTTGGATAGGGCCTGGATATTGCAACCCTTCAAGTCCCACTAATTTTATTTTATTTTTTTTAAGTTTTAGAAAAATATGAAAGGTTTTTATAAAAAGTGGACATATAGTTCACTAAAAAACATCATTTTAAACAACTTTGTAGAAAAAAGTTTTTTCGAAATCTATAGTGTCATTTCTTTATGAAAATTTGTTTCCCTTGATTGCATTAAACTACTAAAAAATAAATAAATAAAAACCTCATTTTTTAAATTTCCCGAACCTCTATCTTCCCACCCTTCTCACCCCACTCATTGTTCCCATTTTCTCTCCCCCCTCTCCTCCCCCTTATGACCTAATGATTTTTCTTAATTTTAAGATTTGGTTCACCTCCTCTCAAATGGTGTGATTGGTTTTGTGTTTTCACTCTTTCTCTTGCTCTGGGTAAGATCATTTAATTTGTTTCTATCTTCTTTTTTTCGGTATAAGATATATATATATATATATATATATATATATATATATATATATATATCTTTGGTTTTGAATCTCTACATAGTTGCATATTTTTGGGTATGTTTTGATTTTGGAAATATTTTTTTTTGGGGGGGGGTGTGGATTTTGTACAATTTTGTTCTGTTGTTAGATTTTGTTTGCTCATAAGGGTATTTGAAATTGGTTTGAGAATGTTGTTTTGGGTCTTGGCACTCATGGGCTAGCCAAATAGATCTCTCGTGTGTTCTTCTATCTTCTTTGTTTCTTTTTCTCCTTGAAAATTTTTTCCTTACTAAACCATTTTTTTCTTTTTTCTTTTTTTTTTTCCTAGAAATTTTTCACTTTACTTCTATTATTTCTCTCGTTTTCTTCTGCCCTCTATTTCTTCTTCTATTATAATGTAGTGGGCTTAGTAAAAATTATCTATAACCCCTTTTGACACCAAATTGACTGAATTACCCTTCTCTCACAAAAATATCTTGTGTTTTTTTCCACTAATCAATAGATTCATTTTGAGTTCTATCTACAATTACTCGACTCAATGAGTTGACCCATTTCTTACCACCTCCAACTCTCATCTCGACACTCAAACTTTTGATAAGAACCATAGTTCACTTTTACAACCTCTCCGACTCAAACATTTGATAAGAATCACAGTTCACTTTTATAACCTCTCCGTGCTTAAAAAAATAAATAAATAAATAAAATCATTTTTATGTAAAGAACAATAACAAGTTACCTGTTTAACAATAATAAAATAATAACATATTATTATCTAACAGCATAATTTGCATATTACTGTTTTGAGAGAAAAAGGTAACCTAAGTTTTTTTTATTTTTTTATTTTTATTTTTTTCCTCTCTAGAATTACCTAATCACAGTGAGTATTGTTTTAAAAATCACGAGTAGATGATTCCAAAAATGCAAGTTTTACAAAGAAACGGATTTGCATCTTATAAGCAATAGGCTTTTAAAAGTAAGAAAATTAAAAAAATAAGTTAGTTCTATAAGGTGCCTTTAATAACCAAAAAAAGAGTGCCCTACAAGCAAATAAGGGTAAATTAGGATTTTAAAAGAAAAAAAGTTAATTCCTAATAAGAATACTCATATTTGGGTTAAGGAATTAAAGAATCTTTTGATGGAGTGATTACTAAAACTATTCTTCTAAATGAGGTTATTGCCAATTTTCCCAAAATTTTAAAAATGACCACGATTCTGTTCTCAGAGATGATTATTGAAAAGATCATGCCAAACAATAGACAGATATTATCACGAGGCAACCAAAGAAATGGACTAGTTGATGTGTATGACTGGCATCAACACCCCCCACCCCCAAAAAAAAAAAAAAAAAAGACCTAAAGAAGTTCTTCTCAATAGCACCAAGGAGAAAATTATACTCTATGCAACAGCATAAGAAACCACACCACACAAAGGAGTTATTCCTCGGTTCCACTAACACCACTAAGAAATATTCTTTTAAGAGCAGAGACAAATACATAGTATTACAAGAACAGTTATATTTATGAAACAAAATTTAAAGTAGTGAGAGCACTGTTCTGTTTGCATCTGAAATCTCCAATGCAAATGCATGGAGTAACTTTATTAAGATCACTCATATATTCTTCTCTTTTCAACATACCATATCAGGTTAAATACTTTTAACTGGGATGCTATTATCTCATGCTTATTTTCATATGAATAACCTAAATCTTGTCAACATCTCAATAAAATACACAGAAGACTACTACAATCATCCATGCCATCTAAGAGAAAGGAGTCATAAGGCATTTGGCAGCAGTGTAGAGCATGTGATTATCAATGAGTCTGCAAGAACAAATGAAGTTTAATACTATTGATCCATCAACAGCAGTCGAGTAGCTTCCAGCCATATGTACGGAATCGAAGCAGTGACAGTAAAAAATCATAAATCCTTGTACTGTAATGGGCCCACAACGTCAATGGTTCCTCCTGTCAAAAGAAACATGGGACTTACACCTTAGAAAAGCCTCCATTCAATATCTTAAAAGAAGAGAAATAGCATAAAAGGTGTAAACTAGCAATGTGGAATCAATGAAATTGGGAGGAAACACTGAATTCAAGTATAACAACGTAAAAACCTCCCCAAACGTGAGGGCATGGATCTGAATAAAGACAGAAATTCAGGATTGATCTCTGAGGTCAGCATGTGTTTCTCCCTACTTCTCTAGTTATGCCCCTGAGCATAAATCATGTGCCATGTAAGCCCACAAACAGTCGATAATTGTTCTTGGAAAAATTATTTTCTTAATATTAAACAAATAAAAAATTCCACGAATGAATGACAATCAACCTGAACCGACAGTACGTAGGAGGTACAAAACATGCCCCTAATTAACTGCACAGCCACTTAGTAGTTTGCTTGTCACCCAATGGGCCACACACCTCTTTTAAGGTTGCAGCTTCGTAAGTACAGTATTGAGAGCTCTGCGGGACTTCTCCAGTGAGACTACAAATCAATTTTCAATTTTACTTTGTTTAACACTTTAAATTGTAGTTCCTAAATCAAAAACTTTTACTGATTGCAAACATCCTGGGGAAAACTATGACTAAAGCCTTGCAGTGCACATAAGTGATGTTGCAAGCTTCTAAGGTCTACACCTTTGAAAGTGGAAGCAGAAATAGATTCAAGGCTTACAATGAGGTGCATGGGTCTTATGCCTGAAATTCTGTCAGGTGCATGCCTCTCACATGATAAAACTTATTAATGACAATTTAAAAATACTAGTAGAAATAATAGCATTGGGTTAATTTTCTTAACCAACCAAAGTAAAAGAATGTACATGAAGGAGAAAAGGCTTCAAATTGTTTGAACTGAAATGTGTTTTCGCTTCTGAACCGTAGTAATTAAGGAGATTCCATGCCTTGTATAGCTAGATTACGATCTGGCAAAACTAAGCCCACAACTAAAGATCTCATTATTCAAGAATGATATTGTTGGCCTAGACTGCAAGGGTTGCAGGGCTAGGGTCAGCATCATGCCCATTGAGAGTAGTAGTTTGAGACTACTCAAACCATGGTGCTTTCGAAGTTGCACTACCCTTTAAAAGATGTGAGGGCGTCTCTCTTGACATGAGCTGGTTTTAGGTGAAATGGTTAGCACTCGGTCCTACAATTGGCATAAAAGCAAGGTCAAGGTTCGAGTTCCCAAGAGGGCATGGCATGTGTTGGGAAGGTGATCGTTGGCCTAGACTACAGGGGTTGCAGGGCTAGGGTTAGCATTATGCTGGTTGAGACTACTTGAACTGTGGTGATTGGCTGCTACGCTGTCCTTTAAAAGATTCGAGGATGCCTCTCCTGACACAACTGGTTTTAGGTGAAATGGTTAACACTCGGTCCTATAGATATATTTTCAAATAAGGTAATCCACCAAAAAAAAAAAAAAAAAAAAAAAAAAAAAATTCAAGGGTCTTGTGGTCACAAGTAAAGAAAAGACAAAGGAAAGAAGCCAGACCCATCACCACAAGAAGTTAAATTGGTTCAATGTACCCACAACGAGACACACTTGCAAGAAAAACACATGAATACCCACTTATGTTACATGGATCCTTTGCTTCACCATGGAGTACCCTTTGCTTCACCATAGACTCTTTTTTCAAAAACAGTGGAAAATTTTTTCGAAAGCAGACAAATTCGATACCTGGACACGCACTCACAACCCGTGATGGGGATTAGGATGGACTCTAGGAGAAGACCCACATGCCACGCACATTTCAAACCTACTTAGGCAGCCAAAGGGTTTAGTTTATTTACTTTAGGGTTCAGTTTTTTTCCTTTTTTCTTTAGTAATATTTTATTTGTACTACTTTCCATTTTTGGATTTAGCATATATAAAAAACATGGGTTTATTTTTTAAGGAAGACTTGATAATTAATTGAATAAAAAACTTTTCCCAAAGCTCTCTTTATTATTCTTCACTGTTTCTCCGTTCTCTCCTTCTCTTCTTTCTCTTCTAGGTTTTCACACCAGCCCAACACCCGTATCTGACTCCATGTAACATAGATACCCACTACACCATGACTTCATTAGATATAAAAATAATTGTGAACTACTTCCCAGAAACCCTTAGAATCTCCATCACAACTATAAACTCACATCCCCACCCCCCCCCCCCCCCCCCAAAAAAAAAAAAAAAAAAAAAAAAACTATAAACTCACGACTACTATGCAAGTAAACTTTCCAGGACAGGAATCATGATGGCATAATCCACTATAATTTTTCATGATTCTAACACAGGTTGAGAGAGAAAACCAAAGGGCTGTTTAGCAACCTGACCTGGCTTGTTCAGGATAAGTTTGGCCAGTTTTTGATTTCACCACTGTTTGGTAAATCTCTTTTTCTTGCTATTTAGTTTAGCTTTGTTCTGAAAACAAGGCATAAACACAGTTTTTTTTCAAACCAACTGTGACTTGGTTTATTTAAAAACTAGATAACAGTTATGGACCAGACCCAATCTGATTCAGTTTTTGAAGTTCCCAATTAGGCCCCAAAGATTACTGCTTGATCAAAACCTTTTCTCAAATGAAATCATACTTTATCAGGTCATACTAATAATAGTTCCACCCTTTCCTTTTCAAATCACCATAAGGTCCATACTAGTTTTAATCAACTAGAGTTTACCCAAACTAGCTTCTCAAGAGAGTTTGACACCATAGTAAGCAAATAAGACCATAGTACGCGACTAAATGGTAGTCATACGCTATCTCCACCTTGATCAATAACCATTGACCTGACTTTCAAGCCACCATCTCTACTTTATTTCAAAACTTTAAAAAGTTGACATAAGACTCCCCCGTCTTGTTTGTTGATCCATATTAAGAGCATATTAGCGATGTAGTCCTGTATTGGCATTTTCCCAATTAAAGCCACACATTTCAACTTTCTCGATCATAATTTCTTATATAATTATTCCTACACACCATAAAGTAACCATTAACCCTATAAAAAAAATTGTGACAAAATTGATGTCACGAACTCAAAATGAAATTTAGAGTAAATCACGATTTTTCCATAGACAAGCTAAACTTTTATAGCACAAATATAAAAGCTAGCCAATTATTAATATTGAAAAAGAAATCAACATACTTTTGAATTTACTGTTTGAATACCGAAGATATCCCACAGTATATCAAATATATTTCCCATATAATAACTGCACTACAATAGTTTAAATTTACTGTTTGAATTCCATTCACCACATTCCTTGTGGTGAAGAACTCTGCACCCTAATCAGGTAAACACTAAACACTAGGAGTTCCTTAGTGCACTGCACAGTTTGATATACAAACATTCTTCCCTTCTTCAAGTCTTTAACTAATGTAAAAATAAAAATTATTTACTTATTATTATTTTACAGTAACACACGGTCAACTAGATAAATAGCAATACTACAATATCATTTACAATGCCAAAATTGAGATCTCTTTGAATAATTGTTTATGCAGGAAAAGGTTAAAGCGGTAAAATACATTTATATGAACAATACACATTCTATTATTTTCTTGAATAAGAAATGAAAGAATTTTATTAATCACAAAAGGAATACAAAAAGGAGGAGGAAGAGAATTCCTTCAAAGGAAGGAAAACTAACAGATCGACTATGCAACCCCCGACAAAAAGCCCAAAACTCTGCAGACCACCAAGAACAGAAAAAAAAAAAAAAAAAAAAAAAAAAAAAAAAACCCTCAGAACCAGCCTCAATGCGGAAAACATGCTGATGGGGACAGCATGCACGTGGTTCAACCGGGTGGTCTAATACGGCCTATTAACTTGAAGACCAAGGCTTTAGCATATTTATTTTAGGCATATTTATTTTTAAGAATAATAAAATAAATGCCTTTTAAATTCCTAGATTTTAGGATTGAGTTTTACCTTATTTGATGTAATTGGGACCTATATATAGGGCTCCAATAACTCTTTAATATTCATCTTATTATGAATTAAAATTGGGTTTTCCCACGTTTGGGTTTCGACTCCAAACAAACCCTAGCTAGGGTTCCTGCTTCTTGCTTCTTTCAAGCTTCTTTTCCTTTTTTTTCAAGCTTCTTTTCTCTTTCATTGTTCTCAAGAGGGTTGTCCTGCATCAACTTGGTATCAGAGCAAACTTCGATCACGCGCATCACTCACGCAAGTCTCTGATTGTTAGGTGCTTCTCGCCATCACTACTGCCACAGCTACACTGCCAAACCCAAAGTCCATGGTCCATTCATCACTACAGTCGCACCGATTCGCATCACCACTACAACCCATAACATCCCAGCACAGCCCGTCAATGCATCACCTTCGATCATAAAGGAAATCCCAATCTCATCCAAAACCCCTCATACACAGACCCCAACCAAAATTCCAACCACACCCAAAACTCCTCCTATACAACCCCCTTCACTATCAGCCCCAACCACCACATCGTCAAAAAAAAAAAAAAAAAAAAAAAAAAAAAAAAAAATCAGAAACCCAAATCAAACCCACACCAAGACCAACCACTGATCCAGAACTCCGATACCTCTATCAAATACAATCAAGTACCCTTACGAACTAGCCAACAAACCTAAACCATTAACCCCAAATCCCTTGAAACCCATACCCCAACGAATCCATACCCACTGTGAACTCAAACCCCAAATCCTTCGAACCCCCATTGTGAACCCACATATGACTTGACATTCCCCATCGCCGACAGTTTCCGTCGTCGTTTTCAGAAGCCACCATCGCTGGAAACCCACTGTCACATCAGTGGCGTTGTCGGAAAACCCACCCTTGCGTCACCAGCACCGTCGTTTGAGCCCGCGGCATTATCACCAACAACCGACACTGCCATCTGAGCCTTCTACCCCGGTCGTCAGAAGCTACCACCATCGGAACCCACCGCCAAATCTCACATCCACCATCATCGCCATCGAGACTTCACCGACAGCCACCAGCATCTCGCCGATGCCATCATCGCTCTCTTCTGTGACGTCGACCTTCCCTGTCGGTTGTCGCTGCCGGAGGCCATCTCTGCCGGAAGCCATTACCGCCGTCGAGCTCGCCGAAGTCGAAGACACCTGCCAGTCTCTCTCTCCCTTCCACAATTGAACCTTAGAAGTGGCAGAACCTTTTGAGTCTCGGGTATATGATATAAAAGGTGAATGGGTCCGTTTGGTTACGATTTCTTGGCGATCTAAATTGCAAATAAGTAGCTCATAAACCTTGGATGAGGTTATTCCAATCACGGATTAACTCTTTCCAACTGAAGTTTGTTATCCAGTCCTTGGATAGAGTTATCCTCCATTCAACTCAGGCTATTCCAAACGAGGATCAGGCTATTCTAACTGGAAGCAGATTATTCCAATTGGAGCCAGATTCGCAAACAGGGTTATCCTCATTCCAATCCAGGTTATTCTAATCCAGTATTCCAATTTCCTTATTCTCTTAGTTTAATTTTGCTTCTTTAGAATTGCATCAATTAATTTCTCATGTTTGATTGAAAAAAAAAAAAAAAAAAAAAAAAAAAAAAAAAAAAAAAAAAAAGAAGAAGAGTGATTGAAAAAAAAAAAAAAAAAAAAGAAAAGAAAGAAAGAAAGAAAAATGAATTCTTTTGAACAATTGTTCGAAAAGCGACTTATGGATATAGGGAAAAAACTCATATTTCCTATATATTCTGTTGGTGAGCTACTCCGCCTACTTGATGGACTTGCATATAACTTATCAAAAGTATGGCAAGTCCCATCGCAGTCCATGCAAGATGCACTTCGACCTGCAATGAGTGCACTAATAGCTCCTGAGCTTTTGAAGCATATGAACACCAATGTGAGAGTTTCAGTTGCCTCTTGCATCTGTGAGATTTTGAGAATTACTGCACCAACTCCTCCTTACAATGATGAGCAAATGAGAGAAGTTTTTCAACTTATAGTCTCAACATTTGGTACATTGTCTCCTGGGAATAGTTGCTATTTTAAATCTCTTTCCATTCTTGAGAATGTTGCAAAGATCAGGTTATGTATGGAGATGTTGGATCTTGAGTGTGATGCATTGGTTATTGAAATGTTCCAACATTTTCTGACAATTGCTAAATTTCATTGTTCTGATGCTACATTTGCCAACATGGAAGCAATCATGACCATGGTTTTGGAGGAAAGCGATGACATCTCCAAGGAGCTTCTATATCCTCTCTTGGATAGTGTCAGAAAGGAGAACAAGAATGTTGGATCCCTATCTTGGCAATTGGGAGAACAAATCCTCACGAATTGTGCTGAAAAATTGAAGCTCTATCTCATGGAAGCAGTACAATCCTTGGATTCTGTTTTGGATGATTATGCCCCAATCGTTATTTCTATTTGCAAAGATAGAACTCGTGTAAATTTTGTGGAAGCAACTCCAATGGACTATTCACCATGGGAGTCCATGATAAAACTACTTCCAGACATGAGTGCCAAGCTCAATGCCCAACCGCAGTCGGATCTCACTGATGAACTCGAGCTTATGCCACAAGGAGTTATTTCATTCCCTAACCCTATGCCAGCTAAAGACGATTTGGAAGGGGACATTGAAATCGTCACAGATAATTCAAAAGTAGAAGAAATGATCGTGCAAGAGTTTCAACAGAGTATAGAAGCCCCAAAAGTACCAAGTATTGAAGAAGAAGGTTTGCCACAAGAAAATCTTATTCTGTCAAAAGTGGATGATATTGTGTTTGCGTCTAAATTGCTTGAGGTGCAAGGGATAGATTTTCTTGGTGTTGACAAGTTTGAGTTGGCAAGTGATCGCTATCTGATCGAGTTCTTCGCTAAATTGAAGATTTTATTTCGGGTTGCACACTTTGAAGTGGAATTAACTCAACGACTCAAACAATTGGCCTATTCAAAGTATCTGTTTATTTGGAATGGACGAATTCAGTATCTCCATCCAAACTCAAACTCGAGGTCGAGTTTCTCCCACCCCGAGAGAGTTGATGGGGACAGCATGCACGTGGTTCAACCGGGTGGTCTAATACGGCCTATTAACTTGAAGACCAAGGCTTTAGCATATTTATTTTAGGCATATTTATTTTTAAGAATAATAAAATAAATGCCTTTTAAATTCCTAGATTTTAGGATTGAGTTTTACCTTATTTGATGTAATTGGGACCTATATATAGGGCTCCAATAACTCTTTAATATTCATCTTATTATGAATTAAAATTGGGTTTTCCCACGTTTGGGTTTCGACTCCAAACAAACCCTAGCTAGGGTTCCTGCTTCTTGCTTCTTTCAAGCTTCTTTTCCTTTTTTTTCAAGCTTCTTTTCTCTTTCATTGTTCTCAAGAGGGTTGTCCTGCATCACATGCCCTCTAAAAGGCTGCAAAGATAAGGCACCCCTCTAAGAAAGCTTATCAGCCTCCCCGCTAGCCCCTCTAGCCACCCAAGTCGCTGCACTTGAAGAACCACTCTGTCTAAAGATTCATTTAAGAATTCTTGCAAATTTCCCATCTCCTAAACTTTTAGTTTTCACCTTGGAAATAGCATTAGCTGAATCCCCATCCAAATCAGCTGTGAAATCCTCAATCTAGAAGTTTCTTTTAAGCCCTCTAAAAGATCTAGAAGTTCAGCTTACAATGCAATCCTTTCTCCACCAGCAAATAAAAAAGATATACAATTCCAACCCCACCCCCCTGGTGGTGGGGGGTGGCAATCCATGAAAATGTCGCCAACTCCCAACTGGCCTGGATTCCTGAGAGAATACCCATCAGAGTTAAATTTGACAAACTCACTAGGAGTTGACATTGCCTTAAAACACACAATCTGTCTAGCCAGAAAACACAGAAGACTCCAGTCTCCCACAATACTCCCCAATGAAATATTGAAATAACAGCAAAAAGCTTAGAAGCCAAGGCCCACAAAAAAGCAAGGAATGTAATTTTGTCTGAAATGATCTCCTTAAAGGAATAATTATCCTCAAAAGGGTGAGCATTTCTCCTCCAACCAGAAAAACAAAGAACAGCATCCTCACAGAAGACCTCAAAACCTACCTCTCTTAAGAGAAAATGAAGTAGCCATCAAGGACACAAAATCTGGAGGAATCACCCAACTCCACGAAACTAATAAGCCTCCCCCCAATCCCAAGAGCAAATGGGCAATGGAGGAAAAAGTGATCCAGTGACTCACAATTACCCCAACACAACAGACAAATAAGAGAAATGATAAAAAAAAAGCTTTGGAAGTGAAGAAGCCATTGCTCTCAAGACACCAGCATATTGTTTGGAATGAGGAAAAGTTAGAAATTTCCCAATCATTCAGATTTTTCCTAAAATCAAAATTCTAAGACATAGCAAGAGATGAATCTAACTAGGAAGCAAAGTAAAAAAAATGGAACAATATTTCAAATTAGAGAGATGATAAAGTCTTGGGAAGGAGACACAAAAGGGAAAATCACCCACCACAAAGTCTTCCCAAAATCTGATTTTTGATCCATTTCCAACAATGCATCTGACATGACAAGAAAACTCAAGATATCTCTGAGACATGAACTTCCAAGGGCAACATAAGATTCTCTAACAGCCAAATTAGCATCCCAACCATCTCTTCAAGACCATATTTGCTCTCAATCACCAAATGCCACAGAGAGTTATGTTCCTAGGAAATCTCCAAAGACACTTCCCAATTAAGGCTTCATTCTGATAATCATATTACCCAAGCCTAAACCCCTTGGGATTTAGGCCTGTTCACAATCCCCCCACATAACAAAATGGTCTCTCTAAGAATCCCGAGTCCCAGACCATAAGAAACCTCTTTCAATCCTTTCAATCTTCTTAGCAGCACACACAAGCCTCCTTAAAATAGACATATAGAAAGTGGGCATACTGGCCAAGCAAGATCAAATGAGAATGATCCTACCCCATAGACATATAAAAGCTTTATTCCACTCATTAAGCCTCCTATCTTAATAACCAGATCCCAATAATTATGAGTGTTAGGGTCACCGGTCACCCAAAGGATCACCTAAATAATTAACGGGCAACTTATCAATCCCGCACCCCACAAAAGAGGCTAATCTAGACATCCTCTCATCCAGAATGTTAATCCCAATCAAAGAGCTTTTATTCAAATTAATTTAAGGCCCAAAAATGAATCCAAAGAGTCTCAAAATCAATTGCAACCTGTTCAGGACTATCCTCCTCACTATTCAAAAAGAAAATTGTGTCATCGACAAATTAAAGATGAGAGACACAGACACTATTCCAACCCACTTGAACCACTAATCAAACCACCATGCTATTGATGGTGTAGGGTGCCATTTCTCGATCCTGGGACTATAAGGTTGTGTTTTTTATGAGGGAATGAGGGAGGGAATGGAATGGTGATTCCATTAGGCCAAAAAAAGTGAATGTTGGTAGCCCAAAGGAATGGAATGTCCATTCCATTTGTGGAAGTCTATTCCCTCGGAGGGAATGGCCATTCCTTCCCAAACCAAGAGGAATGGCCATTCCCACCCTTTAAAGAATGAAATCATTAAAAAGTGAGTCTCACCTAATCTCTTCTATTCCATTTCCACCACTTACCAAACATTGGAATGGAATGACCATTCCCAGTCCCATTCCATTCCAACGTCATTCCCATTCCCACTTCCCATTCCATTCCCTCCCCCATTCCATTCACTCAAACCAAACACAGCTTAATTGGAGACTCTTACAATCTCAACCAACTAAGCTGAGAGGGGAGTGGCTGATGTAGGAAAACCCTTAAAGTATAGAGTATAAGGTTACGTACAATCAAGCGTAGGTGGGGTGAAACCTTGTTTCTTTGGATTTTATAAAAGGTTGGTTGTATTAGGGTTTATGGATGAAATAAAGGTTGATTGGTGAAGGTTTAAGGGTGAATATGGGGTGAAATCAAAAGAAAAAGGTTGCTGAAAGTTCAGGAAAGAATGGCTATTTAAGGTTTTTCAATGGTAATGGTGAAGTAAGGAAGGGTTGGCTGTGGGTAAAAAAATAATTAAAACAGTGTTGTAAATAAAACTATTTAAATAAATAAAATAGAAGAAGGTAGAAGAAGAAGATAGAAGAAACCTTGGAGTCCTCAAGGGAATCTAAAATCTCACCTAGAAGAAAATTAGTAGAATCTCACCATCAATTATTGCAAAGAGCGCTAAAATTCTCATTAGTGAATTGTTGAAATTGTGTTTACAAGGCTTGCTCATAAAGGGAAAAACCAAATGACTCTCTAAATTATACTACTAGTCGAAATAGGACTCCTTACTTTCTAAATTAGGAATCCTACTAAATAAGTAAAAGACTTATTACTTAATTAGTAACCAAATAAGACGCAAAGTGGAATCATTAGAACATAAAAAACCTATAAAAAATAGAAAGGTCCAGAAAATAGAAACTTCTTAGAATAGGAAAACTTACTGCAAAAAAAAAAGAAAAAAGAAAAAAAAAAAAAGAAAAAAGAAAGAAAAAAAGACCTTTTAAATTCTAAAAAGGACTCAACTAATTCCCACAAGGATGGGAAAAGACTAAACCATAACCAAACACCAACTAACTTTAACAGCAAACAAACCTAAATCTGTAAAATTACTAGAATACCCCTGAATATAGAGTTTTGACATATCTTCAAATTTAAGGAGGCTTAAACCAACATGGTTCAACTATAACCCCACGAAACATTCTCTTCTCCATGTGGCACCTATGATGGGGCGATAGTTGAATTGGTGGGGCCCACATCACCCTTGCAAATTTTCTAAATTTCGTCCATATCAATTGCACTAATCAAACGTCCATTTGCTCTAGAAATCAAATGACTAAGAAGATCCACAACTAAACTAAAGAGGAAAGGAGAAACAAGATCATCTTTTCTAAGACCCCTAGAAGCCAAGAACCAACCCTCAACTTTACCATAAAAAAGAATAGTAAAATATGTTGAAACCAAACACCCTCTCATTCAAACTCTCCACCTAAACCAAAACCTTTCTTGAGAAA
>CM077820.1:26441992-26629492 GCA_039720395.1 Liquidambar formosana
ATGTCACAGTAGAATGCAAGAACCTGAAAATCCCGGTGGTACTCATAGATAATGGGTCAGCTCTCAACGTATGTCCACTACGCACAGCCAACCGCCTCGGTGTACCCAAAGAGAAGCTAACGCCATCCGCAGTAACTGTGAGGGGATACGACAATAGCTCGAGGAGCGTCTTAGGGACTTTCAAGGCAAATTGCAAATTAGGACCGGTGGAATCTATGGTGGAATTCTGTGTGATGGATATTCCAGCCAATTACAACATGCTGCTGGGAAGAACTTGGCTTCACCCTTTCGAAGCTGTCCGTCGACAGTGCACCAAAAGATCAAAATGCCGTGGCAAGGAGGTGTCTTAGTGATTCATGGGGATGGGGAAATCACGGGTCAAGTATTAGGTATCAAAGAAGGAGCAGAGGACGTGGGATGGAGAGGATTCGAGTTAGTGCAAATGCTCGAAAGAAAGAGTGATGAAAGAGAAAAGGTATCTCCGGATTTCAGGATAGGAGTGGGTTATATGGTGGCCCACATCATGAAGCGAATGGGGTACATACCTGGAATGGGGATGGGAAAGAATGGACAAGGAGTCACTGAATTGCCTGATTTTCGTGCACAAAAAGATCGTAGGGGGATAGGGTATGAGGGAAAATCAGGAATCCCGAAAAACGAAGGCACCCTTAACGGCAATTTCGTCAAGGAAGGAGAAGATTTCCCTTTTTGTGGCTTCCCAGAGCCGTGGATAGACAAGACCAATGGAAGAAGGTTACCAGGTTTGGAAGTCTTTTTTGCAGAAACGTTAAAGATAACACCTTCATGGGAAAAGGCTGAAGAAGCAAAGGCGCTGGACGTGGACTGGGCCGACAATTTAGGGCAGGGGCCTGGGAGAAACTGCTATCAGAACACAACCTGAGCATCACAGTATTAACAGATCAAGTTATCACAGAAAATTTAACAGAGCTAATCACTGAAGCAAATGGAGGAACCAGCACCTGGACCTGGAAGAAGATGGAGAAGACCATTGTAGGCGATAGGATAACCACTCAGACTGATAAGATTATGCTCAATCCCATGACCATTTTTGATGGCATTGAGGCCTCTAAGGCCAATTATGATGTAATTTATCCAATTGATAATGAAATGAGTTCTGATTTCGCTTATATTGATATGTCTTTAGAAGAATACATTGCATTAATGTCCGAAGATCCCGATTTAAATAAAGTAATCAATGAAGATTATGAAAGAAGTGTAGAACCTATTAAAAGTGAAACTGTTAAAATCAACCTTGGCACCATTGAAAATCTTAAAGAAGTACAAATTGGCTCCACTTTGTCTATAAAAGAACAAACCGATCTCAAAATACTATTGAGTGAGTTCCAAGATGTATCTGCTTGGTCTTACGATGATATGCCTGGGATAGATCCGGAGATAGTACAGCATCACATCATAACGAGGGAAGGAGCCAAACCCGTGAAACAACGATTAAGGCGAATGCAACCAGAATGGCTGATGAAGGTTAAGGAGGAGGTTACCAAGCTGCTGAATGTAGGGTTTATACGAGCGGTAGACCAAGCCGACTGGGTCGCGAATATCGTACCTGTGCCAAAGAAGGATGGTCGAGTAAGAGTTTGCGTGGATTATCGAGATTTGAATAAAGCCTGCCCAAAGGACGACTTCCCTCTCCCTCATATTGATGTCCTTGTAGACAACACCGTAGGAAGCGCCCTGATGTCATTCATGGACGGATTCTCGGGATACAACCAAATTAAAATGGCGCCAGAGGACATGAGCAAGACAACTTTTACCACAGGGTGGGGCACGTATTGCTACACCGTCATGCCATTCGGATTGAAGAACACTGGGGCAACGTACCAAAGGATGCGACCACATTGCTGCATGACATGATGCACAAGGAAATGGAAGTATACGTGGATGACATGATAGTCAAATCAGCAACCAGGGAGGAACATATGAATAACTTGGAGAAATTCTTCAAGAGGATTCGGAAGTATGAGCTCAGATTAAATGCTCAGAAGTGCACTTTCGGGGTTACAGTAGGGAAACTACTGGGCTACTTGGTAACTCATAGGGGCATAGAAGTGGACCCTGTCAAGATTAAAGCAATACTAGAGATGCCACCACCAAAGACGAAAAAGGAAGTACGGGGTTTTTTAAGAAAATTGCAATATATTAGTAGGTTCATAGCAAGACTCACGCTAACCTGCGAACCAATTTTTAAGTTGCTAAGGAAGAAAGAGTCCAAGGAATGGAATGAGCAGTGTTAGCAAGCGTTTGAAGCCGTCAAGATGTACCTGTTAAATCCTCTAATCTTTGCGCCTCCGCGACCCGGGAAGCCCGTTCTGTTATATTTATCCGTTTTCGAAGAAGCCTTGGGAAGTATGTTAGCACAGCAAGACGACCATGGGAATGAACAGGCCATCTATTACTTAAGTAAGAAATTACATGATTACGAGGCACGTTACTCCGCCATGGAGAAATCATGCTTCGCATTAGTCTGGGTGGTACAGAAGCTGAGGCACATTTTAATAACCTTTGAGGTATGGGTAGTTGCTAGAATGGACCCATTAAAGTATCTCCTCGAGAAACCTACGCTTAACAACAGGCTGTCACGTTGGTTGTTCTTGTTATCTGAATTTGAGCTGACCTATGTTACCCAGAAGGCCATCAAAGGAGGGGCAGTAGCCGATTTTTGTGCAGAACACCCGGTAATGGGACAAGCTCTTAGGGAAGATTTCCCGGATGAGGATCTGTTATGCATAGAGTGTTCAAAGACTTGGAAAATGTATTTCGATGGGGCATCGAATCAATACGGGGACGGGATCGGAGTTATTTTAATATCGCCTAATGGGTCCCATATACCTCTTTCCATAAAGCTGGATTTTAAGAATTCTAATAACACCACAGAATATAAGGCTTGCATAGCAGGACTGGAAGCACTGTTAGCCCTGGGAGTAGAGGAAGCAAAGATATATGGAGACTCCGCATTGGTCATAGCCCAAGTCCAAAAGATATGGAAAACCAAGGAGGAACACTTGAAGCCTTACCAGGCCTACCTAGAAAGCCTAGCCCAAAAATTCCGTAAAATCACCTTTACCCCTTTACCCCGGTCCCAAAATCAATTTGCTGATGCTTTAGCCACTTTAGCCTCTCTAATCAATATCCCCGAAGGGATGACCCTACAACCACTCATAATCCAACAAAAGTCCCATCCCTCCCATGAAACCGCTATTATGACCATAGAAGAAGAGGTAGATAATGGACACCCCTGGTATTTCGACATCCAAAATTTCTTAGAAAAAGGGGCTTACCCATCAGGGGCAGGTAAAAGAGATCACAGGGCGCTGAGGTTGCTGGCGGCCCAATACGTACTGTGCGGAGGGAAATTATTTAAAAGATCGCCCAACGGAACCCATCTGCTGTGTATAAGTAAAGAAGCGGCTCAGGTGTTGGTTACCGAAGTTCATGAAGGGGTTTGCGGACCACACATGAATGGGAGAATGCTGGCAAAGAAACTGGTCAGATTAGGTTATTTTTGGTCAACTATGGAGACAGACTGTGTGTTATACGTAAAGAAATGTCATCAATGCCAAATTCATGCCAACATGCAGTATACTCCGCCTGTAGAACTACATCAATTGACCTCCCCTTGGCTATTCTCAGTCTGGGGAATAGACATTATTGGCAAGATTCACCCAAAAGCCACTGGCGGACATGAATACATATTAGTGGCCATAGATTACTTTACCAAATGGATAGAGGCGGAAGCATATACGGAACTAAAAGCCAAGCATGTGGCCCGATTCATCGAGACCAACATAATCTGTAGATACGGGGTCCCTCACGAGATCGTTTTGGATAACGAGTCACATTTTGAAGGAGAAACACAAGAACTGCTTGATAAGTATCATATCCAGCACCACCACTCGTCTCCGTACCGGCCACAGACCAATGGGGCAGTAGAGGCGGCCAACAAAAATGTTAAAAACATTCTTATGAAGTCAGCTAAAACACACAAAGATTGGGCAGAAAGGTTACCATACGCTCTATGGGGGTATCGAACATCCATAAGGACATCCACGGGGGCTACGCCTTATTCTTTGGTGTATGGGATGGAAGCAGTATTACCAGTAGAAGTTGAGGTCGAGTCTTTACGGGTTATGATGGAAAATCAAATTCCTGAAGCAGAATGGACACGAGAAAGATACGAACAGCTCGCCTTGCTGGACGAGAAAAGATTAGGGGCCATGTAACATGTTCAGGGCTATCAGAGAAGAATCGCCCGTGCATTCAACAAAAAAGTAAGACCAAGGAATCTAAAGGAGGGAGATCTGGTGCTAAAAGAAATCCTGGCTCGTGTCTCCGACCCCAGGGGCAAGTTCAGGCCGAATTGGGCAGGACCATATATCGTTAAAACAATACTGTCAGGGGGAGCAGTCAAGATAATGGACGAGGAAGGGAATGAGTTCACACATCCTGTCAACATGGATCGTTTGCGCAAATATTATATATAAAGTGGATAAGATTCTGTATGGACAATAGGATGGAGATGATGCGAGGTTGATAGGGATAGTTTCACTAATAATAAATTCGACCACAACGTTCATGGTCATTATTGATTATATATTTAAGAAAGGGAAGAGGAAATAAATGAAATATATTCTGAAATAAGCATATTAATAAAAGCAAGTCAAATTTTTAGTTTCTTTTTGTCCCCAAGAATTTGTCCTCCCCTTTTTCTTTTACGACTCACTTCTGCCTCCTCGAAAGCCCGCATATCAACCTTAAGCCAAATATAGTAAGCCGAGCTTGGAGAAATTAACGGTGGTATGACAATAGGGTGAATCAAAGTTCTGCTTGCCCAAGCCTCCCCAATTCGTTCAACGATGCGAGCTCTGACAGGGCAGGTATATCCTAGGTGATCACCATTTATGGGAGTCTGAGGTAGGCCAAATTGTCGCCGAATACGGGGAGTGGGGCAATATGAGATCTCCCGTAAATCGACCAACATGGCAGCACGAGAAAAGATGAGATCAGCCGTCATCTCAGAAATTCTCCACCAGGGGCAAAACCAACAGATGTCATAACAAGGAAGATGGGCCAGCATAAGGCGCAAATCGTTGGCGCCCGGAAATGGTTTTATAAGAGGACGACAGCGAAAGTCGGGAGGATGATATGCCCAGGGACTGACCACAGGCTTGCTCACCAGCTGCAGATGTTCCAATAGCCATATCTGCCAGTAAGAAGACAGGGGAAATACGGATCAGAATGCACATTTGCGTACGCACTCATCATAATGCGTACGCACCTAAAAACATGTGTACGCACTAATGTGTGTGCGTACGCAAGAAAGAAGGGGCATTTTACTCTCACCTGCAGTAACAGCAGGCTGCCTCCCAAAAAAGACACTTCTTCATGAGCAAATTTGTCTAGACCGTTGAGAGTATCCGCAAGGATGAGCATGCAAGGGTTACGCTCCCCAAGTTCGAGAACGACAGGCAGGATAGAAGTATTCGCTAGACCTTCAGGTCCCATAAACAGATAACTCGCTGTCAAGACAACACATACGGCGTTCAGATAGCAGTCAACCTGTGCTGTCAAGATCGAGAAAGGGAGTGCAGTAAAGTACGATATTACGTTTTCCAAGACAATGCGCGAATCCACAAGCCATGATCGCGCGAGCCTCAGGGAAATTCCGAATGCGCGGACCAGATCTTCAGCCTTTGTGACAGTTATCTTCGGCAGGAGAATGCGGGTGAAGTCAGGTCGCCCAAGAATCGCAGCAAATTCCTCCATGGTAAGGCATAGCTCATTACGATTAAAACAGAATACGTGTCGAGCAGGATCCCAAAACTCAGCAGCCTCACGTAAAAAGCTATGATTGATTTTCACATGAGCGTAATCGAATAGAGAGGAAATTCGAAAGTTAGCTTGAAAAAGATCGCGAGCACCTTGGTCCAGGGTTTTCAGCCACCGTGACAGACCCTGAGGGAGAAGAGAGCTCTCAATGATCGATGAGGAGAAGCTTTACAAGAAAATACTCCAATTTATAGGCAGTCCTGGAAAGAGTCCTTAGTTGGACTGTGGTTGTGAAGCAGAGTTTGAGTCCTACAAGGGGACTACAGGAAAGCTCCCTACATCCTGATCTTGATCGAGTTATGATGCGTACGCAACATCCATTGATGCGTACACACCCCATATACTGCGTACGCAGTAACTATGGTGCGTACGCATATGTTACATCACCCGAGAAAAGCCTGGGCCTCATATGAAGAAAACTTCTGTAAACACTCACAAGAAAAAAATATATAATGCAATCCAGAACAGCATGTAAAATTGAAAAGTAATTAGTTAAGTACATGTCCTCAAAATATAATAAATAATAATGTTCCAAAAAGAGAAAAAAAAGAGAGAAGGAAATGACAAAAATCTAAGCCTAGGCAGCGTCCCCGTCACTATCGCTGTCATCATCACCCTGCTCCTGAGCCTGCGCAATCTCCCGACGAAGCTCCCAAATCGTCCGGGAGTGAGCCGTCAGCATCAGCTTCAGCCCACCAAACATCTGGTACAGCTGCTCGATCTCAGCAAGGGTCAACTAAAAAGGAAAAGGGTAGGTTCGTTAAAGCATGCATAACATAACTTAACCAAAAATCCTAGGGCTATTTTGCAGGGTTATACAGGTACCTGGCGAGTCCCAGGAGGAATGGGAAGAGGATAAGCCTGAGGATCTGGCACAATAGGCTCCTCACGAGGCACGCCCTCAGCATTATAGAGGGGTACCGAATAAGACGGAAGGGGGATGGGAAGACCTTCCTCTGGCATGCCATCAGCAGGTGCCTGATAAGGAAAAAAGAAGGAGGTTAAAAACGCGCAAAGATCAGGAGAGAACTGTGACAAGGGAAGGACAGATGAATACCTGATGACCGATGAAACTGGGCATGAGGCGATCCCCCGCGAAGGAGGGGTAGTCATGGTCAGGGCCTAGCAAGCGGGATGTATAAGGGATACCACCAGACCACGTCTCCAAGTCCTCGACTGCCATCTGATAAGGGACAAGGGAAAATGCAGGGGGATCATAGGGGACCAAGGCACACAAATCAGCATCCGCTGTCAGCTGGGGCACCACCCTCTCCGCCAGATACAGGGCACGGGAGCGAGGATAGGCGAGCAGACAGGAAGTCTCCGACATCGCCCGAGCCTCCTCCTCCCACTCCGGAGGACCTACCCCAGCCTGCCCCAACCACGGGCGAGCACGCATCTGCGCCTGCATCCAAGAAGAAAAAGACGGATGAGATTAATGTACTCACATGAAGAAACAGCAAAAGATATAAATAGATAAGCTTACCGGGGTAAGCCTGTCCAAGAACTCCCGAAGACCGGTGTGCCCCAAGTCCTCCTGATTGCCCAAGGGACTCAAGTTGATATAAGCCTGTGCCCACAACTACCCAAAAGCAAGAAAGATAATGATTAAAAGGAAGAAAGGGGAAAAAGAAAGCACGGAAAGTACACACTTACCGACCAAAGTCGCCAACAACCGGTCAGGGAATCGGACTTCACCCGACTAAGGGCATCCATGGTGGCGTAGAGATGCGACAAAATTGCAGTCCCCCATCCATACTCCCTCACCGTGCTAAGGTCCTCCAAAGCTAGGAGCCAGCCTGGCTCGAAAGTCTGAGACGCATTAGGGACCAGGTAGGCCCCTATGATATATAACATGAAGGCGCGAGCCATCACGTCGCACTCCTCGGCAGTGCTCTGCCCCTTCCCTGCGAATGCACGATGCAAGAGAGGGTACTTCATGGTAGCAGTCGGGCACGGCAAGCCCAGGTAGCGTTTGGTGAGCGCGTCCCTCTGATCATCAGTCAGCTCAAATGTAAAACGGCGCCCCCTCATACGGAGGCCCGTAAGGCGGTGAAAGTCAAGAGGAGTCAGAGTCCACTCCCTACCAGCCAGGTGTAATGTGTGGGTGGTGTCCCACCAGCGCTCGGCCATGCAGAAGACCAAGGTATGGCTCGCCTGGCTATAGATGGTAGCCTGCGTCAGCGTCCCAAAACCAGCGTCGGATACTATCTGCTGAGTCTCGGGCGTAAGTCTCTCCCACCACCCTGTGAGGCTATCAAGACTTCCCCGGCCGGATCGCTTCGAAGGAATCTGCAAAATCCAAAGACAGGTAAGTATACGGGTAAGTGTTTATTACTATGCGTACGCATTCATTCGCATGCGTACGTAGTGCATTAGATGCGTACGCACTACTCTGTTGGTCACTGAACAGAAATGTATTCACATATTGCGTACGCACCCATATTCATTGCGTACGCATCCGAGAGAATGCGTACACAGTGAACAGAACGCGTACGCCTTGTCCTTTCTCTGCTGGGTTTGAAAAATCCATGGATCACGTACGCACCTCATGCTATTGCGTACGCAGTTTCACAAGATGCGTACGCTCATTTTCTGTCCATCTCCGCTTTGTGTGAAACCACACTCCTAAGGATGCGTACGCAGTTCGTGTAACTGCATACGCGCCACATATCATGCGTACGCAGTATCATAAGGTGCGTACGCACCTCTGAGACAATACCAGTCATCTTCAACCCCCGTCCACAACTCCCCCTCCACAGTTCATTTTGGTTACAGGCAGGTTTCACAATGTTTTTTATGATCATATGTTGTTTATTTAATATGTTTGAATGATTTGCAAGCGTTAATCAGGGCAGAAAGGAATCATAAACATGCGATTGGAAGAACGATAAAACCAAAATGAATTTTCGACTTTCGGAAGGAACTTACCCTTTGCTGCCTCGCCATATGCGAGAGATGCTCCTGAGGATGATGGAGGATGCTAGGGATGGCGTTAGGTCGCAGTTGGGGGTCCCAGCAGTTGATGGTGAAGCCCTCGTCATCTCCGCGGGGACGTTTGTTCTTCGGCGGCATCGTCGGCAGTGGAGCAGCGAACGAGGAGGAGAGAAGAGGTTTTGTGGTAGAAGGAGAAGAAGGCAGGAGGAGGGGAGAGAATGCAGAGCGTTGACGGCCTCGAAGGGGTGTGTTAATGGCTTCGAGGGGGGCGGTTATGGAGGAGAAGGGGGGCTGTATCGGGGTTCAACGGCGGAAATACCGGAGAAGGAGGAGGGTTTTGCGAATTTGAAACCCTTCCCCTGCTCAAACGGCGCCGTTTCTCTTTTTTTTTTTTTTTTTTTTCTCGTCGTAGTGCGTACGCAGCAAAGGAAGATGCGTACGCACATTGAATATAGATAACTATATTTTCTTAGTGCGTACGCACCCTTACATGTGCGTATGCACCAATAATGTGATTTGGGCTTGAAACCCAAAGTCCAAGACTCCCTCGTTAGGGTTTACTCATGCGGACCTTCGTCAAGGCCCATACCCTCGTTAGGGTTTACTCATGCGGACCTTCGTCAAGGCCCATACCCTCGTTAGGGTTTACTCATGCGGACCTTCGTCAAGGCCCATGCTCTCGTTAGGGTTTACTCATGCGGACCTTCGTCAAGGCCCATACCCTCGTTAGGGTTTACTCATGCGGACCTTCGTCAAGGCCCATGCCCTCGTCAGGGATTACTCATGCAGACCTTCGTCAAGGCCTATACCCTCGTTAGGGTCTACTCATGTGGACCTTCGTCAAGGCCCATGCCCTCGTCAGGGATCACTCATGCGGACCTTCGTCAAGGACCATGCCCTCGTCAGGGATTACTCGCTTCGGACCTTCGTCAAGGCCCATCCCCTCGTTAGGGTTTACTTATACGAACCTTCGTCAAAGCCCATGCCCTCGTCAAGGATCATTCGCTTCAGACCTTCGTCAAGGCCCATGCTTTAGTTAGGGATCTTGGCATACCCAATCTGTTTTGCCAAAACAGAATCCTATCACTTTAAATCACATGGACTATGTTTGTTTTGGTTTCCACTCGATCAGTGGGTCAAAATGGTGGCTCTGCTAAGTCTTCCGATACTACCCGTCAAGTAGGAGGTATCGAAAGAAGGGCAACTGTAGACACCACATTTTGCACCCGATGAGTCGGATTGGAAACGCCCTATGATGAGGTTAGTTCATATACTTTGACAAACCTTGGAATTCGCCTACATGAGCCAAAAGAATTGTAGCTAGGAAATATGGTGAATTCACGGACATGAATGCGTACGCATCAATATCGGTGCGTACGCAGGGATTATGGTGCGTACGCAGCTTATGCTTCCAGAACCTTTCTTTTCGGGCCACTTGCCCTCCAGATTAGAACTCTTTTCAGGAAACGTGTTATAGCATGCTTAGGAGACTTAGAATTCGGGGAAAAACAGCAGAGACTCCTAATCCTACTTCCTATGCCTATATATAACCCACTAGACACCTAAAGAGGAGGACTTTGAGGAGGGAGAAAAAGGAGGGTGGACTGAAATCAGAGAGAGAAGGAAAGCTATAGGAACAGAAAGAGAGTATAAGAGACTGCAATTCTAGAGGTTCAAGAAGGAGTAGTCCTTAAAGGAATCAGAGTGGAGAACCCTGAGGGTAATATCTGTATCCTGCATGCATAATTTACTTACTAAGCATGAAAATTCATATTCAATAAAGTAATGTGTTGTCATAAATGCCACGTTAACTGCATGATATTGATTGCATGTCATCACATAGTGGACTCTTTCCATAAGAGAATCTAGGACTTCATATATATTTCTGCATAAGCATCATGCAATAGACTATGGCTTAGTTATATGATGATTTGCTAGTATAAAAACCTCCTGTGTTACCATGAAAGTGGTTTCAGACTTTAATATGCAAAAACGCACATATATGATTTCTGACAGTATACAGTGGGTTTTAGCGAGATGACATAAATTGCCAATGAGTACGTACGCAGTTATTGTATTGCGTACGCAATATATTGTATGCGTACGCAGTAACTAATACTGCGTACGCACATAAAGCATTGGCGGACAGTTTCTTTCTTTATTGTAGTTATTCTGATAGTTGGTTAATTCGTATTTTATTTCTTTATGTTTATTTCGTGCCTTTATCTATATCATATCATCATGATTTGCGTGCTGCTGTGATTGAATGAATAGGATCAATTCTGATTAGACATTAAATTAATTAAAGCCATTAATCATGTGTGGGGGCCGGTTTCGACCGGGCGTGGCTGGGTGCCTAACACCTTCCCAGCTGCGTACCCTAGCTCCGAACCCGAATCTCTGGTTATGACGAGCTAGACCCTGCTAGGGTTCACTCGTTCCCATTATTGGGTGGCGACTCCTCTCCGTGTTAGTCCTTTGAGGCTAATGCGTATTCTCAAGCTATGTGGTATTAGGGTGTGGCGCTCACACTATGCATGATTAGGATGTTGTTCATGGGCTGTTTTGCATGCTAGAGGATTGTTTTATGTGATATAATGCATAGTTGTGATTCTAGGATTTCCATGTTGCTGAAATTAGTTTTCTGCATGAAATAACTCTTTTGCATATTAAAGCATATATTTTTATCATGTGATGATGCTCCTATTAGATTATATGCATGATTAAAATAGTGTGCATGGTTAGTTTTGCATGTTAAGGGATTATTTCATGTGATTTAATGCATGGTTGCGATTCTAGGGTTTCTCTTGTGCTGAAATTGGGTTTTTGTTTAGAAAAGCTATATTTCATGTGCAAGCCTATATTTTTATCATGTTTGGTTAATATGCATGATTAGAGTACTATTAATAATGGGTTTTGCATGATTTAGAGTTATTTCATGTGATTTTACGCACAATTGTGATTCTAGGGTTTTATCATCCTTGTGTTGGTTTAGTTGCATATAGCATGATAGCTTAGGGATTTTCTTTGTTTCTTCTTCATAGTTGCTGTATATGTGCTGCATATTAGATAACTATGATGATTTTTGCATTCATATAGTTGATTTTAGGGTTTTTACATGTCATTGCATATAGTGCTGAATCAGGGTTTTTATTAGTTCATGATTTGTGTTATTTACATAATGTATGGGTGATTTTAAGCCTTATTTCAATTCTGTCCAGATCTGTTTATTGTCCTTAAAGTCATATTTTGAGCATGTGATAGCCTATGTTTTAGCATGATAATTGCTTGGTTAGAAACTAGGTTGGTTTATTGGTATTTTTGGTGTGTTTTGCATGCAAATTGTAGATACTTGACAGGTACAAACCCATAGAAAGTGGGATATGATAGGTGCAATTGCTTCACCAATGTGGGGTGATTATTTTGTCTATTGCAAGATGAAATCTTGCAAATAAAGTAATTACCTTATGCAATAGGGTGGTTATTTTGACAGGTTGCTTTTGCTTAAGGTAAGTAGGGTTTGAAGGTGCCCTAATTCACCTTTCTTTCCTTCCTTAAAACTTTCCCTTTCTCCCTCCTAAGGTTATTTCCTAATAGGGGGATATGGTATGCCTTTAGAGTTTCCTTTACATAAAATTCCTTTTCAAATGAAAGTTTCTATCTTTATTGGAATTCTATACTTTCCAAAGAGCTTTTGAGAATCATTTATTTTTGGAAACTTACCATATTTCTCTTGAAAGGAAACTTAGGGTTTACCATATGCCTTTATTAGGTTATAACCCTATTCCCTATCGAACTACGTGGATTTTGATCCATGTATTTCCATACATGGTACGTAGGCGCTCTTTGTGAGGTTCAAGTCTGCCCTAGGATACCAAGTATCCTAGGTTTTCTATCCCCTCTTTCTCTTTTATCTTTTTCTTTGATTTATTTGCTTATGTGGATGAATGAATGGATGATATGCATGCTGTCTTGTGATGATAATTGTTAATTCTTGTGTGTTTAAGACTTTGATTTAGCCCAATTAAATTAAGAGACCGATTAGGGCAATATGGGTGCCTATAGGCATTGCCTAGAACCTTCCCATATCGTAACTTAGCCTCCGAATCCACAATCCTTGGTTTTCGAAAGATGTTTTGCCTTTCCATTTTCAAACATGGAGTCACTTGTTTTGGAAAATAAAACATTTTAGGGTTTTCCTCTTTTCCCTTAAAAAATGAGGTGGCGACTCCTTCCCTTGTTGTCTTTCATGAATTTTTTGCCGAACTCTTGTGGGCCTAATTCTCGGGGTCCACATACTTGAAACCGTTGGAACCTTGGGTGTTGCCTAACCCAATCCCCTTACATTGGAGACAGAATGAATTTTGGGAGTTCCATCAATGAATTGGTCACAAGACAGATAACTGCATGCGCTTAAAGAATGAAATCCAAGATCTTATTAATTCAAGCAAGTTACCCCCACCGGGTGGAGACAAGCCTAACATCCAAAGTAATCCCCTCCCACACTACAGGAATGCACCACTTCCTGCTTATATGAATCTAATTAGCTACATAGGTGAAGTAGAGGACCCATCACAGTTCATGTTGATGATCAGCATGAAAAAGGCTCTATGGGAAGATTACGATAGTGAGGATGAGGACATTTGGGCACAAATGAGGAAAGATTCTATGCACTTAACCCATTCAAGAAGGCATTTTAAACCCAATTACCTAGAAAGGGGTCACTCTAGAAGGGAATTGAACCAAGAAGCTAAGATTGAAAAGGTAAGAGAGAGAATTGAGAAGTAAGATGAGTTGGCATCTGGGGCTTACTAATTACCTCGAAGAAACACCGCCAAGCCGTGCTAGATGCGTTGGCAAGGAAAGAAATGCCAATGGAAACCACGCCGGAATAGGTCCTATCTCTTATGGGGGTAAGTTCAGTGAGTAAGGCTGTGATGACATTTTCTCATGAAGATTTTCCACTTAAAGGGGCAGGACATGCTAAGCCACTCTATGTCACCATGGAATGCAAGGATTTGAAATACATATAGTTCTGGTTGACAACGGGTCTACACTAAATGTTTGTCTGATGGGTACTATGGCTCAATTGGGAGTAACTAAGGAAGATTTGACTCCATCTGTTGTGACAATAAGAGGTGATGATAATAGCTGTTGGAGTGTAATGGGGACCTTCAAGTCCACTTGCAAAATAGGGTCGGTAGTGTAACCTCCAATAATGCAAGTCCACTTGAGTCCAAGTATGAATTTGGGTCTAAGTTATCCGCTAATGTAACCTCCAATAATGCAATAAAGTTTGGTTTTGCTTGCTCTGTTGTGTCTCCTAACAATCAAGTTGTACAAATGCATGATCTTTTAAATCTTGATGAATTAATCAATGAAAATCAAGATGCAAAAATTGAACCCATTAAAGAAGAAACTATCATTATTAATATAGGCACTGATGAGAAAGCTAGGGAAATACATATTGGCTCTACTCTGTCCGCACAAGAACGCATGGACCTTATAACTTTGCTGTAGGAATTTTTTGATGTGTTTGCATAGTCCTATAAGGATATGCCCGAGATAGATCCTACTATAGCACAGTATCATATCCCATCAAAGAAGGGGCATGGCCTGCCAAGCAAAAGTAAGAAGAATAGTGCCAGAATGGTCCCTAAAAGTTAAAGAAGAAGTAACTAAGTTGTTAAAGGTGGGATTCATAAAAACAGTGGATTAGATAGACTGGTTAGCCAACATTGTTCTGGTACCGAAGAAGGATGGCAAGGTTTGAGTATGCATAAACTACAAGGATCTTAACAAAGCTTGTCTTAAAGATGATTTCCTCTTTCCTCACATTGATGTATTGGTAGAAAACACGGCAGGGAGTGCTCTAATGTCATTTATGGATGGATTCTCGGGGTATAATCAGATACGGATGGCGCCAACAGATGTGACCAAAACCACTTTCACGACTGGATGGGGAACATACTATTACATGGTAATGCCGTTTGGACTTAAGAATACTACATTGCTACACGACATGATTGTTAAGGCACTACATTGCTACACGACATAATACACCAAGAAGTTGACGTATATGTTGATGACATGATTGTTAAGGCAGAGACCTGAGAAGGACACTTAGAAAACCTAAGATAGTTTTTCGAACAAATCCGGAAGTACAGTTTGAGATTGAATCTGCAAAAGTGCACTTTCGGGGTCATATCGGGGAAGTTATTGGGGTACATTGTGAGCAGTAGGGGTATCGAAGTGCATTCAACCGAAGTCAAAATTTTTTTGGAAATGCCATCGCCAAAGACGAGAAAGATATCAGAGGATTCCTAGGATGGTTGCAATACATCAGTCGCTTCATAGCTAAGTTAACCCTAACTTGTGAACCTATTTCAAGCTGCTTAGGAAAGGGGAGCCGAAGGAATAGAATGAGTAATGTCAGCAAGCTTTCGAAGCCATCAAGAGGTATCTTCTGAACCCTCTAGTCTTAGTTCCTCCGTGCCCTGGAAAATCTTTATTGCTCTACCTATCCATCTTTGAGGAAGCTTTAGGAAGTATGTTGGCATAGGAAGACAACCGCGGTGGCGAACATATGATTTACTACCTAAGCAAAAAGCTACAAAACTATGATGTGAGGTATAGTGCAATAGAGAAGTCTTGTTTTGCCTTGGTTTGGGCTATGCAAAAATTAAGACACATCATGCTAAATTTTGAGGTATAGATAATAGCAAGGATGGACCTGCTTGAATACCTGTTCAAGAAACCAGCTCTGAATGGCCGCTTATCCTGGTAGTTCCTACTGGCAGAATTCGAGATTGTATATGTGACGCAAAAATCCTTTAAAGGGGGAGCAATTGTTGATACTATGCCAAACATCCGATTTTGGAGCATGCTTTGAATGACGAGTTCCTCAATGAAAATCTCCTAGTTGTTGAATGTGATGTAGCATGGAAAATGTACTTCGATGGGACCTCAAATCAGTATAGAGATGGGGTAGAAATCCTGCTAATAGCTCCTTACGATTCTCACATGCCCTTGTCAGTAAAACTAAACTTCTAGAATTCCAACAATATAGCAGAATACGAAGCATGCGTTATAGGACTAGAAGCATTGCTGGTGTTAGGTGTCGAGGAAGTAGAGGTATATGGGGACTCAACCTTGGTGATATCTCAAGGGCAGAGAATATGGAGGACCCGAGAAGAACACCTGAAACCTTACCAAAGTTACCTAGAAAACGTAACCCAAAATTTTAAAAAAATAACCTTCACCCCTTTGCCACGAGCCCACAACCAATTCGCCGATGCCTTAGCCACCTTAGCCTCCATAATCCAAGTACCTTCTGAAACCTAGGTAAAACCTTTGATCATCTAACAAAGATTCAGACCCGCACATAAAGAAGGAGTCATGGTGATCGATAAAGCTCCTAATGATGGGCATGTTTGGTATTTTGACATTTGGAATCTCTAAGAGAAAAGAGAATACCCTGAAGGCGCTAATAAAAAAGATCATAGGGTCATTGAGACTATTCGCCATATAGTTTATCATCTATTGGAGGAAATTGTTTAAGAGGTCCTATGATGAAATACACCTACTATGCGTATACTGTGACATTGGAGAAATACTCATGAGGGAGGTGCATGAAGGGGAGTGTGGCTCGCATATGAATAGAAGAATGCTGGTTAAGAAACAACTCAGGTTGGGTTACTATTAGACAATTATGGAAACTGATTGCATGCAATACGTCAGAAAGTGCCACCAATGCCAAATGTATGCTAATGCAAACTACATGCCACCAATGGAGTTCCATTAGTTATCATCACCTTGGCCATTTTTAGTATGGGAAATAGACATCATTGGGGAAATCAAGCCAGCCGTGACTGGTGGATACAAGTATATTCTAGTAGCAATCGACTATTTCACCAAGTAGGTGGAGGCAACAACATATACAGATTTAAAATCAAAGCATGTGGCCAAATTCATTGAGACCAATATAATCTACCGGTATGGAGTACCCCATGAGATTATTTCAGATAATGGGACGCACTTTGAGGACGAAGTCAAGAAATTGTTCTAGAAATTCAATATTTAGCATTATAAATCCTCGCTTTACAGACCCTAGACCAATGGAGCTGTGGAAATTGCCAATAAGAATGTCAAGACTATCCTTAGGAAAACATTAGTAACCTACAAAGATTGGGCAGAGAAACTCCCTTATGCATTGTGGGGATATAGAACATCTGTAAGGACGTCCATAGGAGCCACACAGTATATATTAGTGTACAGGATAGAAGCCATGTTGCCCGTGGAACTAGAAGTACAATCTCTCAGGATTGCATTGGAAAGTCATATTCCGAAAGTGGATTGGGTAAGGGGGAGATATGAACAACTAGCATTACTAAAGGAAAGGAGGCTTAAGGCATTGTACTATGTGCAGGGTTATCAACGCCACGTGGATAGAGCTTTCAAACAAAAGGGTTAGGCTACAAAACTTGAAAGAAGGAGATTTGGTGCTTAAAGAATTTCGGGTGCCTGTGTTTGACCCTCGAGGAAAATTCAAGCCTAACTGGGTTGGGCCATACATCATGAAGACAATTTACCCAGGTGGTGCTATTAAGTTGATGGATGGTGATAGAAATAAGTTAGTGAGTCTGATTAACATGGATAGACTCCGTAGATACTATGTGTGAATAGAGTACTGGCAATTTGACAAAGTACTAAGCAATTCATTAAGTGCTCAAAATTAATAATGTAATAATTCTTCCATTAATTGGAGGAAATTATTACATCTTTTGATGTCTATTCATTAACTCATAAAGAATTAAAATTAATGCAAGAGTACAATTGCTGATAGGGTCACATAGGGTAATCTGGGTCATTTCTTTCTAGCTTCTGTCTCGTCCTCTGCCTCCCTTTTCCTTTTGAGCTCTTCTTCCTCTTTCTTTTCTCTTTCTATGTTAGTAAGTAACCAGTTATAGTAAGACCTAGGGGGACTGACCACTTCAAAGGAGGTGATGGCCCAATAAACTGCTTTGTTATGTTAGTCATTCTCAACTCAGTCCACAACGTTGGGTTTCCAGGGGCATGTGTAACTAAAGTGTCCCCATTTAATTGGATTTTGATGTAGCCCTTATTGACAACGGATGCGTATAGGAGAATAGAAGGAAACCTCTCTAAAGCCAATCAACATAACACTATGGGGGAGAATCAGGCTCTGGACAGCATGAGAAACCCTCCACCAAGGGCAAAGCCAACAAATGTTGTGACAAGATACAAATTCCAACAAGTTGCAGGTTTGCTCGACGTTTGGGAAGGGTTTGATGATCTTTCTGTAGTAATAATGCTGAGGCTGGTACGTCCAGATGCTCATGGCTGGGTCCTCGACTAGTTTAAGGTGTTCGAACAACCAGATCTGTGTCGAAAAGTAGGAAAAGTCAGATTCCAATAGCCCATATACGTATGTGCATGATCAATGCACGTACGATCATAAATCATGCACGTACGAGCATTGCACATATTTAAAAAAAAAAAAAATCTATGAAAGGAGGGGGTTGCCATCAAAGGAGAAACTTTCGCTGCGCACCATTCTATCCAAACTACTAAGGGTATTCGCTAAGACCATTATACTAGGACTAAAATCTTTAATCTCCGGGATCATACGGATGACCAAAGTTTCCAACCTTGAGGACTCATATCCGAAAAGAGGGCAGCAAGAGCACAAAAGCATGCCGCGTGCAAGTAGTAGACTCGGGTTTGGCCAATAGGGGGCATAAGACGGGATATAAAGTACTTCGTGAGTTTTGCCATGTCCACTTTAAAATCCAGGGTCCATCCTTGAACTATTCGCGTAGAAAGTTCCAAGAACTGAGCCACCTCTATAGCAGGAACCTTGTCAACAGAAGGAAGAAGTAGACTATTGAAACTGGTCCACCCTATGATTCCACCGAAGTCTTCAAGCGTAGGGCACAGCTTATTGAAGTTGAAACGGAAGACATGGCGAGTTGGTTTCCAATATTCAGAAGCAACAAGAAGGAAGGTATAGTTGATTTTCATTCGACAATAATCGAACAAGCACGGAAGGCCGAAAGCTTCCTTGAAGTCATCCCGAGCTTGGGTATCAAATGATAGGAGCCACCGTTTCACATCCTTGATGAACTTAGGGTCCTCCATTGTAGGGTTTAGAAGAGAATGAATGGGGAAGACGTGCCTTTTTATTGAGGAGAAATTTCCAATTTAGAGAAGATCAGTAAAGGAAAGTGAAGACCCCCATGATTGTACATGCATCACCTATGCACGTACGGGCATTATCCATGCACATACGTGCACGGGCTTCTCCCTGCGGATTTTTTCCCATTTTTCTTATTTCTCGACCCTTTTCTCTTGTATGCTAGGTAAATGCAGGGTCTTTTGGGTACTGTTTCCTGTCAAACCATCTTTTGATTATGGATGGAGGTCCATTTCGGATCTTTTTACTACCATTCCTTGTACTGGATGACTTGTCATTTATTTTGGCACAATAAATGGAGATATACATTCCCAAATAGCGGCAAAATCAAGATATATTATAACAAAAGGAACCATTTGTTTAAAGAAAGGGGAGGAGAAAGGAATTGTTTAAGTACATGTCCCATAAACTGATAAACCAAAATGTTTAAACCAAATAAATGTCCTAATCAACGAGCGTCATGTAAGGGTGTCTGGGCAGGAGAAGCCGGGGTGCTAGCATCTCCAGCTGCAGCATCGCCGCTATCATCATCATCACCATCGTCATCGACTCTAAAGCCATCCCAGTCCTCTACAGCAGAAGCCTACTCCACAATCGTCAGCCTGCAAGAAAGGGTTGTGACCATGACCTTCCGGCTCCCCACCATCCGTAAGAGCAACGATGCCTCCTCATGAGTAAGCTGCAAGTAAAGAAACAAGAGGCAACTGTTAGGACATGCATACCATTTATATCTTGGAAACCTAACAAGTGTAGGAACTGAAGACTCATCGGTTTAGTGCCCTCAACCATCGGGTACCCAATGCACCTATTTAGCTTGGGGATGTCCTCCTCCATCACTAAGTCAGGGGTAACATGAAAAGGTACAGTCCACCCTGGCATAACAGGCACCAGCCCAGCGAAAGCATCTGTAGTAGGAACGGCCTATATGGAAGGATCGAGTACACATTTTAATATGCAAAAATGGAAAACTGACAAAGGAATTAGAAGGGAAAATCTATGTCATGGCCCGCTAAGCAGCCAAATCACTCGATGTCGCCTTAATAGGGAATGCGACAAAACGAAGAGGATCTACTGGGACCGGAGGGCCACCAATGCCCACATCGGTAATCTGCCACACAACCCTTTCTACTAGGTAGAAAGTGTTGGCCCAAATAGTTTTAACACCATTGATTTTGATGATAACAATGCATTAGAAAGTCTTAAGGTCTAATGATTTCAAATTACGCCTAAGACAAGTAAAATACAAAGCTACAACAAATCATTTGACGCAAACAAAGGCATAATGCATGAATGGACATAAAAAAGAATCAACGTCAAAGCCAAAAAGAAGATCAAGTGAAGAAACATAGAATTTATGTAAGATTGATCTCTTTTGGATGATTACTTGAGAAATAAGGGCTTTACGTTCATGCATTAACTTGATAACACTTAAAATGAACCAATTCAATCACGTTTTGAGTCTCTTGACTCATGCATATGATCCCTTAAAAATCAGGTCTTAAGCTCTTTTTATTCAACATCCATTGTAGAGCTTTAAGACGTCTTAAAGATATTTAAGACGTTTGAAATCTAATTAAGACATCTGAATCATGATTAAGACGTCTGAAATAGGCTTAAGACGTTTGAAGAATGAGGACAAAAATACAACTTCTCTGGTTTATTAAGACATCTAAATTAGATGTCTGAATTGGACTTTAAGATGTCTGAAAGTTGTTTAAGACGTTTGAAATGAAAAGACCTCAAATATACACCCTCTCTGATTCTATAAGATGTGATAATAAGACGTCTTAAAGAGGTTTAAGACGTCTGAATCCTCGTGAAGAGTGACCTTGAAAAACCTCTATAGAATTCAGTCCTCTAGTTTTTTAATACGCCTGAATAAGACGTCTTAAACAGAATCAGACGTCTTAAATCGATTTCAGACATCTGAATCTCTCGAGACTGACACATAATGGCTAGTTTTTCAAATGGTCTTTTGAGCATTAAATGCCCACCAAACCATCTTTCCTGGCATTTATTGCTACAGAACGGTCACTTGGACCCCTTGGGCTATATATACAAGAGTTAAACTCATTAATGGGCATTCATTGAGTTAAAAACAAGATCATTCATTTACAAGCCCTAATTTCACTTGTGAGCATTTATTGAGATTTAATCAATAGCTAAGTAAGCTTTCAATTTCTGTGTATCCACTCTTTTGAGAGAGTTTTCTTGAGCATAAAAACATACTCAAATCATCTTGTATTCAAGGATTGAGAAAAGCCCTATTTATAAGCACTTGAAGAGTGTTTCTTAAACAAGTGTTGGTGAAGAACACTTGGAGTTGTGAAGGTTTGCTGCTCCACCTTAAAGGAGAGTGATAGTGGATCGGTGAATCCTCAAGCGAGCTCTTGAGGCGAGGACATAGGCGGGAGGCCGAACCTCGTTAACATCGTTTGCATTCTCTTCCTCTTAATCTCCTTATTATTTCTTGTTGTTGTATTTGTTTTCACTTACAATAATTTAATTTTGAGTTTGCAATTAGTTTCTAATTTGGCCAATAACCCTATTCACTACCCCTCTAGGGTTATGTATTTGGGACAACAAAAAAAGCGGACCCAGGGGCACTCAAAGATAGTAGACAGGGTAGAAAGAGTCAAGGTAGCAGCGTCCCACTCAGTAGGGGCACGCGCAGGGGTATCTTCCCATTGGCGAGGGATAATTTGTAGGAAACTAATTACAGGATAAGTACAAGGATTAAGAACGAGTGACATTCCTTAAAAATAAAGTAGGATATACCTGGTCGATGGTCAACTCGTCAAAGAAGCGTCGAGAGCTCCAATAATCATGTTTGTTAATGGGAGAATCAGAGTCCTCGCAGAAGCACTTGCTGGCCCAAAGCTGCCCAAATAAGAATGATTAGGAGGCAATAAGAGATAGCAAAAAGAAAGAGGAAAACGGGAAATGAAAATTGGAAAAGGGAAAGGAGATTTATCGCCTAAACCCACTAGTGGCTGACCATAGACTGTACAGGCATGCGGCTCAGGGAATCCATGGCCGAGATTACATGGCCATACACTACTGCTTCCTAACTGCACTCTCAAGCCCTCCCTAAGTCCCTTAAAGCCAGCAACCAGCTAAAAGGCATTGTCTGTACTATATTCAAGACTAAGTAGCCCCCTATCAGGAACAACAGGTACCCTCGAGCCATCCGGATCCACTAGGCTGCTGTACCCTACCCTCAGGTGGAGAAACTATCATATACAACTAGAATGAAGATGGAAGCACTATCATACTCAATCCCTAGAAGATCCTGAGAGATCTTCTCCCTCTCATTCTCATTATTGTCAAAAAGGAGAGGGAGACCGTCCATACGTATGCTCATAAGATAGAAGTCGTACAGGGTTAGGGTCAGCTCTCGACGTGCGATATGGAGGGTGTGGGTGGTGTCCCACCATCTCTCAACTAGGCAATGTGTGAGCACTAAACCCTAAAAAATAATACCACGATAGTTCGAGAGTACGCAACTAGCCTCGAAAGACTAATCGTGGAGAGGAGTCGCTACCCAATTACTATTTAGGAACAATGAACCCTAGCAAGGTCCAACTCGTCATAACCAGAGATTTAGGTTCAGAGCTAGGGTACATCATCGGGAAGGTGTTAGGCACCCGACGATGCCCGGTCGAAACCAACCCCCACACATAACTATTGGCCATAATTAAATTGTAATTCAATGAAAATCAACCCTAAAACATGCAACAATTTATATCATACAAAAATGAATGATACATGCAGAGTGAACAGTCAGAAATTGCATAAACAGAACTGAAAAACAGGGGACAAGCATTCTGCCTACAATTAGCATGGTGCGTACACATCTATGCCAGTTGCGTACGCACCTTTCATTCAGATACCTGCACTTCTGTTAGTCGCACTATAGTAACTCACATGCATTCTAAACGATAGTAATTAAGAAGTAAAAATCCCAAAATATTATTATGTAGAAAAGCCAAGAGAGAAGAAAACTATTTGCCTTCTTTGGGTGCGTGCGCACACATGGGTGGTGCGCACGCAACCTGTAGGCATATCCAAAAATCCAGAAAACAAAAAACAACACGAACTAACCATAGAACTAAATATCTAGAATACTATAAACAAATAGGATTACTATGAAATCAGAAGAAGAAATATTCACCCATCATATCAATATTAATATCATTAATTGATATCAACGATGATAAACGGGCAGTCGATCCTATTCAGATTTAACCTACTCCACTATCATGGCATAATATACAATAATTATACAACATATTCATCCTAAGCATGCATTCTAACATCATATTTCACCCATAATCATGCATAATGAGATCAAATAAACAAAAGAGAAAAAGAGAAAGAAAAGTGATTTTCATCATTTTGCAACAGCAGAAATTTCAATCATGTTTTTGGGTATAAAAACGTTGGAATTGGACTCATCTCGTGAAATACCAAGTTGTAGAGAATTGAATTATCTTTCTAAGAAGACCAATTTTGTCCAATTCCGACTTCAGAGTCAAAATTTATGATTAAAATACGCTTGCTGATTTTCAGAAAAACTACTGCTGAATTATGACGAATTTCACTCTTTTAACAACCCTACTCTTCTAAATCATGCATAATAAATAAATAATACGCATCAACCACTACCTATGAAATTGAATAGAAATTGTTAGGAAAGTTACCCTCAAGTTTATGCGCCTTCGAATCCGCTTAATTCCTCCTTGCAAGCCTCCAAAATCACAGCATGAATCCTCAGTTTAGGGTTTTTGGGTGAAGTATATGGTGGGCCCTTGGATTAGGATTTCCCTCCTATTTTCAGAATTATAATGGTGTATATATAGGGATCCTTAGGGTTTTGGGAGTCCTTCCCGGGTTGCTAACCGCAATCGCATTCTAAATAGGATTCTTCTTTTCAATTAAAAGTCTTGGGGGAAAAGGACTACTAAATTTGTAGTTTCCATAAAAAGGGAGGGTGCGTACGCATCCCAAGTGGTTGTGTACGCATGAACGCATCCGCACCCATTACAAGTGTGTACGTAGCAGGGCTAAATGAAAAATGGCTACAAACTTTGGATTTTCGTTGTGACTTCATTAGCTTGTTTGGGATTACTTTGCATTTGTCAAGATGAATAATAAACCTTATCATCGAGATTAAAAAAGAAATTTAGAACTAATAGGCGGTACAAAATGGGGTATCTACACAATGGACAAAGCCCCGGTCTCTTTCATCCACTAAGCAAGAAATCACAGTTTCAAAATCGGCACTTATGATCAAAGCTTTCATCTCCACAGTTAAGCGATTCCACCATGTCTTCACATTTACTATGCCACCGTGAGTAACCAGCAATTTGGGCAACTATTGCACGAGACAAAATCAAGTAAGCATAGCACAGGTATGTCTCCTTGCATTAAAAATCAAAGAATTATGGGCTAAATTTAGTTTCTGCCAAACAGAGGCACATACGTGCATAATAGGATGCATGTACATGCCTCTGCCTGAATTTTTTGTTCTCTTCCCTCCTAACATCCACACCAAATTCATAGGTTTTAATCCTTCTCACACTAGTTTTAAACCATAACAAAGCATAAAAATCTAGGCTTTTCCCAAATAAACAGGAAATCAAATGCAAAATTGAAAACCTGGTCACTTTCACGGCCTTGAATGGCAAGGTGCGAAAGATGCTCTGTGGTTCAGAAGAGAATGCTGCCCTCATTACAAGTGACGCGAGGGTGCATATTGGGAATCGAACTAGAGAGGAAAACAATAAAGGCGGAATTAAAATTTTCCAACGATTCCCAATCCCATGAATCCAATTATGCTCAATACAAAACAAAACCCTAACTAGAAGAGGGTAGAATTACTTACAGTTGAACAAAGTCTTCTTCTTTATGCTCCAAGCTTTGTCTTCTCCTTTTTGTTCCAAACTTGAACTCCGGGCAGCAATGAATGAGCAGTCCAAGTGTACTGCCTCCAACGGTATCCACACCTAGCTTGAACTTTAAGTCCTTTCCTTCTTTTCCTTGTTGATAATAGAGTAGGAAAAGAGAGAGAAAAAGAGAGAGCCTCTTAGGAATTTCGGCCAGCACTTGGGGATAATCAATGTGATTCTAGTGATGTCATCACATCACATGTGAGGCTATATATAGCCCACTAATAGGGCTGGCCCTAGTGAGGAAACCTATTCTTCATATGAGTTAAGTTGTAATTATATATAATTGCAACTTAACCCCTCTAATTTATATCCCATATAAATTTGCCCCTTAAGAACAATTCTTTTATTCACTTATGCCCTTTCTCTCATAGACTTTCAAGCTCTTTTAGCATGATCAGTGTGTGACCCATTGGGTTCACATCATCAAGTAGTAGGGATAGCACGAGATGTGCACAATGGAACTCTTTCCATTAGAGGGTCTAATTAGAATACCTTCCAATTCCCTAATTGATTATAACTCATTTATATTAATTAGGGCTTCTACTAACCATGAGTAACACCTAGCATATGGCTCATGGTGTGGTCCTTAATGAGGTGAATAGTCATTTACAAAGAACCCTTTTGTTATAGTTTAAAGGTTACAATTACATCCTTCCATCAGCACAATGTCTCCAATTGAACTAATAGGATATGGAAGTCTGTCAAGTCCCTAGTTCAATTACTTTATACTCATCCATTAATATCAACTCAATGATGAACTTATGGAAACTCCTTTCCATATTCATACTACCATGGGCTTATGGAATTAATGAGTTATATTCAATGAATGCTATATGAGACATTCACTCCTTTTTTCTTGAGAGTGATGGATTCCTTGTTGATCACTCACATGCCTTCACAAACATAGCAGTAGGGCCAATGAACACCCTTACAGACCCCTAAAGGATCTGCACTTAGTGTTATCAAACTTCTAAAGCTACATGCATAAGACAACCATAGTGTCTTAGATCTAAGGATTACTTGTACCACTATAACAATGAGAAATTGATTGATAGGCAGGTTAAAACTCCATTTAGTTTATCTCATATCTTTGGTCACATTCAGTGTACCTATTCTTATAATAGGCACCCACTTGTTGGTTGTAGTGTCTACACACAAATAGCTTGAGACTAGCTATCCTCCTATAGAGTCAACTTAACAAGTGCTAGTCCTATGGTTCATTACTGTCCATCATAGTGAACCTTTAACTAGGAATGTTTTAGGAGTTTAGTATAGAGATATATCTACAGTCTCAAAATCACAACCCTTTGTAATTTCATATTCTCAACTCTAACTCCATGGACATATTATGTAAATATAAATGATGCATATAAACATAATAGAATAAGCCCTTTTATTAAATCAATAATAAATGTGACATATATAGATGAAATCAAATGATTGTTCCTAATCCCTAAATAATCATCTCTATAATTGGCTCTAGGGCATAATCCTAATCCCTAAACAATCATCTCTTTCTTGAATAAACTCTTTTTCAAGAAAGATTGCAAACTTACAAACAAAACACCTTTTGTTCATTAGGATAATAGACTTAGTATCCTAAACTTTCTTTAGGATAACCCACAAACCTACATTTAAATTATCTTGATTCCAATTTGGTTGCATTATATGTGTCTACATATCGTTGTGCAACTACCTTAACATTCTTAAGGCTTGGTGCTTCCCTTTACATATCTCATAGGTTCTAAGGGATAGCCTTAGTTTGAACTCTTTTTCATAGGTACGTGGCAGTTTATAGGGCATATCCTTAAAAGGATATTATTAAGTTGGTGTAACTTATTATGGACTGGATCATACCCAATGGGTATTACCCAATAAGGTCATCTTCCTTCTTTCTGACACACCATCAAGTTGTGGTGTTCTAGGAGGTGTCCATTGTGATTGAATGCCTGTTTGAACAAGTTGATCTGAAAATTACCAGTTAAATATTTGCCTCCTCGATCCAATCGAAGAGCTTTAATACTTTTATCGGTTTGTTTCTCTACTTCATATCTGAATTCTTTGAACCTTTTAAATATTTCAGACTTGTACTTCATTAAGTATACACACCCAAACCTAGAATGAATCATCGGTAAAGGTTGTAAAGTAAGAGAAACTTCTACATACATCATTATGTATATCTTGTTCTCTTAGGTATTAGCATTCAATTTAGAACTATCATGTTTTATTGCAGTTCATATTTGCAATAAAGTTCATAAAATAAAGGCCATCCACATAAACTCCAAAAGTAATGAACTCTTCATTTAATAAAATAGAAAACATTTATTAAATCAAACTAAAACCTTGTTTAGGTAAAACTGAAATAAAATTAATGTTTCTAATAACTTCTGGAATGTAAAGATAGCCAACTATTATTTCTAAACTACTCCATTAGGTAGAGTCAAGCAGCAAGCCCTACAGCTAATGCAGCAACGTTTGCTCCATTCCCTACTTGTAGGGTTGATCTGCCTTTACTCTGCCTTCTGCTTCCCACTAGATTCTGCATGGAATCAAAATTCGCATCAAAATTAAGTATCCAAGTGGAAGCAAAACTAACATTTAGTTTAGAGCATGATCCATACCTTCCAAAGGTTGGTTCTTTAGAGTATCCAAATACTCCTGACAGTTACATTTTCAGTGCCCATCCTTGCCGTAGTGAAAACAGGTTCCTTTGGCTTTATTGTTACCTATCTTCTTCTTTCGGGTACTCTTACCCTTGCCTATGCCCTTGCCCTTGGGCTTGAGCTTAGACTTGGAAGTAGCAGCTCCATTAAATTCAAGCAAGAATTCTTTCCCATATAACTCTTGTATATGGAGAAAAATCTTGTAAGCACTTCCCATGGACACGTGTTGCTTCTTAAGCTCGGGACTCATAAATACCATCATATAGCACCTTGCCATGAGATCGTCATCCATGCGCTTCTGGTAAGCATCTTTCTCTTGCTGAGTTGCAGCCTCAGCAGGAGCAATGGGAAGTGGATTATGAAGTGCATAGGTAAGATTCTTGGAATCCAAAACAATTTTTAGATTCCTAAGCCAATCAAGACAATTTGGTCCAATCAAACGGTTGGTGTCCAATATTTTGGATAACGGGTTGAGGTGAGCCATTTTAATGAACTACATATAGAAAATAAAATAGAGAATAAGATTTCATTTTTAATCCATAATGATCAGGTCTTTAATCATATGGTACCTCCCACTATTTTATTAAATTCTATACACCCTCTAATGGAATTCGGAAATCTCATTCCTAATGGGGATTGGGGTCCCACTGTGACCTAGAAGCCTCACATTATAGTTTCTTGACATCTAACCCACAATAAGAAGACAACTCCTTGTCTATTGCTTCATAAGCAAGTTCCAATCATTTTGCCTCTAGGTACATACTCCTCACATTATAGTTTCTTGGAATACTTCCCTAGTTAAGTTAAACCCATTATTCACACAGGTATGTTTCGCCAAATATATACCTCACATGTTAGTTTCTTGGTATATACCAGTTTAGGCATCCTATGATATCTCATATGTGATAGTTTCAAGTAATGTCTTTAACATGGGTAGCTCCTACATGTCTACAACCAGGTACCCACATTAAGGGACGTTAGATGATCCTATAATGATGGAAGGCAATGAAGAAGTCATCCCCTCTGATTTCTTCATTTTCAACTTAATATTAAAAGAGAGGGGTTTTAAGGGTCTCATCAAATTAACTAATTTAACATACATCTCATGCATATAAATAAAATATAACAACATTATATATAATCCAATTATCGATATTAGTCCTTCTAAGGTGACATCTAACGATCTTTGGATTTGGAGCTATCACTATTAATCTCATTAAAAGCTCCCACTATGATGATTATGGACTTTAAGAAGATTTAATCCAAGCTAATGAATTGAATCCAAGGTCTACGGTGGGTGTAGGTGATCGTAAAACATTCATTCAAAACATAGCATGCTTTCTTGAAAGTCTTTTCCAAGCTTTCAAGTCCTTCAATCTCCTCCATTTGCTTGATGGTCTCCACCATAGGCTTATTGGGCTCCACCATGTTCCTTTGGGTCCACCATGCTCCTTAGTGCGCTCTCGTTTACATAACATTTACATAATTTAAAGAAAGGGATACATAAGGGGAATGTGGGGTACATAAGAGAATGATAGAGAGAGAGAAGAAGGTGGCATGCAAGCCCCAAAATAATTAATTACATCACCATAATTAAATTATAACTCTTGAAAATAATACAACCCATTCATAAGACGACCAATCACAATTAGTTTAAGGGGTATAGTCCATAATCATCATCCATTCTTAAACATACAATCACATTGCATAATAAAAAAAATAACTGTAAGCAATAAAGCATATGGGCATTATGGTAACTCTATTGATTGGTATTCATTAATCTCATTAATGTGTCCTAATCTCATTAGGATATGCATAATTTCCAGAATTAATTAAGTCTTAACATTTAAGACATTTAGTTTCAATTAATCAAATCAATTGAAACATTTAAAGTCCCCTAATTAAACTCTAATATCAAATATTAGAATTTCTTTAATTAAACAAAACAATTTCATTTAATTAAAAATTTTCAGATTTTAATTTAATCCTAACTTGTGTTTTAAACCATTTAAAACAATATAAAATTAATCACCATTAATTAAATAATCAATTTTGGAATTAAATAAAATCAATATATTAATTAATTAGTACATTAGGGTTTCCAAAACCCTAAACCCTAAGTGCATTAACCCTAAACCTTAAATGTAACCCGAATGCATTAAATGCCTTATGATTAGTCAATTAATGACCAATCATTTAAACCCTAGGTTTGTATGGTATTAATGATTAGGATTAGGGTTTAATTAATGCCACCTAGGATATTAATTACTCCTAATTAATATGCACCAATTAGGGTTTCTAAAACCCTAAACCTTAAACCTATTAAATGCCAATGATTAATTACTAAACCTTTAATGATCATGATTGGTCATTAATGATCAATCATTTAACCCTAGGTTAGACACATTAATTCCTAGGTTTAGTTATTAATTAATGCATTAATAGAATTAGGGTTTAATTAATACGAATTAGGGTTTCCTAAACCCTAAACCCTAGACATCATAAATGCACTTAATTATACCCTAACAATTAATAACCATGATTGGTCATTTAATGACCAATCATTAAACTCTTTAATTAAGGTAATTAATAGCCAATTAGGGTTTCAATTAATGCAATTAATTAGATTAGGGTTTTATCATTAATAGAAATTAGGGTTTCATCATAAACCCTATGGCTGCCGCCACATTTAGTGGGCTGCCATGGCTTGGCCAGGGGGCTGCCACGGCTTGACCACGGCTAGGCCAAGGGGCTGCCAAGGCAAAGCAAAGCTGCCATGGCCACCAACGAGTGTGGGGAGCCAAGGAAAACCAAGGGGACACTTGCTAGGGTTGTGGCCTAGCCCTAGGACACGTGTGGAGTGGCCAAGAGGGCTGCCAACATCAACAATTGACTAGGGTTTCAAGAACCCTAGCTGGAACCACCATAGGAGGACCTCCAAGGTCACAATTGGTTCTAAAACTCAACCAATTCGACTCCACCAACAAAACCAGCTTTTGCATCATGTTCCTACATGAATTACTAAGTAATTGAAGTGGTTTGGATGATCAAATAATCCCCAATTGTTCTAAACAATTCAAGAACAGTGGGCTGTCCAGAATTTGACAGCATACTGTCCATAGTCACAAATTGATTTAAAACCCAGCAAGATGATTAATTCAGGCTACCAAATTATTTTTCCTAGTATCCTACATGTCTTAGGAAACTAATGGAAGTGGTTTCATGCAATTTGGAGTTCCCTAGCTCAAGTTATGAACGAAACTCCGTTGATGACTATCTGCAGAAAAACAGCCTGCTGTGTTCTTTCAAGAAATCAAACCTTTTGATTCTTTATGCATCGAGACTCTTTTGGAAATTAAAGAATATGATCTATACATCATATATCATCATCCTATAATGATTATTCATCAATTTTACAGAAGTTTCATCACAAAAAAGTAGCAAGAACCCTAGGGTTCTAAAACCCAGATTCGAACATGGTGGTTTTCTCCTTCTTCCTTTTGTTCTAGAATCATAATCCAATTATGATGCATTTGAATGCTTGGGAACCCTTTCCTACCATGTCTAGAACATAACCCAAGTGGTGGAAACCATTGCCATGCCTTTGATCTCCATCAAAAACTCACAATTGTGGCTGCTGCATCATTCCCGAGCAAAACTGTCTTTCCTGACAGCCTGTAGTAAACAATTCATAACTTTCACTACAAAACTCGGATCGACGAACCGTTTGTTGGGTTGGAAAGCTGATTCGAAGAGCTTTCTAACCATATATGGCTTGAAAATTTTGGAGAAGAACTCGGATTTCGGCATGCAAAACAAGATGACGGTTTTTCATGGCTACCATGAAAACTGTTCTTCTTCTCCAAACTCAATCCCTATTCAACTCTTGAATAACCAGCAGCTCTAAAACTTATTTTAGAAGAGGAGTAAAAGAGAAAACAACCTAGGGTTCATAAACACTAGGTTTGGCCATGAGAGGGAAACCATTCTATTGCATGAACATAAATTCCAGATTTATTAACAAATCAATTTACCATAAATTCCAGCCCATATGCAGTTTGCATTAGGCATAATCATGGCTCTGATACCACTGTTGGGAATTGAACTAGAGAGGAAAACTACAAAGGCGGAATTAAAATTTTCCAATGATTTCCAATCCCATAAATCCAATTATGCTTAATACAAAACAAAACCCTAACTAGAAGAAGGTAGAATTACTTACAGTTGAACAAAGTCTTCTCCTTTATGCTCCAAGCTTTGTCTTCTCCTTTTTGCTCCAAGCTTGAACTCCGGGCAGCAATGAATGAGCAGTCCAAGTGTACTACCTCCAACGGTATCCACACCTAGCTTGAACTTGAAGTCCTTTTATTCTTTTCCTTTTTGATGCTAGAGTAGGAGAAGAGAGAGAAAGAGAGAGAGAGCCTCTTAGGAATTTCGGCCAGCACTTGGGGATAATCAATGTGATTCTAGTGATGTCATCACATCACATGTGAGGCTATATATAGCCCACTAATAGGGCCGGCCCTAGTGAGGAAACTTATTCCTTATATGAGTTAAGTTGTAATTATACATAATTGCAACTTAACCCTTCTAATTTATATCCCATATAAATTTGCCTCTTAAGAACAATTCTTTTATTCACTTATGCCCTTTCTCTCATAGACTTTCAAGCTTCCTTAGCATGATCAGCGTGTGACCCATTGGGTTCACATTATCAAGTAGTAGGGATAGCACGAGGTGTGCACAATGGAACTCTTTCCATTAGAGGGTCTAATTGGAACTCCTTCCAATTCCCTAATTGATTATAACTCATTTATATCAATTAGGGCTTCTACTAACCATGAGTAACACCTAGCATATGGCTCATGGTGTGGTCCTTAATGAGGTGAATAATCATTTACAAAGAACCCTTCTGTTATAGTTTAAAGGTTACAATTACATCCTTCTATCAATATAATGTCTTTAATTGAACTAATAGGACATAGAAGTCTATCAAGTCCCTAATTCAATTACTTTATATTCATTCATTAATATTAACTCAATGATGAACTTATGGAAACTCCTTTCCATATTCATACTACCATGGGCCTATAGATTTAATGAGTTATATTCAATGAATGCTATATAAGACATTCACTCCCTTTTTCCTGAGAGTGATGGATTCCTTGTTGATCACTCACATGCCTTCACACACATCACAATAGGGCCAATGAACACCCTTACAGACCCCTAAATAGGATCTGCACTTAGTGTTATCAAATTTCTAAAGCTACATGCATAAAACAACCATAGTGTCTCAGGTCTAAAGATTACTTGTACCACTATAACAATGAGAAACTGATTGATAGGCAGGTTAAAACTCCATTTAGTTTATCTCATATCTTTGGTCACATTCAATGTACCTATTCTTATAATAGGCACCCACTTGTTGGTTGTAGTGTCTACACACAAATAGCTTGAGACTAGCTATCCTCTTATAGAGTCAACCTAACAAGTGCTAGTCCTATGGTTCATTACTGTCCATCATAGTGAACCTTCAACTCGGAATGTTTTAAGAGTTTAGTACAGAGATATATCTACAGTCTCAAAATTACAACCCTTTGTAATTTCATATTCTCAACTCTAACTCCATGGACATATTATGTAAATATAAATGATGCATATAAACATAATAGAATAAGCCCTTTTATTAAATCAATAATAAATGTGACATATATAGATGAAATCAAATGATTGTTCCTAATCCCTAAACAATCATCTCTATGATTGGCTCTAGGGCATAATCCTAACAGTGTGGCCTCTACCACTGGATCGCAGGTCTCCCAACTCGTCTGGGTCTCTCGCTGGCATGGGACTCGGTCTCAATGTGCTTGGCTTCGCCGATATGCGTTGCCTCTTGGGCGCCATGGGTGCGTACAAGAGATGGAGAAGAAATGGAGAAAGAATAAGGCGATAGGGTGACAAACGAGTTTGTCGTGAGGTGTGTATGTGGGGATTATGAGAAGAGGTTGGGAGTTTTGTAGGTGTTTTCGCACCTTTTGGGCTTCCCCATGACTGTACATAAAAAACGACAGCGTTTGGAGGCTGTCCTAAGTCATATGCGAACCGGATGCACATACGTGCGTACGGCCTATGTGTACGAGCATGACCTATGCATGTGTAATCCTGGAGCAGTAGTCATGATTTAACCCAATTCAAAGGTCTCGATTTCAATTCTCAATCGATCCAATTTAATCTCATAAAGTCCAATTCGAAATTAAATCAACCTGGATTTATTGAAATTTACTCTACGAATTTCCAATTCGAAACTAAATCAACCCGGATTGAGTTGAAATTCACCCCGCAAATTTCCAATTTGAGTTTAATCAACTCGAATTTATTGAAATTCACCCTGCGAATTTCCAATTTGAAGCTAAATCAACCCGAATTTTTACCTCGCGAATTTCCGATTCGAAATTAAATCAACCCGAATTTATTGAAATTCACCCCGCGAATTTCCAATTTGAGTTTAATTAACCCGGATTTATTGAGATTCACCCCGCGAATTTCCAATTTCAAATTTTGTTAGGCCATGTATTGTCCTTTGATTGCCCCAAAGGAACATTCCAATGCATCGTGAACTACGGTAGGTCTGATCCCTGCAAAGGCGTACGTAGGAAGTTGGGCGGTGCTTAATCCAACCTCATATATGCATTTGCATTCCCCGGGTTTGTGGGGTCAATTGGTTCGAAATGGATATTTTCAGTTATTTTAATTTTGTTCGTTGTACGAGCAAAACCAAAAGAAGGGGCAAACCGTTAACACCCCATTTTGTACCCCTTGATACCATGGGCCACCTTTTCTAAACCCAATGATGAAGGGTAGCAGCAGACGAACTACCGCAAGCAAGCCCGAAGGACCCACGAAGGCACAACGTAGCTTTTTAATACTTCGAGAGACCTTATGCTTGGACGTGCATGGATAATGCACATACATGCATCTTCCATGCAGTACGATCATGCTTTTTATTTTGAATTCTTAACATTTCCCCCCAAATCATTTCTTACCTTATGAAGATCTTATGCTAACAGCTGCTCGATGGCAACTGAGAAACCCTAATGAACCTCGAATTAAACCCTAATCTTTGCCTATATATACCCCACTTTCAACCAATAGAGGGGATCCAACTTTTGCACCCAGCCTCCACCCCTGAAAAAGCTAAGAGTTCACAGTTGTGACTGCCAGAAGTCTAGAAGGCAAGTTTGTGGAGGAATTGCTGCTGCCCGTACCTAAGGGTAACAATTCTCAAATGCTGATTTCGTTTTCTTTTAATGATTTAGCACGACCGTTTATGATATTGCATGAAATGAATATCACATCCGATATGCATATCTCGTTATTTAATACTCATTAATTAGGATGTGTTTAGATTTAATCCGGTATTGATTAACCTGTACATTCAAGTTTTGAAACAGGTTTCTCATCCATTTCAAATGCGTAGGGATGCATAAGGCTCATTCATTAACTTTGCCATTTACTTCATACTGTCATTCCGTTATGTCCATTCATATGCATATTTGTATCAATCCACCCATAATATCAACATGTACCTGTGATATTTAGATCTAGGACATCTACATCATTTTCAAAGCATGATTTAGATCATTTATAGGCTCTCTAGTATACAGTAGTAGCATGATAGGTATAAATCGAGGCATAATACACTGTTATCTGAAAGCATATACGTGTGTGAACCCACGAAAGTGGCCTACAAGGATTTTGCAAAATAATGTGAAAGACAATAAAGGAAAGGAGTCGCCAGCTCATTTTTTAAGGAAAAGAGGAAAACCATAAAAATATTTTATTTCCAAAACCTCATGACTCCATTTTAAAGGGAAAGGCAAAGTCTTTAAAAAAACCAGAAAATTGGATTCGAGGGCTAACTTATGATGCGGGAAGGTTTTGGGCTAAGCCCATAGGCACCCGCATCGCCTGAGTTGGTCTCTTAATTTGATTGGGCTAATTTAATGACTTAATCACATGCAAATCAATATCAATCAATAAAATACAACATGCCTATCAATCACAAATCCATCCTACTCCTCTAGCAATCATATATAATAGATAAATTCATCCTAATCCACTAGCAATCACAAACATGAATCCATCCTACTCCACTAGCAATCATATGTGATGGAAAAATGAATAGAAGAAAGAAGAAAACCTAGGATACTTAGTATCCTAGGGCGGACTTGAGCATCAATTGAGCGCCTACATACCCTACATGCGATTACCAAACTAACGTGCATAAAAACCTACAAAAAAACATACTAACAATCATGAGAACATCCAATAATATCAATAAACATGATAATAAGGTCTATTTTAACCAAAAAATATTATATTTTATGTAAAATAAGAAAAAGGACATTCCTACGGCGAGCTTTTTTAAGCAAAATTATCCTAAGATAATTTCACGTAAAAAAGTTATTATGGGAAGGCACAATCATCATATCCTACGTAAAATATATATCTCCTAGAACACAATAGAAGTGATTTCATGCTTAAATACATCACAGAAAGCTCTCATGCAAAACCTTACCTAATGAAAAGGATAATTACCCTTAGAAAAGGATAATATCTCCAAAAACCCTACAAAATCCACTATATAAATGCAAACCTAGCATGATTAAACTATATGCAGCATATATAGAATAACTATGATGAGCAACAACTCACAAAACTATCCTAAACATGCTATATGAAACTTGCATAAATTTAGGGTTACCGAAACCCTAATTTCACAAATATGCTAAAAACCTATGAAACAATTCTAACACATGCTCAAACTATCATGAATATCATTCATATTATATATATTAACTAACAGAAACACCAATTCATGACAATTATCACAGCAAGTAGACAATATGAACTATGCATGATTTAAGAGGAGAGAAAAGATAACGCCTTCAAAACCTTAGTAAACTAAAGTTTTTCAGGCATATTAAACCATGAATCATCCTAAAATTATTCATAAAGCATCACAAAAGTATTGAATTGAACTAACATATGGAGCTACTACACGCCCTAGAACTATCATAAAGGAAGAAGGAGAAGAAGAAGGAGAAAAACCTAATTTCAGCAATTGAAAGCATGCTTACCTCTTGTAGAGCTTCCTTTGCCTTCAAAATCCTTGTTTTCTTGCTTGACTAGGGTTGAAGAGTCTCCCTTTGATGTTCTTTAGCTCTTCCAACTCATAACTCCCTCTTTCTTTAAGTATAAAGTGCACTTATGGTCTCCTTATGTGCTGAATATCATGTTCTTTACATAGTGGACTAACCTCTTAAACCAATGGCTAGGATTAATTCACTAAATAATGATCCCAGGGCTATTAGAGACTCTCTTGGTGCTCAAACAACTCAAAGTTACTCAATCCTAAGTGGAAACAATTTGCAAGGATGGAGGAATCTGTCAAAAGAGGAGTTAGGAGTCAGAATCCTAAGCGAAGATGGAGTAGCTCGGGTGACCAACCAGGTCTGGACGGTTAGCCATCTGGGCCTTGACGGCTGACCGTCCAACCCCGGCTGGTTACCCGGGGCCTCCTTCCAATTCGCTTCGGTTTTTACTCCTAATCTTTTCAGAAGTCCTATAAGGGTCAAATTAAGTCCAATTTTGACGAAATAAAAGCCAAAACGACCGTGGTTTGAAGGGGAACACATTTTTAGACATTTTAGGGCAAAAATCCTTAACCATGGGTGCATGGTTAGGTTCTACAAAGGCGGCTAACTATGGTGCACCACCGTCACAAAGCTAGGGTTTGCATACAAGGTTGAGCCAAATGCTTTCCAAATCAAAATTCAACTTTTTTAAATATGTTTAGGATATAAATAAAGCCCAATTGAAGTTAAATGAGAGTAAATTGAGTCAGTCTTGTGAGTCAATTCAAGCGAACCAAGAAAGGGTCTTTTAGCCAACCTGAACTATTATGAGCCGAATTGATTTTAAACCATTAATTCATCAAATTGAACCTATATATAGACTACATATATCCATATGAACTCAAGGGAACAACTCGGGACTCATTTCAAAGTCAAATGGAAAGTATACAACCTAAAAGACGATTATGCCCTCAAAGTCACAAAAGTTCTTATTGACTATTGAAATGAACTCCAAATCACTCCAAATTTCACACATATGATATTCAATACCATAGAAACTCAATGCAAAAGACTAGACTCGAAAAGAACACAAAAAGCTACATGAAATGATATACCTTAGCTAAGGTGACAAAAATGGGGTGTGACAACATGCATGACCCCATTTTGCAGATTAAACCCGTTTTCTCTTTTACAGGCAATATAGGCAGTGTGAGTATCTCTGTTAGTTTCTTGAAACCTCTTTCTTGTATATATATACATGTCCATATATCTTAATCTAATCCCTCTGTTTTTATCATTATTTACGTGCCATTAATTAATTTCAATTACATAAGTGCTTGAATAGCGATCGAATTCAATTGAGTCCTTTCTAATTAAATCCAATAAATACATGTGGGGCTCGGATTTTAGCCGGGCATAGATGGGTGCCTAACACCTTTCCATCCGCGTACCTTAGCTCCGAACCTTGGTTCTTTTGGTAATGACGAGTTGGGCCCTTGCGGGTTAATCAGCTCCAGAAGCCAAATCGGGTGGCGACTCCCTCTCTGCCCTAATCATCCGTAGTTAATGGCATACTCCTGAGCCAGCATGGTTAGGACAGGGTACTCACAACTACCATTGCAAAGCATAGGTATGCACATAGTATTGAACCAAATGCTTTCCAAACCAAAATTGATTATTCCAAAACACTTTTGAGGATAAAATACAGACTAATTAATGTCGATTTAAAGAGAATTAATTGATAATTATGAGTTGAATTGAGCCAATCCGAGATGGGTCTTTTAACCAACTTGAACCATTATAAGCCATTTTAACCTTAAGCCATTGATTCATCAAATTGAACCTAGAAATACCTTATATGCATTAATATGAACTCCAATTGACAATTTGAAGATCATTTCAAAGTCAAACGAAAAGTTTGTGAGCTAAAAGAGAATTATGCCCTTCAAGTCACAAAAGCTCTTATTTACCCTCAAGATCAACTTCAAATTGAACCAAAATTCACATCCATTATCCTTAAGACTCTAAAAAGCTAATGCAAGAGACTAAACTCAAAAACAAAGCAAAGACCTAGATGGAATGACAAACCCTAGTAAGATAGTGCAAAAATGGGGTGTGACACCCCTAACTATACCTCCCTAAAGCAACTTAGGGTGGTTAGATTCCTCAAAATTTCTCATCCAATGGATAATCTGACCATTGGATCTTCAATTCAAGTTCCCTAGATTAACCTAGGACCACCCAATCGAAGATCAAAAGGCACAAACCTTGCGATCTTCAAAACCCCTAATCTGACCTCCTAATGCAACTTGGAGTGGTTTGATTTTTAAAAATCCTTCATTCAACGGACAATCCAACCGTTGGACCTTCAATTCAAGTCCCTAAGATCTATTTGGGGCTACTTAATCAAAGATCAAAAGGCACAAACCTTATTATCTTTAAAATCCGTAATTATTACCCAAATCAGGCTTTGGGTAACTCGATTCTTCAAAATCTCTCCTTCAATCACAAATCCAACCGTTGGATTTCAAATTTAATCCATCAAGATCAATTTGAGTCCATTCGATCGAAGATTGGATGTCACTAGCTTCACAATCAAAGAAACCCTAATTAGTAGCCCTTCAAGCACCATAAGCGCGCACGAACCATTTGATTGAGTTTCTAAGAATCCCATTCTCTACACTTGGACCCAAAACAAGTTTGGAAAACCCATGTTTCAATCCACATTCAAGATCAATGGTCATATTTGATCGAATCGAAGATCGACCAAAATTGGGCGATCGGACGGTTGCAAAGTAAGGCAAACCATCGTCCTTGCCCTACCAAAATGGCCCCACCTCATCCTGATGAGGCACACCAATCGAGGATCACAAACTCCCATGGCTATGATGAAGAATCATGGCTGATTTGACAAAAAGTGGGCTCACGCCTACATTATAGGCCTGGAGAGCCCACTTTTATTGACTTTGAGCCTCTACGAACCCCTTCTGCAATTGTAAATGTGCTGCAGTGGAGAAATTCAGTTACGCCTACAATGTAGTTGTGAATAATCCTCCCAGGTAGAATGCCCTTTTCTCTATTTTGGGCCATTCTAACCCCAATGGGGAATTTCTTTCCCAAATCTTTTCCAAAATACCCTCCATACCCTCTACTTCCAAAAATGCCCTTCCAAATTACCTTTCTACTCTTAAAAATCCATTTTCCCCTATAAATAACCCCCATTTTCAATTCAAGAATACAGACTTGATACATACACAAACCCTACTCTCTCTACACTCTTCTCTACCCTCGATCCCACACCAAAGTACTACCATATCATCCCCAAGATCTCTATTCACATCATACTTCAATTCCATTAGGAGAAAGCTCCCTAATCTATCCACAAAAATCACCCTAATGCATACACACATGTATTAAACCCTCACCAATCTTCAAGTCTTTGATCGATTCCCCTCCTCAAGCGCAACTTTGTCACGACCCAAATTAATTAAGCTGTGATCAATATTAATAAAACTAGTTTAATTAAGAAAATAATTTAAAAAGCACATAGATGACACGTATTAGAAAACCTGTAATTTCAATGAAAATTTCGGCATGACCCATTCGTAAATGGAACATATTATAATAAAAACCTGTATAAAATAGTCATAAAATTTCCTGTCATCCATCATTAGTATCATCACATGCTAAATAAACCATATAAAGAGACCTACGAAATTAAAATTTTACAAACCATAAGTTATTACATGTATAATGCCCATTGGCTGAATACAAAAGTGTTTAGTTAATACATAACCATGATATTAAAATTTTTCAAGATCATAATAATGTTCCAAAATGATCGGACAAATAGTTAAGTGCAGTCATAAGCAAAACACCTAAGGCGAGGTCTCCCTAGCTATGAAGTCATTTGAAAAGGGTTTATAAAATATAGGAGTGAGTATAAAACTCAGTAGATATAATTTTCATATAAAAATAACCAAAGCATGATAATATAACCAATTTAAATCATGCTTAAAATATAATTAAAACACATGTAATGTCATGAATGACATGCGACTCATATCTATTTAACATAATCCATAATTACCGACCACTCCCACAGGAGTCTTTACGCAAAAACAGAGGATTTAAACCCAAACCTCCAAGAAGACAACATAGCATGACATCCCTACCTAGGACTGCAGTAGCCTTTATTCGGGAACACAGCACGACATCCCTACTTAGGATCGCAATACCCCAAGACCAATGGAGTGGAAAACACAGCAAGACGTCCCATGGCCGCAGTAATCCAACTCCAAAGATCCTTTAATACTTTTACCAAGTATTTATTAATTTCATTTCATACATTTTATGCCAACGAATGTCATGAAAAGACATATAAACCCATAAGCATATCAAATAAATCCAGAAATTAATCATATATAATTATTCCATAATAAGTCGTCCCATAACCACAGTAGTCCAACTCCAAAGACCCTTTAATAGTTTTACCAAGTATTTATTAATTTCATTTCATGCATTTTATGCCAATAAAGTCATGAAAAGGCATATAAACCGATAAGCATATCAATAAATCTAGAAATCAACCATATATATTTATTCCATAATTATATAACATGTTGGTCGGGCTATGTAAAACATGTAAAATATAGACCAACAACAATTTACATAGCATGTACCTTCAATATAAACTAAAATATAACAAGTATATTAACCCATATACTCCCAAATGTAATATTCCTAAATATAGGGTTATGTAACTAGACCCCCAATACATGCATTACAAAATATACATGATAATACACCCAAAAATCGTGTTAAAACCATAAATAACACAAATACTCATTTTATACAACATATATGGGCTTACATCCTAACCCATTATCATTTCTAAGGTTAAATCCTATGAAAATTACACCTACCTCAAGTATGACGCACAAAGTGTAGATAAAATGTATTGGGAGGGTGAATCTAGGCCTAAAATGCAAGAGAAGAGCTCCCAATTCCACAAAACACGCTTCAATCCTCACCAAGCATGTGTAAAACTCCAAATCCAACTCCTAGGATATGATCCCAAGCGTCCAAGTAAGGTGAGAAAGTCTAAAACCCAAGAATGCAAGAGAAAAATGAGATTTTCTCTCTCCAAACAAGCCCTATCTCTCTCTATCTCTCTCTCTTTCTTTGTGTCTCCTTCTCTCTCTAGCTCTCTAAGTGCAAAAAGACTAGATCTAGTCTTGAAGGGTCATGATATGAGGGTTATAAATGAACCCAGGGGTATATGCATCTTTTGACGCATTTTAAAAAAATTTCAAGATTTTACCTAGCTCGATCAATCGGGGTTTGAGGGCCAATCAATCGGCCTAGATAGTAGCTAACTGGAAATTCTAGAGGGCCTCAGATTGATCAACCTCAAGGCCCGCTCGATCGACCTATGCTGAATTTGTCTAGTGACTAATGCAAATGTGTATAAACTCTTATAGCACAGGCCACTACCTTATTTTCATTCAAAACATTTAAAAACAAATAACTCCCCATTTGAATCCAAATAAAATATCAGAAAAATCAAATTCCAAGTATATCAAAATCTCATTTTCATGTTTTAGTACAAAATCCGTCTCCTGACAGATTTTTCAAAAACAAACATGTGATGAACCCAATCCAAACATGCTAATAAAATCCTATAAAATCACAGATGTCTTATAATATTATAAACTTCCATTATTGCAAAAAATTATCTTTAAAAACGAAAATTTATGAAAATTCATTTTTTTCCCAACATTTAGTCAATTTTTCTATGGTCTAAAAATGTGAAATTGCAATCACATCAACATCATACACATGCAATGCCTATGTGTAATAATAACCGACAAATCAACTAATATACATGCAAATCACACATTAAAGGTGAGATTAATCTAATTAAATGACACGGGCATTACAAACTTTGAACATCAAAGGAGCACACCAAGGAAGGATTTTCAAGCCTAATCAAAGTGCAATCAACTCTACATCAACGAAAGCAAAGGTGAAAATCACCCACAATAGGTGAGCTTTCCTTTTACCCATTTTAGTTTTCCTTCAATTCTTAGTTTAACAATATTAATCTTTGCGGCCTTCAAGAAATGATTGTTACCCTTCTCCTTTCTCCTGAGTATGCACTTGGACTTCCCAATACGTGTCATGAAGGGATTAAGGTCTAATGTAGTGGGTTTGAGGTGAGAAGACCCAAAACCACCCTCCTGCATGCATTTCCTTCCCATTAGGTTGCTAGCACCCATTCTCCTTTTCTTTTGATCTCATGTGAGCTTGATTATGTGATGTGTGAAATGGAGGCTTAAATATGTCAAAAGTCAATTGGATACTTAAGAAAAATCAAAGTTGGCAAGGCTAGGTTCATGCATGTTGTAGACACCCCATTTTCATCCCCATGAGTTCATGATAGCATTTGGTTAGGTTTAGAAGCATTTAGGAGTCCCTAAGCTTTAAAGGACACTTTTGCCCTTTTAAGCCTTAGGAGAATAGGTCATCATTGCATACATATTTTTCTCTCTTTGTTGAGTCCCATCACTTGCATTTAGTTTCTAAGATCATTTTGGATATGTGTGTTAAATTTGGTTCAATTCCAGATAGGTTTGGATAGTTAATTAGAACTTTTGCGACTTGAAGGGCAATTTCGTCTTTTACTTCGTATATTTTCCAATTGACTTCCAAATTTGTTCCGGAGTGTTCCATTGACCTTATAATGATGAAATGAGCCTAATTGAAGTGCCAATTTAATTTATTGATAGGTTTTGGATTGGTTCACCACATTACCCTATGGTTAATTGACCTTTTTTCGGGTAATCGCCTCATGAAAACCCAGCTACTTGACCGTGGTTAGGGATTTTTGGTTCAAGAATATTCTAGGCTTATTCTACATTGAATCCTTGAAATTTTGCCTTTTGAATCACTCAAATTGGAGTTAAAATGAAGAATTTAAGTCTGTTTGAAGTTAGGAGTCCGCACCGAGTCAGAATTTCAAAATTTTTGGATTCTTCTCGTGTGACCGGTTCACCCCAACCAGTCCAACCGGTTACCCAAGCGTTTCATCTTGATTTATCTCTCTTTGCATTTTTGACGGAATAGGACTCTACCACTTTGAATTTCAGCCTTCTAAAGGACTTCTAAGCCTATTGGGAGGTGGTTTTGATCGAGTTGTTTAACATCCATGGGATTTAATTACAGCCCTAGATTTGTTTTATGGTGAATTAATCTTAACCATTGGTTTATATGGTTGGTTGGTTATAAATAGAGGCTCATTCATCGGCATAAGGGACTTTTAACACTTCATATTCATAAGAGAGAGAGAGACCACGAGTTTGCACACACCCATATTACTTGGAGGAGACTTTCTACTACAATTTTGAAGAGGAACTAGAAGACAATCAAGCCCAAGAGAAGGAAGAACGCAGCGAAGACTTTTGCTTTGTTATAAGTCTCCTTTGCATCCTTTTACGATTCCTTCTTCTTCTACTCCGTTCTCTGCATAGTTATGGCTTAGGATTGAATTAGGAATCATATATACTCTATATTCTAGAGTGTATATGATTCAAATATGATGGGAAAGCATGCTAGTGGAATAGGATTGCGAATTGCTTACTATTAGGATAGTTTCTCTCTTAAGGATAGAGGTACGTTTTGCATAAAAAAATCAGTTGATGTGTTTAGGTCGTTTTCTCTTCATGGTTCAATTATATGCATGATTTTAAGCATCTTTTGTATAGGACACTTGTTGTGTAAGCCTCATCTTCATAGGTGTATGGATGATTATTCTTTTCGAGGATAGTTATTGTCCTTAGAGAGTGAGGTTGTGCATAGGTGCTTTCTGGAGTGTGTTTAAGTGCGCTGTGAGTTTCTTTGCATTCTTAGGTATATATTTTACGTAGGATATGTGAAGAAATCACTCATGCGGAGTGGTTTCTACGTAAAATTATCTTCGAATAGTTTTACTTAAGAAAGCTCACCGTAAGGATGATTATTTCACATTCTTACATAAAGTACTTACCTAAGGCATCATTGTGAACCCTGGAAAACGGCCCACAAGGATTTGGTGAAAGAAATTGGTATATGGGTGAAAGACAACAAATGAAAAGGAGTCGCCACCTCGTTTTTTAGGAAAAAGAGGAAAACCATAAAAATGTTTTATTTTCAAAACCACATGACTCCATTAAAGGAAAAGCAAAGTTTTTGAAACTAGAAAATTGGATTCGGGGGTTAAGTTATGACGTGGGAAGGTTCTGGGCAAAGCCCATAGGCACCCACATCGCCCGAGTTAGTCTCTTAATTTGATTGGGCTAACTTAAGATCTTTTTCACTCAAATATCAACATATATCATCACAAGGCAGCATGCATAACATATATTCCATCCATCCATCTCATCCATGCACAATCAAACAAATAAAACAAAACAGAAAAAAGAAGAAAAGAAAAGAAAAGCCTAGGATACTTGGATCCTAGAACGGACTTGAGCCTCACGAAGAGCGCCTACGTACCATGCAGCGAAATACATGGATCAAAGTCCACGTAGTTAAAAAAGAATAGGGTTACAGCCTAATACAAACCTATGGTAAAAACCCTAGGTTTCCTTGTTCAAAAAATGTATTGAATAATCCACAATTGAAAACTTCCACAAGAGGAAAACCTTGATAGAAAACCAAAATTTTATTGATAAAGGAAACCTTTGATAATCACCATATGTTCGTATTAAGAAGTAACCCTAGGAAGGAGAAGAGAAAAGAAAGAAGAAAAGTGAATTAGGGCACTTCATACCCTACTTACCTGAGCACAAAAGCTCCAAGCATTAGCCATTTCAAGCAATAGCGGCCCTATTTGCAATAGGACAAGCATTGTACCTGTTTACACCCTTACAAGTGCACCAAATCATGCAAAGAGAGCAATATACTAATCTGGATAGAACCATGACAAGGCCTAAAATCATCCATATATTATGCAAACAACAAGAATAATGAATAACTAAGGACCCTAACTCAATCCTACATGCAATAACCCAACTAATATGCATAAAAACCTACCAAAGACACACTAACAAGCATAAGAGACTCCAATAATATCAATAAACATGATAACAAAGCACATTCTAACCAAAAAGATTATATTTTATGTAAAATATGAAAATAGGCCTTCATACGGCGAGCTTTCTTAAGCGAAACTATCCTAAGATAATTTCACGTAAAAAAAGTCATTATGGGGAGGTGCAATCAGCATATCCTACGTAAAATATATACTAGAACACAATGGAAGTAATTTCATGCTTAAACACATCACAGAAAGCTCTCATGCAAAACCTCACTCAATGAAAAGAATAATTATCCTTAGAAAAGGATAATATCTCCAAAAACCCTATAAAATCTACTACATGGATGCAAACCTAGCATGATTCAACTATATGCAGCATATATAGAATGACTATGATGAGAAATTACTCACAAAGTTAAGCTAAGCATGCTGTATGAAACTTGTGCGAATTCAGGGTTATCGAAACCCTAACTTCACAACCATGCATTAAAACCTATGAAATGACTCTAACACATGCTCAAATTATCATGAATATCATTCATATAATATATATTAACTAACAGGAGCGTCAACTCATGACAATTATCACAGCAACTCAAACATGTGAACTATGCATGATTTAAGAGGATAAAAAGAGTAACACTATCAAATCCCTAGTAAACCAGGGATTATCAAGCATATAAAGCCATGAATCATCTCAAAATCATTCATAATGCATCTTAAAAACATTGAACTATCCTAACATGTGGAGTTATATCATGCACTAAAACTATCATAGAAGCAGAAGGAGAAGGAGAAGTAGAGAATTCATGTTCAGCATTAAATAGACATGCTTACCTCTTGTAGACTCTTCCTTGTCTTTAAACTTCTTGTTTCCTTGCTTGCTTAGGGTTAAAGAGCCTCCTCTTGATGTCCTTCTAGCTCTCCAAACTCATAGCTCCCTCTCTTCTAAGTATAAAGTGCAATTAACCTCCTCCTATGTGCTGAATATTATGTCCTTTATATAGAGAACTGACCCCCTAAACCAATGGCTAAGATTAATTCATTAAATAATGATCCTAGGGCTATTAGAGACTCTCTTGGTGCTCAAACAACTCAAACTTACACACTCCTAAGCTTAAACAAGTCGTATTGGCGGAGGAAACTGTCAAAAGAGGGAAGAAAGAGTCAGAAGTTGATTTGAAGACGGAGTCTCTCAGGTGACCATCTAGGCCTGGACAGTTAGCCGTCTGGGCTTGGACGGCTGACCGTCTAGCCTCGAACGGCGGTCTCCTATTTTTGCTCCGGTTTTGACTCCCACTTGCTGTAGAAGTCCTAAAATCTTCAAATTAAGTCCGATTTTGACGAAATAAAAGCCAAAACGACCGTGTTTTGAAGGGGAACACATTTTTAAGCATTTTAGGACAAAAATCCTCAACCATGGGTGCATGGTTAGGTTTTACAAAGGTGGTTAACCATAGTGCTTCACCGTCGCTAAGCTGGGTTTGTACACAAGGTCAAACCAAATGCTTTTCCAATCGAAATTCGATCTTTCTAAACATGCCTAGGATGTAAATAAAGCCCAATTGAAGTCAAATGAGAGAAAATTGGTTGGGTCTTATGAGTCAATTTGAGAAAACCAAGAAAGGGTCTTTTAGCCAACCCGAACCACTATGAACCGAATTGATCTTAAACCATTAATTCATTAAATTAAACCTATATATAGACTCAATGTACTCATATGAACTCGAAGGAATGACTTGGGATTCATCATAAGGTCAAATGGAAAATATACGGCTTAAAAGACGATTATGCCCTTGAAGTCGCAAAAGTTCTTATTGACTATCGAAATGAACTCCGAATCACTTCAAAATTCATACACATGATATTCAACGCCATAGAAACTCAATGCAAAAGACTAGACTCAAAAAGGACTCAAAATCCTACATGAAATGATATGTCCTAGCTAGGGTGACAAAAATGGGGTGTGACAGAAGCCCCTCATTGGTGAACAAGTTTCACTTGTGAGCCAATGATCAAAGAACAACCCATTTTTGTTCGATGGATTAATCTCATTAATACCAACAAACTCAAATGGATCCATAAGTATAGACTTCGTCATATCCAAGCACACGACGATTTCATCGAAGCAAATAATTGATTGCATGCCAACATTCGTTGGTGCGCTCATGCAAATGCCTTTACCATGCACTAATTGCATTAGTGATATCCACATAGTCTTCTCATGATGCGAAACTAGTTGCACTAGTGCATCACAAGGTATCCTACCAATTGCATTGGAATTCTCAAAACAAGTTATTTCATAACAAGTAAAACTCATATATCATCATTTCATGTGAAATCATCATTGAATTGAATGTCCATCAATTCAAAACCAAGTGCATTTCATGCCAATCTCACTGGGGACAAGATAGTGAGTTATTTCATAACTCATGACTCATCATTTCGTGTGAAATTATCGTTATCACACGATTTCATGCCACTTTTAGTGGAAATAGCAAAGATAGTGAGTTATTTCATAACTCATGAATCATCATTTCATGTGAAATTATCATTATCACATGATTTCATGCCACATTTAGTGGAAATAGCAAAGATAGTGAGTTATTTCATAACTCATGAATCATCATTTCATGTGAAATTATCGTTATCACATGATTTCATGCCACTTTCAGTGGAAATAGCAAAGATAGTGAGTTATTTCATAACTCTTGAATCATCATTTCATGTGAAGTTATCGTTATCACATGATTTCATACCACTTTCAGTGGGAATAGTAATGGTAGTGAGTTATTTCATAACTCTTGAATCATCGTTTCATGTGAAATTATCTTTATCACATGATATGAGATCCCATGGCAAGTCAATTGATTCAAAATCAAGCTTATCTCTTATCATTTCATGTGAAATTATCTTTATCACATGAAATGACATTGAATTGAAAATCATTTAACTCAAAATCAAGTTCATTTCTTATCATTTCATGTGAAGTTATCTTTATCACATGAAATGACATTGAATTGAGAGTCATTCAACTCAAAATCAAGTTCATTTCTTATCATTTCATGTGAAGTTGTCTTTATCACATGAAATGACATTGAATTAAGAGTCATTCAACTCAAAATCAAGCTTATTTCATGTTATTTCATGTGAAATTATCTTTATCACATGATATAACATTGATTTGAAAGTCAATTGATCGAGAAACAAAGTGCATTTCATGCCATTTTCACATAGATAGCAAGTTACTTCGTAACTAGCATAACTCATGAATCATCATTTCATGTGAAATTATCTTTATCACATGATATGATATCACTATCATCACATAGAGAATTGAATTCCAAGATTTGAAAGCCAATCAAGCTCATTTCATGAGAAAGCTATTTATCATAGCCATAACAATTCTTCGTTATGTGGGTAAATACAATCGCCCAAGATTCAAAAATTTCAATGAAACTTGATAAACTTGGGGGATATATTCATCCATAGCTCAAGGATTGAACATAAAGTCAATTTGGAGAAGTTTAGAGGTCGCAAGCGCGCGAAACGGGGCAAACGAGCAAGGCAGGCTAGGGTGACCATCTGCCCTCAGATGGTCAACCGTCTAGGGCAAGACGGCTGACCGTCTAGGGTGGGACGGTTACCTGAGCCCACCATTGAAAAATCTGGGTTTATAAAACCCATTCCTTGCATCCTCATTCCCACATTCTCCTAGCCCGAAAATTAGAGAGTTTCTCTCTCTAAACTCACATTCCATCTTCTCCATCTCTCATTCTCTCATTTCTACTTCAAATACATTCAATCAAACATCAAATGCACATCAAACAACAACAAATCAAGCCCATTTAACAATCAAAACAACCCATTCACATCATCTTTGGAAATCAAAACCAAATCAAACCCATTTTTCACAAACCCAACTCCATCATCAAGACTGTCATCAAGCAAGGACTCAAACACCAAGTATCCATTCTATGGGGTCAAAAGCAAGTATAAGGCACCACTCTATGATGCTCCACAAGATAGGGTGTTGCTTGAACCCGACAAGCATCTCTCATTCCTTCATTCCCAACAAGAAGTAAGTTTACCCAACTTAACACTTTTCTTTTGAATCTTTCGATTCTTTTGGTGAAATTGCATTCCCATTTACTTCTTTTGAATACCCCTTGGGTTGTTGAGTGATATCCCTTGATTTGGCAAGGATTGAACACACAAATCTTTTTCATTTGAAAGCTTGAAAAATGGCATCCACCAAGTGTTCGATAAAATGCCCAAGTGAAATAAAGATGTTCAATCTTTACCGAATCAATGTGTATCAACAAGTAAACACTCGAGTAAGTAATATGCTATGATTTAGCAAGGATTGATCATACAAAACTCTTTTGTTTCAAGGCTTGGGAAGTGTCACCCCCCAAGTGTTCGATAAAATGCCCAAGTGATAAAAAAGTGTTCAATCCTTGCCAAATTAAGGCATGTGAACAAGTAAACCCATAAACATTCATTAGCAATTCATTTCATGAATAAAAACAATTTCTTGACATCTCTTAGAAAACAATTTGAAACCAATTGCTAGTGTAGGTTTATTATTTTCATGTTCTCTCAACTAACTCTTAAGGTATTTTCAACGACTATAGCCCAACTTTCAGGACATGCGCACTAGGTCCTCTATCAAAGGACTTATTGAATGGTGGCGTAACATGGAAAACTTCCAACCCATTGCCAAGGGCCATGTCGAAAAAGCCGGTTTTGGTCCATTCCTAGACTCTTTGTGGAATAACCAATGTGATAGGTAAGCATTGCTAGCCTTGTCTGAACTATGGTGGGACACCACTAATACATTCCATTTTGGCTTCGGGGAGATGACATTGACTCCCAAGGACTTTACCATGATCACGGGCTTGAGCATTAAGGGCAAGAGCTTAGAGTTCTATGAAGAGGCTTCCACAGATGAGGATTATCTCTTAACTTACCTTGGAATGGAAGTTGAGGTAATTAAGAAAGCAGTGCGCCGCACTTGGCTTTTCAACAAATTTGCAAAGCAAAGGGAGAGTGAGGGTGCGAGCCCCAATTGCATTACAAGAGTATTCCTTCTTTACATGATCTCATACACATTCTTTGCCGGTACGGGCAACCTAGCCCCTTTGGGTCTTCTTGCAAGCATGGAGGATGTTGGCAAGATTAGGAAATTCAACTGGGCAGGGGCTGCTCTAGCCACCATGTACCGCACCATGTGTTACATGTCATGCGGTGTTACCAAGGACTTCGGCAGGATGCCCTTTGTTTGGGAGGTAATGCTACTTCCTTTTTATTTATTTTCGCTCTTTCTTATATTATCCTTTCTTTCTTGACTCTTTTCTCAACTCTTGATAGGTTTGGTGCTATGAGTACCTCAACCTATGTCGCCCATCCCTTGCTGAGGAAACCATTAAATGGCCTACCCTCAAGAATTACTCCCCCAGTTATGTGTCCATCTGAGCAGCGAATCGTCATGATTACGCCTATGCTAGAGCTCACCTAGCAAGCCTCACTGCTGATATGGTGAAATTCTTTCCCTATTCTTTTCTTTTCTTTTTCCTCTCTATTTCTCATTTTGTATTTTTGAACAGATTGAATGGAATCCATGGAAGATATGGGTACCAATGCTACCCAAGCGATGCATTCCTAGCTTGATGCTGACAGACAAAAGGGTGCTTCTGGAAGGCCCCGTGGGTAGGTACTGGTACCTGGGGGAGCGAGTCTTACGACAAGTCATGGGTGATGTGAATGCAGCCATGGCTCAATGCCACCGCCACTTAACATGAGGCATGCTAACTTGATGGAGGGGGAGGAGTTGTGGGATGCTCTGAGAGGCTAGGATGCGGAGGAGTTCACTTCTCCTGACATTGCGTATGACACTTTCTGCCACTAATATCTGATGAGGCCTAGGGTGACAGGCCTCCCTCCTCAGGGGGTAAGTCTTTGACGCTTTCTTAGCTTTTTCTTTTGATAGAGACTCTATTTGATAGGTGAACATTTGCAGGGTCGACGAGCACAAGGGCATAGCTCGACAGTAGGCTCAGGAGTGGTTCCTGGCTCTGAAGAAGATGAGATGGAGGGGGATAGGTCACTACCCTTGCCTCAACCTAATTGGTACATTGATCTGTGCTGCAGGTCAAACTTCGTCAAGACCGCCATCACCCATCCTGCATTCGATGAATCCCCTAGGATCGACCCAAATCGAGAACAGGTGAGTTCTCTTTATGGGTATTTCTTTCTTTCTTTCAGCATTACCTTCAATTTAATCTTATTGATTATCCTAGGTACCTGCAGCATATGCCCAAGAGTTCATTGACCTTAGCGGGGGCTTGAGGCATGACCTTGTGAGGATGAGCTTAGCCAAATCCATGGCGGACGCTCGTCTGGATGTCATGGTAAGTTTTCAACCCATTTTAAAGTTCCCATATGTGGTTTTCAACCAACCCTATTCTCATACTTAGCTTCTTTGCAATGGATTTTGTTTATGCAGCCGCCACCAATAATGCGCCCTCCTAGAGCACCTCATGGGGGTCGTGACGGAGCTGGACCGAGCCGCAAAAGAAGCTCTGGGAGCTACTGAGTTCATTTACTTTTTTGTTGAACTTGAAGAAACAATGAGACAATGGCTATCTTTTTGCATTTCATGCTTGTGTTTTGTACTTGCCACCTAAAACCAACTTTCTTAACCCTTATTATGGATACTTGTTGTGCTTGTATGCATCTATCATGATGATGTTGTGGTGCCTTTCTTATGAAAATTTGGGTCAGTGTGAGCTCATAGGAATGAAAATGGCCTAAAAAGGCCATCTGAACGCGAAAATAGGCAAAACCGGGCGAAACAAGGCAAAACAAGGCGGAGGCCTCGGGTGACCGTCTGGCCCCGGACGGTTAGCCGTCTGGGCCTAGACGGCTGATCGTCTAGCCTCGGATGGTTACCCGAGGTTGACGAGTTTTTTCGTGATTTTTCAGGTTTTTTCCTATTTTGACGATTCTACTCCTTCTAGGACTCGAATTTGTGACCCTTCCCCTATAAAAACACATGAAGGGAGTCTTCTAACTCACCTATTTTCATTGAAAATAATTATGGAAGCCTTGGATGGGTTCTTAAGAGGGTTTTTGGTAGTCATGGCTGCTAAAGACAAAACTGAGTTTAAGCGCTTCGGCTTGGAACCATTGCTCTCCATAAGGTACATGAAGCTTGAGACGACTCTTCTCACTGCGGCTACATATTTCTGGGATCCCAAAATCCATGTCTTTCGATTCAATTATGAAGAATTTTGCCCAACCATGGAAGAATTCAGTGCATTATTTGGAGTTTTGCCCGCAGGGCCATTCATCCTTCCTACACCTCGCTCGGATTACCTCGCTTCCTTCTTGGATTTTCTTGGCATTCCTCAAAGGGACGCAACGATCTTTGTAAAGGACCATATGGTAGACTTACTGAAGTTAGCAACCTCATTCTTAGCTCATGATAGCGAAGGTACTCTGACTTTCACCCCTCAAATTCAGCGTGCACTCGCTTTTTGCTTAATTGGTCGCTTCCTCATCTCCACCAGCACTCTTCAAGCCCCTGTTCAAATATGTGAGTTGATTGCCCTTCTTCTCAAGTGACATAACATCATTCCCTTGGTACTAGCTGAAACCTTGAATGGTTTAGATAAGGTTCATGGCAACCCTAAAGCGCCTCTAGGAGGTAGCCCCTTTTTATTGCAAATGTGGCTGCTCGAGCGCTTGAATTTTCTATCTCCCACCACTATCAATTCATACAAGCCCCAGCACTTCTGTCTGCGCCGAGTTGAATTCCCTGGGCCATTCTCTTTAAGAGATTGGTTAGGTTATTTCCAAACACTGTTATGGCGGAACATTAAATGGTATGTCTTCATATGGGGGTGTAAAGAGCAGGTACTTTTTCGAACCTGGGGATGTGCTTTTGTCAAACTCATAGGGCTGAGATTGACTTCCTTCTATTGGACTTCGAGAATTCTTCGCCAGATGGGCACCATGCAAACCATACCGTCCTTAACAGAACCTTGTTGCTCCGTGGAACCTATCGGTCCTACCATGATCAAGTGGGCGAGGACTCGCTAGCCTACAGACCTAAAATTGACTCGAATTGCCAACACTGAAGGACCTTTCGAGATGAGTGAAGAATATAAGCAATGGTTGAAGGATGATTTGGGCGAAAGGGAGGCTTCCCGTAGAGAAAGAATTTATGACCTCATCAAGGACACGAGACTTGGACTTTGCAGAGAAGACATTCTTGAGGCAGTAGAAGCAGCACACAACCATGACTTGCGAAAAAAGAGAAGACTTGAGAGAGAAAGACAGAAGACAAACAAGATGACTCTAAAGAAACTCAAGAGGACTTAAAGACTCAAGAAACAGAATATCTATGGCATGTCAATAGCTCCTTTACTTAACACCAATAAATTGTTATATCAAACAATTAGTTTCGAATGAATTGCCAATAATAATCTACTTTTGAGATTTTTCTTGTGATTGTGTTGTTTGGACCGCACCCAAAGTAACTTCATGGGCTGCCTACGTATCCTCGTTTTCTTTTTTTCTTTTTTTTTCTTTTTCTTTTTTCCTTTTTCTTTTTCTATCTTTTTTTTTTCTTTTTTTCCTCTTTTTTCTTCTTTTTCTTTTGGGGAATCAGGTCCTCGTAGTTCAAATGCCTTAACTTTTGCCTAGGCCGCCCTTACAGGTTTTCAACCTAGCAGGCCTTATACATAATACTTCTTTAATTGATCCAAATTGGTAGGACAAGCGAACTCGATCCCATCCAAATCCATAAGTCGAACAGCCCCTGCTGGCAATATTTCCTTGATGACGTACGGTCCACCCCAACTCGGTTTGAACTTTCCTCGTGGATCGAAAATTGGAGCTCGGATCTCTTTCGACACTAAATCCCCTTTCTTCAAGCCTCTGTCTTTGACATGTTTGTTGAATGCCCTCGCGACTCTTCTTTGGTACCCTTGCACGTGGTATAGATCCCTCAATCGCCTTTCATCTAGCAATGCCAACTCATCATAACGACTTTTGATCCAATCCACCTCTGCTAGCTGACTTTCCACAGCAACCCTTAACGAAGGAACTTCTAATTCCACTGGTAGAACGGCATCCATTCCATACACTAGAGCATACGGCGTAGCCCCTGTTGACGATCTGACTGACGTTCTGTACCCCTATAATGCCAATGGTAGTTTCTCATGCCAATCAATGTACGTGTCGGCCGTTTTTTGTAGTATTTTCTTAATGTTCTTGTTGGCGGCTTCCACTGCACCATTAGTCTGTGGGCGGTACAGGGACGACAAGTGGTGAACGATCTTATATTTCTGCAAGAGTTCTTTAGTTTCGTTCTGAAAATGCTGACCGTTATCTGAAATGACCTCATGCGGTACCCCATATCGATAGATAATGTTGAGCTGTATGAACTGCGCCACCTTTTTAGCATTTAAAACTTTGAAGGAAGCTGCTTCCACCCACTTGGTAAAGTAATCGATGGCTACCAAGATGTATTCATGACCATTGGATGCCTTCGGCTTGATCTGCCCGATGATATCTATTCCCCATACTGCAAATGGCCATGGAGTTGACATGCTTGTTAAGGGCATGGAGGGCAAGTGTTGTCCGTTGGTGAAGAGCTGACTCTTATGGCATTTCTTAACGTGGGCATAGCAATCCCTTTCCATTGTAGACCAATAATACCCTAGCCTCATGATCTTCTTAGCCAGCATGTATCCATTCATATGTAGAGCCCCCACTCCTTTATGGATTTCTTTGATGAGTTTTCTAGCTTCTTCCTCCGTGACACACAGCAAGTGAATCCCGTCGTAAGACCTCCGGTACAGTTTTCCTCCACATACTACATAATGGCTTGCCAATCTCCTCAGGGTTCGCCTATCCACACGAGATGCTTCCTCTGGATATTCCCTTTCCTCAATGAGCCTTCTTATGTCATAAAACCAAGGGTGGTTATCTATTACCTCCCCTTCTCGAATGGAACAGCAATAAACAGGTTTCTCTCTGCATTCGATCACGAGTGGTTTCACGCTTCCCCTTTCTGGTATTTCCACCATTGAAGCTAGAGTTGCTAAGGCATCAGTGAACTGATTCTTATTTCTTGACAAGTAATTAAACTCGATCTCTGCAAACTCTTTGGTCAATGCTTCCAAATAGGCATGATATGGCAACAGCTTCTCGTTGCGAGTTTTCCACTCCCCTTTTATCTGGCAGATGATCAATGCTGAATCCCCGAATACCTCGAGTTCTTTTATTCCCAACTCTAACGCAGCTTCCAATGCTAGGATGCAGGCCTCATACTCCGCAATATTGTTGGTAGTTTCGAACCCCAATTTGACTGCTAACGGCGTGAAGGCTTCTTCAGGCGAAACTAATAGCACTCATATTCTATATCCCCTTCTGTTTGCAGCTCCGTCGAAGTAGACTCTCCAAACTTTCTTCTTGATTTCCAGGATGTCTTCATTGGGGAACTCATCATTGAATTGGGTTGATGATGACACAGGGCAACTTGCCAAGTGGTCTACAACAACGCTTCCTTTAATAGACTTCTGCGCTAGGTACTTTATGTCGAATTCATTAAGGAGAAGCGACCAGCGAGCGGTCCTGTACGATAGGACTGGTTTTTCTAGCAAATACTTCAAAGGATCCAATCGACTTATCAACAGGACTTCGAAAGACATCATGTAATGACGGAGTTTTTGGGTGGCCCACACCAATGCTACGAAAGCCTTTTCCAACGCATTATACTTTACTTCATAATCTGTCATTTTCTTGCTCAAATAGTAGATGGCATTTTCCTTTTTCGACCCTTCAAGGTATTGAGCTAACATGGCTCCCGTCGCGGTTTTAGTAACCGTTAAGTATAACAATAACGGTTCACCTTGCCGTGGGGGAACCAAGATTGGGGGATTGCTCAGATACCTTTTAATGGTCTCAAAGGCTTCTTGGCAATCCTCGTTCCATTCCTTGGGCACACCCTTCTTAAGTAGCTTGAAAATCGGCTCACACACTATGGTCAGATTAGCGATAAAACGGCTTATGTATTGAACTCTCCCCAGGAAACCCCGGATCTGTTTTTCCGTCCTTGGTGGCTCCATCTCCGTGATAGCTTTTATCTTCCCTGGATTAACCTCAATTCCCCTCTGAGTGATCATGAAACCCAACAGCTTCCCTGCGGTGACTCCAAAGGCACACTTCTGAGGATTCAATCGAAGGTTGTATTTCTTTGCCCGTTCTAAGAACTTCTCCAATGCTGCGAAATGTCCTTCCCGGTCTACAGATTTGACTATCATGTCATCCACATACACCTCTACTTCTTTATGGATCATATCATGCAATAGGGTCGTAGCAGCTCTTTGGTAAGTGGTCCCGGTGTTTCTTAAGCCAAAAGGCATTACCTTATAGCAATACGTGCCCTACTGCATGATAAAAGCCATCTTTTCCATGTCTCGAGGCACCATCTTTATCTGGTTGTAACCGGAGAACCCATCCATGAAGGAAAGAAGAGCATAGCCTGCTGTATTGTCCACCAACACATCGATATGCAGTAGAGGGAAATCATCCTTCGGGCTCGCAGCATTAAGGTCGCGGAAGTCAACACACATTCGCACTTTCCCATCTTTTTAGGTATAGGCACTATGTTAGATAGCCATTCAGGGTACTCCACAACTTGGAGAAACCCGGCATCTAATTGTTTAGTTACCTCTTCTTTTACTTTCAAAGCCTATTTCGGTTTTAATCTTCTTAATTTCTGCTTTATAGGCTTTTTAGTGGGATTAGTGGGGATGTAATATTGTACAATATCTGGATCAATACCAGGCATATCCTCATAAGACCATGCGAAGGCCTCTACGTTGGCTTTTAGAAGTATTGTCAATTTTTCTTTTTCAGCAGGCGAGAGAGTTATCCCAATTTTAATTATCCTTGGCAATTCATCTGTCCCTAGATTGATTGATTCCAATTCATCCATGTTAGGTTTGGTAACGCCCCTTTTCCTTTGCTCGACGAGCTCCGGGGGACGTCATTCCTAGGATCTATATTCATGCCATAGATATCCATAGAAGAGAGAAAGGAAACACTGCAAATAATGAAAAGAAACACACTTTATTGACTGAACTAACAAAACAAAGAAAAGAAAACACACGTGCCACAACTAGGGAACGACTCCTAACTCCACAAGGTGGGCTAGGCAGACACACTTTATTTGAAAGGAAAACTAAGACAAGCTACTAAGGAACCTACAAGATACTATTAGGTAAGTTGAGATCCTCGCCCTCGAGAATTTCTACAATGGTACCCTCTTCAAGATACCAATTAAGGAGCAGCACGGCTGCATGGTGAATTGAAGAACACTCGAGATCCGATTCCTCCACAGCAAGAACCGTATCTTGAAACATTGTAATCATGGCTTCCGAATCCATCTGTTCTGCCCAGTCCTCGCTCTTCTCTTCCCAATAGTCATTCTTGATTGCTTCACTATCAACCACTGTAGCAGTAATGGGATACCACTCAGTGAAGAATATCTCGAAGCCTGGAACTCTTGCCTTGGTTACTTTGTCAATGGATGGTTTGGGGAATCCACAGAATAGAAAATCATCCCCTTCCTTAACAAAGTAGCCATTCAAGGTAGGTCGGTATGGCGAGATTCTAATATCTGGCACCCTCCCCTCTGCTTTTGCTTTGACCCTTTCTCTGCTTCTCTGCAACATCTCCATATGGTCTTTCTTGGAAGGCTCATACCCCAACCCGAAGGTGTAGGTGACAATGCGGCTCTGAACGGATACCGGTATGCCTTGCTGACAGCGTTCTAATCCCATGCCTGGGAAGAAACTCATTTTCTTCATTATATTTCCCACATGTAAGGTGTCATGAGGGAAAAAGTCGAGAGGTATCAACTCTCTCTGCTTTGGCTCTTTCTCTATGCATTGAACATACTCGAATCCGGACAATGGTGTTCCGACGGGCTCGGGCTTGATCTCGCAAATGGGTACCCCCGACAACTTCAAGTCATAATCACCTTAGATTGTGACGATGGCCCCTTCGTAAGGGAACTTGACTTTTTGGTGTAATGAAGAAGGGACAGCCCCTGCAGGATGAATCCAAGGCCTCCCCAACAAGAGATTGAAGCATGACGGGACATCCAGCACTTGGAACTCCACTCTGAATTCTGTAGGTCCCATAATCAGCGGCAAGGTGACCACTCCAATCACTTCTCTGCGGGTGTTATCATAGGCTCTCACTGTTTGCCCGGATGGCACGAAGTCCGTAGGATCCAATCCCAAGACGGTGGCAGTTCTGAGAGGGCACACATTAAGAGCGGAACCATTGTCAATCAGGACTGTTGGAACTCTCTTTCCCATAGTGTCGACAGTGATGTACATGGCTTGTGAATGGCTAGGTCCGCTTTTAGGTAGGTCTGCTTCTGAGAACACAATGGTCGAGTTCTTCGAGGTTGGATTCACCAAATTCACCAAATTTTTCGGAAATGTGTCGACGAAAACCTGAATCTGGTTAAGCAATTTCAAGATGGTTTGCCTGTGCTTGTAAGAGGCCATGAGCAAACCCCATATAGTGATGTTGGCATTGGTCTTTCTCAATTGCCTAAGCACTTCGTCCTCCTCTTCTTGCAAGTCGAGGTGGTGATTGCCTTCCAAGTCTCCCAATGGGTTGTCAGATTCTAAGTGTGGAGGCTTGAAATGGCGACCCCCTCTAGTTATGTGCTCTACCTCATCATCGCTCAACCATGTATCCCCAATCTCACCTACGTCACCCATGAGATCATCCCATGTGATCATGTTGATCTCCTCCATTTGAACTTCCTCTGGTAACTCATCCCAACCTGTGGGGATTATAGGCTCATCGGGGATGGGGTTGGGGTAGAGTACATAGTAATCAAACTTTCTGGGCGACTCTCCCAGCAAACCCACTTTAGGATCTCCTGCCTCGAACCTTTCTCTCAATTGTTGTTGCACGGACTTCTTTGGCAATACCAAAACCTTTTGATCAATAAGGTCTTGAACCACCTTTTTTAATATAACATAGTTCTCTGTATCATGCCCGGGTGCCTGATGGTACAAGTAGAATTGGTGAGGAGTCGAAGGTCTCGGCTTTGGACGGTGTGGCAATATGAGCCCTTTATCACAACATTGGTGGAAAACTTGAGTCAAGGTCATGGGAAGTGGTGTGTATTGCCTTATGGGTTGACGGGATTAGGACGAGTCAAGCTCGATGGCATTTATGTTGTTGGGAGGAGGCATATTGTGAGTGGGGAGGGGATTTCGAGTGACATTTGGGCGATTTGGTGCGGTGGGTGGTGAAATGATCTGCTTGTTAAGCAAATCTTGGATTTCATGGTGGAGGCGATAACAACGGTTGGTTGAATGGCGTTTGGTTTGGTGGAACTTGCAATACTCGTTTTTATTGTAGTTCTTGGGCAATGGGTTTGGTGGAAGCCTTGGGTCGTGGGGTTTCAAGAGGTCACGGCTTCTCAGCTTTTCAAAAACTCTTTCGAGTGGCATGTATAGCGAGGTGAATTAGCGAGGTGAGGTGGAGTCATTTAGGGAGAAAGGGCGAATGGGTTGGGTAATGGTATTGACCTCAGCATTGGGTTTTCCTCCAAAGTTTGTCCTTCGACTCCTTTGGACCTCCTCCGTTTTGATTATTCCATCGGCGATTGCATCTTCAACCTGTGCGCCAGCTCCAACAAGAGCCTTGAAGTTCGGAAAGTAGTGAGCAAAGAGGTGCTTATGATATACAGGCAGCAAGTTCTTCACCACCAACTGAATCTGATCTTCGTCATTCAATCTATCTGTTATTTTTTGGAAGCCTTTTGTCTCCACCTAGTGATGAAGGCAGAGAAAGTCTCATTAACCCCTTGCTTAGTGGTTTCCAAATCCCTTCGCGTGACATCCACTTCGATGTTATACTTGTAATGGTCCGTGAATGCATTGCACACATCCTCCTAAGTCTTGGTTCTGTTCTCCTCCAATGACAAAAACCATTTCAAGGCGGAACTCGCTAATGACTCGTGAAACATTTGAGCCAATAACTTATCGTTCGCCCCTCGAGGGTGCATAGCTCGCACATACATCTTGAGGTGCGTCTTAGGACAGCCTATCCCATCAAATTTTTCCAATTCCGGCATCTTGAACTGTAGTGGAATGCAAGCTTTTGGGAACAAGGACAAAGTGCGGATGTCCACCATATCATCAGATCTGCGGATTCCCTTCAGAGTTCGTTCTAAAGCTTTGACCTTGTTTGCTAGGACGGTTGAGCTCTCTATTGATATGGCTTTGGTTTCCCCTTCCTTGGTCTTGGGTGGTTCTCCCTCCTCTCCTAATGGTTCCTCAGCAGATTCGGAATCATTGGATCCTTGATTGTTGTCAACGGCACAGGCCCTAGATTCAGGTTCAGAGTTCTTCTGTTGAATGTTTTGAGCTAACTTGAGTACGGTCTCAGATACCTGGGTAGTGTGATCAAGCTTTTCCATGATAGCTTTCAAAGTGGCCTCAAGGTTGAAACCCCGGTTGCTAGTTCTTTCCTCAGCCATATCCGACTCAGTGACAGAATCAGCACTGATTAGGCGCCCTTGTTGATTACGGATCCAAGCCAGCATGTCTCTCCCTCTAACATAAGGGAAACACTCAATTTTTCAGCCTAAGGGTCCATCCTAAGCTTCCATAATTATCTCAAAATTTTTACAACGTACACCCTTAATTAGTTCTCTTAACCAATTACCCTTGTGGGGTTCATGGGGAAGGGTACGTATTAAGGATGTAAGATGTAAAGTCTCCTTTAATTACCCATTCAATCAACAAAGCATGGCAACACATCACAAACACGGTAGCATATCATTACAACAATGTGTGTACATATAGGTGATCCAACGGTGTCCTAGAAGGCCCATTACATGCAATTCTTTCTTTTAAGAGGGTAGGCTAGGGTCCTCAACTTTGCTTGTACCAATCTTTATACCTAACCACATGTGACATCAAGAATGTCACGTGGGTCCAACAATACGTGATTGATCCATTTGATATACCCAAGGGCAAGCCTAAGGGTACTTGGCAAGAGAGGTTTGATAGCTTCGCCCAACACATGGAATCAGGAAAACCAAGGCCGAACTAGGCTATCAGTTGGCAAGGATACATCGAGGGACAATCGAGTGATCATGCAACAATCGCTCACACAATGCAATAAATGAAAGCACAAAATCAAGCGGATGCAATGTAATTGATTTTAATTAACAATAAGAAATTAATTTAGCCCAATCAAATTAAATGAGTCTAGCCCTCGGTATCCCTAGTGAAGTCGCCAAACTGTGAACCCCGGAAAACGGCCCACAAGGATTTGGCGGAAGAAATAGTATGTGTGGGTGAAAGACAACAAATGAAAGGGAGTCGCCACCTCGTTTTTTAAGAAAAAGAGGAAAACCATAAAAATGTTTTATTTTCAGAACCACATGACTCCATTAAAGGAAAAGCAAAGTCTTTGAAACCAGAAAATTGGATTTAGGGGCTAAGTTACGACGTGGGAAGGTTCTGGGCAAAACCCATAGGCACCCACATCGCCCAAGTTGGTCTCTTAATATCATCACAAGGCAGCATGCATAACATATATTCCATCCATCCATCTCATCCATGCACAATCAAACAAATAAAACAAAACAGAAAAAAGAAGAAAAGAAAAGAAAAGCCTAGGATACTTGGATCCTAGAACGGACTTAAGCCTCACGAAGAGTGCCTACGTACCATGTAGTGAAATACATGTATCAAAGTCCACGTAGTTCGAAAAGAATAGGGTTACAGCCTAATACAAACCTATGGTAAAAACCCTAGGTTTCCTTGTTCAAAAAATGTATTGAATAATCCAAAATTGAAAACTTCCACAAGAGGAAAACCTTGATAGAAAACCAGAATTTTATTGATAAAGGAAACCTTTGATAATCACCATATGTTCGTATTAAGAAGCAACCCTAGGAGGGAGAAGAGAAAAGAAAGAAGAAAAGTGAATTAGAGCACTTCATACCCTACTTACCTGAGCACAAAAGCTCCAAGCATTAGCCATTTCAAGCAATAGCGGCCCTATTTGCAATAGGACAAGCATTGTACCTGTTTGCACCCTTACAAGTGCACCAAATCATGCAAAGAGAGCAATATAGTAATCTGGACAGAACCATGACAAGGCCTAAAATCATCCATACATCATGCAAACAACAAGAATAATGAATAACTAAGGACCCTAACTCAATCCTATATGCAATGACCCAACTAATATGCATAAAAACCTACCAAAGGCACACTAACAAGCATAAGAGACTCCAATAATATCAATAAACATGATAACAAAACACATTCTAACCAAAAAGATGATATTTTATGTAAAATATGAAAATAGGCCTTCCTACGGTGAGCTTTCTTAAGCGAAACTATCCTAAGATAATTTCACGTAAAAAAGTCATTATGGGGAGGTGCAATCAGCATATCCTACGTAAAATATATATACTAGAACACAATGGAAGTGATTTCATGCTTAAACACATCACAAAAAGCTCTCATGCAAAACCTCACTCAACGAAAAGGATAATTATCCTTAGAAAAGGATAATATCTCCAAAACCCCTATAAAATCTACTACATGGACGCAAACCTAGCATGATTCAACTATATGCAGCATATATAGAATGACTATGATGAGAAATTACTCACAAAGTTAAGCTAAGCATACTGTATGAAACTTGTGCGAATTCAGGGTTATCGAAACCCTAACTTCACAACCATGCATTAAAACCTATGAAACGACTCTAACACATGCTCAAATTATCATGAATATCATTCATATTACATATATTAACTAACAGGAGCGTCAACTCATGACAATTATCACAGCAACTCAAACATGTGAACTATACATGATTTAAGAGGATAGAAAGAGTAACACTATCAAATCCTTAGTAAACCAGGGATTATCAAGCATATAAAGCCATGAATCATCTCAAAATCATTCATAATGCATCCTAAAAACATTGAACTATCCTAACATGTGGAGTTATATCATGCACTAAAATTATCATAGAAGAGGAAGGAGAAAGAGAAGTAGAGAATTCATGTTCAGTATTAAATAGACATGCTTACCTCTTGTAGACTTTTCCTTGTCTTTAAACTTCTTGTTTCCTTGCTTGCTTAGGGTTGAAGAGCCTCCTCTTGATGTCCTTCTAGCTCTCCAAACTCGTAGCTCCTTCTCTCTCTAAGTATAAAGTGCAATTAACCTCCTCCTATGTGCTGAATATTATGTCCTTTATATAGAAAACTGACCCCCTAAACCAATGGCTAAGATTAATTCATTAAATAATGATCCTAGGGCTACTAGAGACTCTCTTGGTGCTCAAACAACTCAAACTTACACACTCCTAAGCTCAAACAAATTGTATTGGCGGAGGAAACCGTCAAATGAGGGAAGAAAGAGTCAGAAGTTGATTTGAAGACGGAGTCTCTCAGGTGACCATCTAGGCCTGGACGGTTAGCCATCTGGGCTTGGACGGCTGACCGTCCAGCCCCGGACGGTTACCCAAGGGTCTCCTATTTTTGCTCCGGTTTTGACTCCCACTTGCTGTAGAAGTCCTAAAATCTTCAAATTAAGTCCGATTTTGACGAAATAAAAGCCAAAATGACCGTGTTTCGAAGGGGAACACATTTTTAAGCATTTTAGGACAAAAATCCTCAACCATGGGTGCATGGTTAGGTTTTACAAAGGTGGTTAACCATAGTGCTTCACCGTCACTAAGATGGGTTTGTACACAAGGTCAAACCGAATGCTTTCCCAATCGAAATTCGATCTTTCTAAACATACCTAGGATGTAAATAAAGCCCAATTGAAGTCAAATGAGAGAAAATTGGTTGGGTCTTATGAGTCAATTTGAGCAAACCAAGAAAGGGTCTTTTAGCCAACCCGAACCACTATAAGCCGAATTGATCTTAAACCATTAATTCATGAAATTGAACCTATATATAGACTCTATGTACTCATATGAACTCGAAGGAATGACTCGGGATTCATCCTAAGGTCAAATGGAAAATATACGGCTTAAAAGACGATTATGCTCTTGAAGTCGCAAAAGTTCTTATTAACTATCAAAATGAACTCTAAATCACTTCAAAATTCATACACATGATATTCAACGCCATAGAAACTCAATGCAAAAGACTAGACTCAAAAAGGACTCAAAATCCTACATGAAATGATATGTCCTAGCTAAGGTGACAAAAATGGGGTGTGACAATCATGTTAGATTTTCTTTTCATGTTTAGGATTGTTATATGATATTTTCATCATGATGATGCCTATTTAGCATGTTTTTGATAGTTTTGTGCATGTTAGGGTGTGTAGAACATATAGGAGCATATAGGAGCATATTAGGATTTTATCTCTCTTTTGGTTTTTGTTATTTGCATGAGTATTAGGTCATTATATGCATGTTTAGTATTCTGTCCAGATTTGATTTAGGTCTCCTAATGATTATTTGAGCATGAATATAGTTGGTATGAGCTTAATAATTTCCCTATAGAATACATGGGGTGATTAATTGGTGTTTTCTCGATGTTTTGGGATAATTTGCATATGATAAGTGGTTCATGGTAAGTCTTTTGTGAATTTTTCTCTTCTCCCCCCTTGGGTTATTGTCTTTACTTTGGATTACAAGTCCTAAGTTTCCAACTCTCTTAAAATTCTGTTTTAATTAGAGTTCTATCTCTTTTAAAATTCTACTTTTTCTCAAACTCATTTTTAATTAGAGTTCTATCTCTTTTAGAATTCTACTTTTCTTAAACTTCTTTTCGGATAAGAGTTCTATCTCTTTTCAAATTTTATCTTCTCTTAAATTCCTTTTTTTGGAAGTTCTTCTTTTCTTTTAAAACTCTTCTTTTCTTTTAATGGAAACTTAGGGTTTATAGTTCATTATAAAGGGAGTAACCCCTTCTCAATCGAACTACGTGGACTTTAATCCTTACATCTTTGCATGTAAGGTACTTAGGCGCTCATTTGATGTTCAAGTCCGCCCTAGGATGCTAAGTATCCTATGTTCTCTTTTTCTTTCTTTTTATCCATTTGTCCATCACATATATGCTAGTGGAGTAGGATGGACCCATGCTTCATCATTTATCCATCACATATTTGCTAGAGGAGTAGGATGGACCCATGTTTACTCATTTATCCATCACATATATATGATTGCTAGAGGAGTAGGATGGATTTGTTTCTTATTCTCTGTGTCTCTTACTTGCTTTCCATATCTCTCTTATTTGTTCATGGATGTTTACATACTTTATGGATGTTTATATGCTTTATGGATGTTCATGGATGAATGTGGATTATTTATGGATGATTCTTTGCATATGCATGGTGACTAATTAGGAAGTGATTGAAATAGCCCATATAAATTCAGAAACCCATTTTGGGGCGATGTGGGTGCCTATAGGATGTTTCCTAGAACCTTCCCACATTGTAACTTAGTCTCCGAATCCTCTCTTGTTTTGATTAGACCTGCTTTTCCTTGATCAGAGTCGTGGTTTGTTTTCAAAGGTTTTCTTTAAAAACTTTTTTATGGTTTTCCGCTTTTCCTAAAAATGAGGTAGCGACTCCTTAATTGATTGTTTTTGTAGACCTTTTAAAAACCAGATTTTTATTAATTTAAATCTCTACAAGTCTTTTTAAAAGAAGGGTTTTTTCCTTCCTCCCCTGGATCGAAACCCGTGGTTCACACATGCATGCATATTGTTTCACTAATCGTTTACTTGTTTTCCTTGTTGGTAAAACTAACAACTTTAACCTAATTAATCCCATTGCAAAGGAGTTCATGGACCTAATTGAATATCCCCATGCTTGGAAAAATGCAAGGACATCCTCAATCCATTCAAAATGGTTGCTAACTACTAACTTCTGACTACTAACTATCTAACTACTAACATTTAGAAGTTGTGGTCGTTTGACCCTCTTCTGGGTTGTAGTCCTCGGACTCTATCCCCAATGCTTGAGCAATTTTCTTCTTTTTTTTTCTTTTTCTTCTTTCTGACTACTAACTGTCTAACTACTAACATTTAGAGGTAGTGGTCGTTTGACCCTCCTCTGGGTTGTAGTCCTCAGACTCCATCCCCAATTCTTGAGCAATTTTTGGTACGTTGTGGTCACTGGACCCTCCTTTTGTATACTTGTGATTATCAAAGCAATAAATATGCATTCATGAGTTCCGAGTCTTGCCAAAATTGATGATGTTTTTGTGTCTATTGATATTTTAATATGTTTATTTCAAGGTTTCACACAATGAGATGTTAGTTTATCAATAAGCATGTTAATGAATTCAAATTATAGGACCATGAGGAAGCTAGCATGCTATGGATACTACAACAATATGGGGAATTGGTGACAAATTTTTTTGTAACAAACTCAATTTCATCACGAAAATGGCACCTTTTGTGACCACATTACCAATCGTCGCAAAAAAGCCATAAAAAAGGTAAATGGCGACGAAACTAGAATGTCGTCGCTAAAACTTGTCACAAATACTTTGGTGCCAAAATTATTTGTTGGCACCATGCGGCGGGAAATACTTTTTGCGACAAAACTTTGATTTTGTCACCCAAAAGAATACTTTTTGCGACCAAAGTGAGGTTTGTCACAACAGTATGCCTCTTTTGTGACAAAGATCAAGATTGTCACAAACATGGGAAATACCTTTTGAGACAAAACCTCAATTTTGTCACCAAAGAAAATACATTTTTCGAAAAGAATACTTTTGTGATGAAAGTAATGTTTGTCGCAAAAAATATGTCTTTGTTGCGACAACGATAAAGATTGTCATAAAAGATGGGAAATACCTTTTATGACAATGCCTCAATTTTGTCACCAAAGATAGTACCTTTTGCAATGAAATTCAGGTTTGTCACAAAATTTATATCGTTGTTGCGACAAAGCTTCAATTTGTCGCAAAAGATGGAAAATATTTTTTGGGAAATCTTTTGGCAACGAAATCAAGGTTTTGTCACAAAAATAAATATCTTTTTGCGATGAAATCAGAGTTGTTGCAACAAGTATATCCTTTTTGCGACAAACTTTAGGTTTGTTGCAAAATGTGAGAAATTGTTCCTTCGACGTTAAATATTCCGGAATTTGCTGGGCACAAAAATTGATCTCCAAACTTTGCTCAATTAGATATAATTAGTTTATTATATGCTATGAAATTGGGAAAAAATAATCAAAGAATTTGGACCTAAAAAAGGCTAATAATTATAATATACATATGTTTAAATATAAATTTAAATATAATATACATATGTTTAAAAAAGAGCTAATGTGGAGAAGAGGTGAGGAACTTATTGTATTATTAGTGGTTTATTGCTCAAATCTTGCTAACTTCATAAAATCTTTTTTTTTTAAACGCATGGTTTATAGTTAACCACCAGTTCAACGTACAAACTAATCAATTAGTACTACTACAATAATCAAAATAGATCACTATAAAAAACCGTGATCTATTACAATAAATCACGATTTTTTACCGTGATTGTTTTTTTACCAAAAGTGTGATCTATTAAGGTATCATCTAAAGTGTCCACATTAGATCAGGTTGTTTACCGTGTTCTTTTTTTCAAGAATCCTGATCAATTGGAAGACAAAGATCACGGTTTTGCCCAAATTGTGATATCTTCCTCAAATGAAGAACACGGTTTTTTCTCAAACCGTGATCTATATTGCAAAAAGATCACATTAAGAAACCATGATCGATTCTCACCATTTTTTTTTTTTTATTTTTTTTGGTTTTTAAATTTATTTGGAAACCTGTATTGCTTCTAGTAAGTGAGGAACCTGTTAGTATTATTTCAATCACATTTCAACTATTAAATTTATCATGCAAACACAATTCAAGCTAGCATTATAAATTACAATTCTATTAGTTAGTATAAGAGGTACGCATCTCATAAATGAAAGATATCACATACATTAATTAGATAGCCAAATTAGTAAACAATCTGATGTATGAATCTCAAACTAACTGCCAATTACTTTTAAAAAAAAAAAAAAGACTAAAAAAACTATTACTCTCCCCATATATAGAAAAAGAAAATCCTAAGACTTTGATGATTGAAGCCTTCAACGAACTCCGTAACACGTACATGAAAACTGCACGCCTTCACTGAATACTTCAATGCCTTGATTTATGCTTGGACATCACCCAATTCTCTATCTTGTCTGCAAATATTGCACACAACAATTTCAATTAAATGCTAGCTAGCTAGGCAAGAGATGATACAAGCTAATGCTTGTTTACAAAAGCTTATCATATGTACCTTTGCTCCCAAAACTGATCATACATATTCTTGAATAAAGTTAATCCACTCAACTCTCACTTCATCAATTTCCTCGAGTGTGTAAGTATCTTTTCCATTGAACGACAAAACATAAAAATGAAGTTAAATATTTTCACGAGTAATTTGTAACAAGATCATGAATGTCAAAAAGATATGATCAAATCACATTTTCTTCAATAGGGATGCTTTGATTTTCAATTAGTTCTTTCATGTATCTCATCACATAATACCCGCATTCCACGTCGTTCAATTGTTTAGGGCACTACATAAAAGTGTAAATAATGACATTAGTTAAGTTTACTATTTAAATATTTTTATTTAGAACCAAAATATGATGTTACACCATACCTTGATCACTCTCCAATCTACATCTATCTTCTTCGTTATCCCTTTTATAGTTCGAAAAGTATAAGTATTATCCTTGGAATTGATACTTTACTACGAAGGCTTATGCAAAGTCCAAGCTTCAAGACTTAATTTCTAGAGGCTTATGCCTCAAAGTTTGAAGCTCAAAAGAGCCTCATTGCCCAGCCAAAGGCTGTACTATGTGCACAGAAAACAGCCAATAGATTAACCAAAATTAGAGAATATAAAATGACATCAAGACCTAATTTTCAATAACATCTGAAACTTTTTTGAAAAAGGGAAAAGGAACCAAGTACAAAATGAAGAATCAGCACAGATAGCACTAACATGGGTAATTTATTCTCTCAGATTACTTGTTTTGTCTTATATGCAAAACCTGTGCTGTGTGAAATTTTAGTTTCCACCTTTGTCATGAATTAACCAATACCTACTGCCTTGCTGGTGCTTCTACCTTGCTTTTAGATAAGTTTTTAAATGGCTAACTTATGCATAGCAAAACAAATATAGGTATCCAGACAAGAGGTTCATGTTCTTAATCAAATCTAGTCACTTCAAAATTAATTTATCTTAACTGTACCACTGTCTTCATTTATTCAGAAAAAAGCTTTATTTTTATTTTCAATTAAGAGTAGGGATATTCCTTGAATTTACAGTTGACTAATTCCTTCTAACCACTTATTTCCTCATGGTTCTGTCATTTAGCACTAGTCACATGAAGTTCCTTATATTCATATATATAATTCATATGAAGTTCCTGATGTGGGACAATATATCAAATTGTAAGACCAAAAATTGACAACCATAGACAGCCCAAATCCATATATTTACACCTCATATGTTCACTGCCACATCAGATTGAATCAAGTTTAAGTGAATTTAATTGTTAGAAAACTTAGATGTACATAAGAGTAAAATGTTTATGTAGTATAAACGGTATCAAACAATTTAGCAAGGTGAAACTTTCATCCAATAGATCTCACTAACCGTCTTGATCTTGAAATAAATATGGAAAGATCGACAAATTTTATAGAATCGAATTTCCATCCAAGATAACCACCTAATCACCGGAGAGAAAGCAGTCCTCAATGTCAAGCCATGCCCATTCTCATATGGAAGACATTAAAATGCCAGAGCACTACAACTCCTGACCAGTGAGTGGTTATAGTAATGCCTGAATTGAAACTTACAAATTGACATAAAAAAGGAAGGCACAGATCAGGGGCTCAAATCTCACTGTAGATAAAACAGAAAAGAAAAAATGGAGGAGGAAAAAAGGAAAAAGGAGAGGAGAGAATTGAGACCATGAGAACCAAATTCTTTCAACGTTCATCTGTACCTAGTGCTTTTGGTTAAAGAAAGAGCTTTCCTATTGGGTTTGTAGCTCACACTTTAATGTTTTCAAATTCGAGAAGAGAATACAAATCTTGATGGAAGTGTGTTTGGAAGGAGGTTCCTTGAGAAGGTTGAGAAGCTTAATGATGATGGTACGTACTTAGATACCAAAATGCTATAGATGGATTGTGCATAGTCACTTTTAAAGTTTGATGTATTTATGGTCAAATTGATATCTAGGTTGACTTAGATGGGATATGAGTTGGATTTCTTCTTATGATTAGGTTCTTAGTACTTATACATGAAGAATTTGTTAGATTTTTTATGACATTTTTCTTTCCTTGGCATTAATGTTGTTTTTTATTTTTCTCCTGCTTATGCCTATATTTTATAAGTTTTATTTATATGGTTCCACACTTCCACTTGATGGAATAACATGATTTTTGGGTAAAAGGTTCTATTATGAGTCTATTTTCATTTTTCATAAAGTTGATGCCCAAACCTTTCCAAATGAATTCCCAGCAACTAGTTTTCCACAAGTTGGTAAATTGAAATAAAGATTCCAGCATTCAGCGATTTAACAAAGTTTTATTTTTAGCCAACTATACTTTAAATATGAGTTGGGCTATTATTTTTCCTACCTTGGGTATTGAGGCTAGTTTTCAAATTTTCAAGAATCAATCAACTTGCACATCCGTAGAGTGAGAAAAGAAATTTTTAGTGAAACTTACTCCTATTATCCAGCATTTAGGACTAGACTATTGAATTTTGAATTGCCAATTTATGAGACTTTTATTATATTTGGCTCAATAAGCGAATGTTTAGCATGTTTTATCATTCGTTAGTATGTTCTGGTGTTCTGGAGAGTGACAAAATCCCTTTTAGGTCCATGGGCAATCTTAAATGTATTCTCAACTATATTCTCAATATGCATAAAAAATGGTAGTGCTACCCAGTTTATAGACTTAACCACTTAGGATGGTTAAACTCTACAACCCATATCCACTTAGATTGGGAATTGAGATGACTCTTTAAATTTGGTTTTCCAAAATAGGATGGTTCGTCACTACAAGCTACTTTGTTACTTCACTGTGATTTCCATTCAAATCATTAACACTTTCTCTCAACTCTCAACTTAACATAACTCAAATGACTAGTAGTGTTCACCTCAGCAATTAACACTTCTTGTTCTTCTATTTTATTAAGGATATTAAATTAAATAAATTCTATACTTTGAAGTGAATTAACCTATAAGGCAATTTAATTAGCTTAATACTTACACCATACCTATGTTTATCATAGTATACTATATACCCTACTATCCTGAAATATTATGTAAAGATCCCCATATAATGTTTACACATTATGCGAAATAATACCAACAAATTCCGTTAAAAAATTAATTGAGCCTCATAGAAATTCCCAAGTAACAATCCACAAAGCCTAAAATTCAACTCAATTAAGATTTTTCTCTCTACACTAATTTTTACCCAACGGTGATCCAGGATCTCATGCTACCATTTTTTGATGTAAAAAATCCCAAATATTTGACTTGTTGCACGTGCCGCCATAGGCACCCGTGTGCATCCGGCCCTGCACTGAACATATCTTCCGCTATAGCCCCCAATGTATCAACCGTGCACCAACTCGAAAAGTCCCAATAAAACCTTCTTAACAATGGCAAGAAAAACATAAACCTCAATCATGATGTGGCCACAATAGCACCCCATCAACTACTGAAAGTGCTACCAACATGGACGAAATTTTTAACCAAAGAATTGTGCACAGCAGTACACCGCCAACTAAGGATTTATACAAATTACTTTCCCCACAAAATTTCCCAATTTCAAGGTTTGACGGTTTCCTCACTTCTCGTAAAAGTCAATTACTTTCTGCTGGAATTGACCCTGTTCTTGACATATTTGCAGAAAAAAAAAAAGAAAAAAAAAAGAAAGAAAGAAAGAAGGTAGGACTGACCTTAGAAAAACCCATGTTCTTGACACCCAAAACCCTTGTTCGTGAGAAGAAGAAGCCCTTTGTTGGAGAACTTGAAGGAATTGCTGTTGGAATTGACCCTTAACACCGTCGGCTGGTTGCCTAGCTATACAATAGCATCGCCGTCGTCTTCTCTAGTTCCGATTGCAACAAGCGTGACCACCGGTTGTACGACGGGGTCGCGTAATTGGGGCTCGATTGATTAGCAGCGTCGTGACTATGTGAACTGTGTGTTTTTTGAGTAGAGGGTTAGGGTTTAAGAGATGGGAGATGGGAGATGGGAGGGAGAGTGGGTTGTGGGTTTAGGAAAGTGATGAAAAACCTGCACCTTATTTTCGTGGGAGGGGGATAGGCGGATGGCTAAGGTTTGATTAAAAAAATCAATCTTTCTAGAAATATCACAGTTTAACTTAATAACGTGATCTATTTTATGCCTTATTATCACGGTCTTTAAAAAATTGAGATTAAAACTCTTAAAAAGATCACCATTTTTAATAAAATTGTGATTAAATATTTTGCCCACACATAAGATCACATTTTTAAAAAAAAGTGTAATCTTTTTATTTATCTAATCGTGATCTTTCTCTATTATTGTAGTAGTTTATTGGTTCAATTCAAGTGCAATTATATTTAGCTAGTAGGGGTGTTAGTGGTTTTGGTTAAAACTGAGAAACAAACCAAACCAAACCAAACCGGGCAATTTGGTTTGGTCTTTTTGTCATTAGGTTTGGTTATGGTTTTAATTTTAGAAAACCGAACTCAATTGGTTTGGTTTTGGTTTTTAGTTTTAAAAAAACCAAACCAAACCGAAAAAACCGAAAAATATATTTTATATATATATATATATATATATATATATATATATATATATAAATAAACTTAAAGTTTGTAAATTCCCAATTCTAATAAGGGTAATTGAAAATAGTGGAGAAAGATAATTGAAGAAAGGAGGATGGTGGAAAGACGTTTGGAATTGGCTTGTTTTTGTTGATTTTAAGTTTCTTATTGTTTTCCCTTTTTTAGATTAGCATGTATTAAACTAGCTATTAATGTTGTGTGTATTAATGTTTTGTGTGATATTGACATATTGATATATGTCAATATGTTTCTATTTTGATACAATGTTTGTTTTTTTTAGTTGCTAATGTAATGCTTTTATTAAAAATGTTTTTATTTGGAATTTGACATGTCATTTTTTTCATTTTCAATTATTTGTTGTTATTTGATAGGTTAAAACCGAAACCGAACCAAACCAAACCGAAATATAATGGTTTGGTTTGGTTTGGTTTAGTTTTTTTATAGTATGGTTTAGTTTTGGTTTGGGAGGAACAAAACCGAAGTATAATAGTTTGGTTTGAAATCTCTCCTAAAACCGAACCAAACTAAACCATTAACACCCCTATTAGCTAGTTCATGCGAATTAGACCAATTCAGTTAAGGACATATGTAAAAACGATCAATTGATAAAACCCATTTTTTCAAAAACACATGGTTCTTAGTTGTTAGGTTCACCAGCTAGTTAGTATTGGTGAACTGTGCAATTTTGTAAGGTTCATGAGGTTTAGACTGGTTCAATCCAAGTCGTATGAAAAAACAATCTAATTGGGATCGATTCAACTAGCCAGTTGGTCTTAGTTCAAGTTCAATTATGTCCGGTTCACATGCGCAATTTAGACCATGTGAAGTCCAAATCCAAGTCCAATTCATACTAAAAAACAGATTCATTGATCAAACCGAATTAGAAATTGGTTTAAATCCGATCACTTGGTTCATCGATCTCACCAATGGGTCCTATGTGGGTTTAATTACTATTAGTATACGAGACTTACGGCAAAAAAGCGTAGTGTCTTAGATTGGACCTCTTAGTTCCTCTTGGGTCAGCCACCAATTTGGCGCAGTACATTTGACATGGAGTGGGTAATGATTTTACTTGTGATATTATTTATAGTTAATTTAAAAGTCTAGAATCCATTTTTTTTTTTTTTATTATTTGAGAAAAGTCTAGAATCTTTTGGTAATTAAAAAATAAAATTAGTACCGGAGTAACTCTTGTTGTTTAAAATTATTTTTTTTAACTGAATAACTTTGATATGAAATTTATCAGATCACACATACACCAATATTACTAAAATTCGAAACAAGAACCTAGATAAAGGAAGAAATGCCACTAGGCATTAACTAGTTACTCAATTTGTTAAAGGGACAACCATACAAAAATATAAATATATAGGGAATTTTATGGTACCCAAAAAAAAAAATTGGGTATCATACTCCTAAGTGATAATTGATTATATTTTGTGGTAAGTTGTCACATTTGTAGTAACCCCAGCTCACATTTAATAGTATAAGTGGTCATATTTTGTAATAAGTAGTTTTGTGAGTTAAGGTTACTACAAATCAAACGAGAATGATAGGATTGTTGAATATGATGATCGAGAGTTGGACCCGTTGCATAGGGACGATGTGATACCAGAATATGTTGATGCCACAATCATAAAAAAAAGCAAAGAAGTACAGGATAGTGGTGATAATGCTTTCATTTATGATGATGAAACTAATGAAGATAATACATTTCTTGATTACTGTACTGATGAGGAAGGATCTATGGGTTGTGTTAATGATAGCGACATAGATGAATAAATTTAGTATTCGTTCTTCCTTATATAAGCTAATTATGTTTTTTAAATGAATTTTCATAATTGTGTTATTATATATACATGTCTAGTGTTTGTATGTGTTGCTTTTGTATTTTGTAGGACTTTGAGACATGGCACCTGGAGGTTGATCACAACAGCGCTCCAGTGTACTTCCTACACCACCACCTTTGGTACAATCTGACACCACTATGGCCCAAACAACATCGCCAACTGTTTCAGGGCTTGCTGAGCTTTCAATTCCTGATACCGTTGGTATCAACAATGGTAAAATCCTAATGTTTTTAATATGCATGTTCAATGTTTAAGAAATATGTTATTTTTACTATCACATTTTTTTGTTGTTGTAGCCCCATCCATAATTAAAAAAAAAGGACGTGGTAAGGCAGTGGGGAATGTGCTTGAGAAGGCTACCTGTGGTGGCCGGAGAGTCCCAGTTACTATCCCTGATGGAAAGTTCAAACCTGTTGGAGACTGGGCTGCTGTGTTTACGTCAGAGGTTGGTGTTATTTGTCGCCAATGGGCTCCTCTTACTGCGAAAAATTGGACAAAGATCAAAGATGAGGATAAGAAGGTCTTGTATCAATGCATTTTGGTAAGTGAGAACAAATTTACAATTCAATACCCATGGAAACTTTTTCTATTTCATCAGCCTGGAATTTATTAGACAATAAAAGGATGCAATGAGTTGGCCTGATTTGATTTTGTTCTTTAAATCTATTCCCATCATTTTAGGGAAATTGTTGTGAATGTTTAAGCATTCTAAGGCAAGTGGATTAATCATTGAATTTTGAATTTTGTGGAGTTAGTTATACGTGGATTAATCATTGATTATATGTGGTGGTATTCATAATTTGGGGCGTGTCATTAGTTGCTTAGCCTTTTGCATTATTCCTTTGGGGTTGGATTTTGGATCTTCTTTTATTATAACTTTTGGATTTTTTTTTGCAATAAAATTACTCAATTATAAAAGCCTTTTAAAAAATTATTCATTAAATGTGTACTCTATCAATTTTTAGGACAAATTTGAGATCGACCTTAATCGTCCAAATGTGAAGCACACTGTTGACATGATGTTGAAGGACCGTCACAAGAATTGGCGGCACAAACTATACAAATTTTATAAGGAATTTTCGCCTGAAGAAGCTAGCCAACACCTCCCAGAGGACGTGTAGCAAAATGATTGGGATCATCTGTGTGAGCGTTTTAGCAGTGATAAGTTTTAGGTGCAACTTTATTTTGTTAAATTATATATATATATATGCTTTTTGGTTGTTGCATTAATATTGTGTTAACTATAATCCAGGAGAGGAGCAAGACAAATTTAAAAAATAGAAAAAATTTTAAGGTTAATCACAGTGGTGGTTCGAAGTCATTTATTCGACATCGTTATGATAGGGTATGTATTTCTAATTCTTATTAATATGTAAAATCTTTTTATAATATGTAATTTTTATTTTGTGCATTTATATTTTCATTAACATGATGTAGCGAGACCCCGTCACAAAAGAAGAGCCAAATAGAATTGAGTTATACTATCATACACATTACAAGTCAAAGACTAAATCTTGGACAACTCCAGAGGCTCAGCAGACCTATGTAAGACTCCTATTAAATTATTGTTTTATTATTTTACTTGTTTACTATTAAATAATATTTAGTCGCACTAAATATAAACCATTGTACTAAGATATTGGTTTGTGATACCAGGAAAAGATGAAATCATTGCAATCTCAACTTGGGCCAGATGGTGTTCCATTGACTGCAGATGAGATATGCGATCAGGTCTTACGGACAAAAATCCCATCCTCTACACGAGGACAAGGCCTTCAATTACAGTTAAAAGAGGCTACGCAAAGGGCTGAAGAAGCTGAGAAACGATCTGAGCAGCTTGCTAAGAGAGTGAAAGCGCAAGAAAACGAGATAGCAACTCATAAGATGGATATAGAGTCACAAAAGACACAACTAGCTACTCAAAGGACAGAGATGGATGACATGAGGTCTAGACAGGCCATTATGGAGGCATTGGTGCAATCCCTCTTGCAACGCTCCCAATCTTCTAATAACACTATTCTAAATTAGTAAGTTATACATTATTTTTACATTCAATATATATTGGGTAGTTGAAGACCAAACTTCTATAAAACAAAATATTGGATTAGGAAAAATGGTTAAAGGATGGGTTTTGCCTCATCTATATAAGTATTCATTTTTAAAGAAAAAAATGAATACGGAAGTCATGTTGTCATTAAATGAAAATAATATTTACAACTTTTTAATATTTGGGTGAGAATTAAAGGTTATATTTGTGAAGGTGCTCTTTTGGTAGAAAGTGATTTTTATAGATTTTCTACAACTATGTTAACATTCTATTCTGTTTTATTTTGCAGATTGGATATGGCTATTGACTTCTACCACGTGTTGGCTTGGTATTCAAGGTTTTTTTGCTAAAACAATGAATTTTTTGTTGTAATTTTTATTGTTATTTTTTCTTGCACTATTTTTTAAGGACATATTTGTTGGCAGTTTATGTAATTACAACTTTGGTGATAATTGCAACTTTTGTTTTCTTTTATAGGTTCTGCTTTTCATTTTCATCATGCTTATATTTTTTATTAAAAAATGAAATATTGTGATTTGTTAGTTTGTAATACAGGTTGTTGCAATCAAATTATAAAGGGAATTTGCGAGGAAAAAAAAAACCTACAAAAAATATAATTTGTGGTGATGAAATTATTGTCGGCAATACTTATGATTTTTTGTGATGAATAAAACAATTGGATACAATTAATCTTTTATGACAATTTATTGTTGTCACAAAGGTCTAATTTTATCACAAAATATCATTTTAATTAATATTTGTCGGATTATTTGTGACGATTATTGTTAGTTAGTGACGAATTTTGCTATTTATTTCATCACAAAAGTAACATACTTTTTGTGATGAACAAAAAATAATTTTGTTAAAAGTCTTTTGTGACAATTTATTGTCGTCACAAATGGATCCAAATTGCTCACAAATTTAAATTTAATTAATTTTTGTGGGATTTTTTTTCTGACGATTAGCATTCATTTGTGACGATTGTTGGTATAAATAATGACAAAATATATTGTAACTAAAGGTGTGTTTTTTATGACAAAATATTTGTTGTCACGAATAAGTTGTATTTTTTGTGACAAATTTGAAATTCGTCACCAAAAACCTTGTATAACGGATTTTTATGGGATTTTTTTTGTGACAATTAGCATTCATTTGTGACGATTTTTGGTATAAATAATGACGAAATATATTGTCATTAAAGGTGTGTTTTTGGTGACAAAATATTTGTTGTTACGAATAAGTTGTACTTTTTGTGACGAATTTTAAAATTCGTCGCCAAAAACCTTCTATGACGGTTTTTTTGTGACGATGGTGTGACAATTTTTTTTTGTCACTGATATTTTTTCGCAACAAATGTAGTAGTGTTTGTGACGATTTGTTTCGTCATAAAAGAGCCCATTTCTTGTAGTGATTTGATTCAAACACCAAGTGTCCCAAATATGCCACAACATGATAGCCTACTATTCTTCAAATGGACTTAATCAATCGACCCACCAAGACTTCAAGGAAAATCCATCAAAAATCCAGGGGACTCCCATATATCCCTATCCCATGTGGTAAAAATTTCATATTTTACAAAAATTCGTTTGGTTCCTTTTTGCAATCCATTATTTCAAGTGCGCTTAAATCAAGACAGATACATTTCACCCCACTTTATGTGCTTCAAAAACTCAACAAATGATTTTTCAAAAATCCCAGAAAATTTAAGGGTGCACCTTTATGTGTCCCACCAAAGGAAATTGCAAGAAACATTTATTAATCAATACATTCTTTCCTCTTCCCTTTGTTTTTCCCATCAAATGCCAAGAAAAACACAATGAACTCATTTATATTCCATTGAGTGTAAGTGTCTTGCTAATGATTTCAAGGATTTGGACCAGAGTTGGGGATGGCAGCTTTATTATACCAATCCTGGTGTAAATGTGATGCCTTTGGCCCCATTGTTAGGCAAATTTTAGAGACACTGGCTATCCCCAATATCATAAGCTCATTCATTTGTTATGCATTTTCAGGTTGTTTATGGAGACGAATCATATGAAGAGATTATTAATACGAAGACCACTTTAAAAGCTTTGCCTCTAATTAAATCTAAAAACCAAACCAAACCTGTCAAAAGATAAATTTGCTGCAGCATTATTGGTTTTGTTTTTTTGTATTATGGTGTAATGAAAGTTCGATGGGGGATTAAATGTATAGATGTACAGTTAATAATAATAATTAGTTCTTTTTCATATTATTTGTTTTGTTTATTAAATGGTGATCTCATTGAAAGGAGATCAAATTTGTACGCTTTTACCCATTCTGATTGGGGCACAATTCTTGTTCGTTCAAAATTTAATGGAGATTTCAAAGTTGAGTTATTTATGGTAAATCTCAAACAAAGTGAAACCTAAGCGTAGAAAATCCCTTCCGGTGGCCATGATGCGGGAAGTGATCTTCAAAATTTAATACAAGTACTGGTTGAGTTATTAGGGTTTCCTTTTTTTATCGATGGCTTGTGGAGTTTGGGTTTAAGGAAGTTTGGTTTATTAGAGCATCACATGTTCCCTCTCTTTGTGGGTGTTTCTACCAGGACACTTTATGGGGGATTCCCTCTAGACCCTCCTGTTTTCCTCTGCGGGTAAAGCTCGAAATTGCCTTTTGAGAATGGGTGAGAAAGCAGGGGTGATGCAGTGGCTTTGGCTATTAGGTGTTGAAAGTGCTAGCGATTTGGTGGTTGTCGTGGGCACTAGTGACAGTCTATTAAAGGTGGTGTTGATAGCGTAAAAATTTTACAGAAGATGTAGAGCTGTGGTGGCGATGCTGAAGGTTGCAAGTACAAGATGTTGAAAATACGAGTGTTTCTTATCCAACATAAGCCCATTAAAATTATCAATAAAAATAAAAATAAAAATAAAAACATAAACCCATTAAAACCCACATTAAAAATTCAACATTACACATTTCGTTCTCCAATCACGAGGGGAATGGGCTGAATGAGTAACGATAATACACGATCTTTCATATCACCATCTTGGACACCATATCCATCTCCATGTTGGTACATGCACTGGGCCATCCTTGCAAGGTTCATCGCAATTCCAATGAAAGTTTGAGAGAAAGGAGAACTCTCTACTCAATCTCCATTCATCTTTTTCCACATCTCACTAATCAAACACTTTATGTGATCACGAGCATCATCTTCAGAAGCACCAATTTCATACATGAAACATTGGATTGATTTAGGAACATCTCCTCTTTTCAACTCATCCTAAATCAAATGATAAAGAAGAAAATAAAAATCAAGTTAAATAGGATTTTATAAGGCATAAGAACTATAGGTATTCTTAATGAAAACTATTGGGGAGAGTGGAGAGTGCAGCTTGCATACCGATGATGTTCCCAAATCATTTTGCAAGCCGTAAAATCATCGATGACCAACGGATTATGTCAGGATATTCCTCTAAGCATGTCAAGGCCTCCTTTGTTATTGGATTTGTAACCAAAAGATAAGCGTTCATTAGCTCTGCAGGAGCTGATATTGAAATCCACGCGTTGTCCACTGTGGTACCACTTGGCCTCTAGTAAGTAAGATTTACATAAATCTGCCCACTGAAACAATTTGAATGTTAAAATCAATTAAGGAATTCTGCAGTGTACTAAAAGGCAATGGATAGTTTAGTCGAAAATGATAAAAGATAAAAGCATGTGGAAATCAAATTATTACCGCTTTTCTGAGATATGGAATGATATGAAAACCTTGTTCCTTAAGGATGTCATAAGCCATTTCATTGACAGAGTTGTAGAGTGCAAAGAAGCATATCTTCATGTAGTCTGAAAGTTGGTTGGTCCATTGCATTGATATCCCATCTGAAAGTAGGAACAAAATATTCAAGCTCAATTTTCGGCAACATCTATATATATATATAATAATTATCAAATGCGGGAACGACGTCCTACACTTGATCAGCTTCATATATATATATATATTAATATAATATATATATATATATGCTGAGTTTGGGTCTCGGAAAGTTAGAGAAAAAAAAATAAAAAAGGAAAAGAAAAAGAAATTGCTTATGAATGGTTTCATTTCTTAAGCAATTTCGATTATTTTTCTTTCCTTTCCCTCCATCCTTGTGATATCCAAATAGAAGCTCAACTTGTTATATCAAAGATTGCAAAGACATTAGGATCGTCAATCTCACCAACCTCTCAATGACATCGGCAAAGGTCTCGAGTTCATCCAAGGTGCCATACACATCATAAATATCATCGATTATTGTTATCAGAGCATTGACCTTTGTGGACATTCTCCTACAATATCCAAACTGAGGCTCGAAAATCACTCCCACAGTCCAAAGGAAATTCTCCATCAACCTGTCCCTGGCAAAGTTCAACCTTTCCCCAAGACCTGTACTCCTCCACCACCTTCATATGACCTCCCCGCCCCCCCCCCCCCCCCCCCCCCCCCCTCCCCACAAAAAAAAAAAAGAGCAATTAATATATTAGTTTTAGAATATGATAGAATATTGTACGTGTTTGGCCTTTATGGAACATGAATAATAAGAACATGCTTGCTCTTCTTACCTTGACATATGTGTTGGATCTTCCTGGTGGGTTGCTTGCACCATGTTAAAATCCAATTTCGCAAGCTCAAGCAGCATAGGATTCATATATGGTTGTCTCTCATATACGTCGATGAACCACCGCACCTCTAACCTTAGCATCCTCCAGTGCAGTGGGAGCTCCAAGGCATGGCTCACTAGTGTGGCCGCAGCAACATCTTCATCTCTTCTGTTTTGCATTTTGAGGTATTCTTCAAGATGTTTGGCTGTGTAATTTCTAGCCTCCTCCAGGATACTTTCGCCTTCCTTTGAAAGATATGATGCTTCATAAAAACATAGCATTCCCTTGGTATCCTCGCAAAGGCTTGCCTTGAAATTTCCCATATCGTCCTTGAAACTATTAAAAACATCTGTAATTCACAATGCACAACATCCATTAATATTTTTTTCAAGGTGAAAAAAAAATTGAAAGACAAGGGGGTAACAATTCCTTCAAGTACCTTGAGGTACATTATAGCCATGTTGTCTTAAAAGTCTAAACTCAAGAGCTACAGCATACAGGTTTTCATTCTTCCACTCATCACTGTCGTTGCCATATATGCTGTTTAAAATTCGCCTTATTTCCTCCTCAAAGTGGTAAGATAATCCTAGCCGTTGCAAGACATCGACTAGCTCCAGTTGATCCAAAGGCTCCACCACTTCATGAAGCATCATTCTCACATCTTCCTTCAACTTGCTGGCTCGTCTAGAGTATGTATCTCCCTATATACAAAAATATAATAAACATAAATATAAATATATACCTGTGTGTGTTAGGCAATTAAGCACCCATAGTAATTTTTTACAAACAACAGTATTATATAATATAATTACAATCACCACATAGTCACTTCTCAATGACTGCACAAAATCGTAGTCCCAAATGGGAGGTTGATAATTTGCAGATCGCCGAACAACGGTTGATTGTTCACAAGATTTGGTGGCAGCCATGCATTGGACTAGTGGACGAAAAGCACTGGTGGTGGTGGTGCATGTTCCAAGTGAGATACTACTACTTGTAGGTGGCAGTCTAGTGAAAGTGACATTAATGGTGGTTAGACTTGGAGCAAGCTGATGAATAGCCATTGAACTGTGATTGCAGAAAAGCTAGAAACTGTGGCTTAGGGGAGAACTTGATCAGACATCAAACACTTGTGCGTTTATATATAGTTATTGATAAAAGGTCTTCCACTGTGCCGGCCGGCCTGTGGGATCCGAGTGTGAGGCAGTGGTACACGGCTGGCCGACTTGAAAATGGGATGTGAAGTGTCTTCACATGTAATTCACGACATAAAGAAATGTTGTACTCCTATTTTTTATTTCTGCATGAGAAACACGTTTTTCTTTACCCAAAAATTTGGTTCTTTATTTATTTAACGTATATGAACGTTTTTAGACCATGACCTTTTGGGGGATAAAAAAGGCAGTTCAGTTCCTCTCAATCTCCATGAAAGGACATTGTCATAAATAAAATTAAAGAAATCCAAGATTTCATGGTTGTTATGGGTTATAGGTCTTATATAGACCAAGGGTTTGCCCGAAGAGATTCTTCATTATCAAAAAAATAAATAAATAAAATCTAAGGTCAGTTTTATGGGGCTCATGGAAGAGTATCCAAACACTCCATTGCATCAAGTATACTCTAAAATTCTTATGCACGACTCATATTTTTTAAAAACCAATTATTAGATTAGGCGATCTATACTAAACGTCAAGTTGATGACCTACGTATGAATTTAATTTCATCCAACAGTTGGTTTCGCAAAATAGGACCCTAGATGGATTTCGGGGGGATCAATCGGTTTCAAGTCAAATAGGAAGTAATGGTCAAGAATTTTGAAGTGCATTTAATGCAAAGTTATACTAAGTGTACTTGATATTAAAAATATATATATATATACACACACTAAAACTTTACTTGTGACTTGTATTTTGCAAAACCAATTATATGCGGGTCATGTAAGCTAAAAATCAAATTGAGGTCACTGGGCTCACGGGAATGTTTTGTTTTCGTTAGGAAGATAGAGCCATGGACAAGGGTATTTTGGTCTTCAAAAATATAACTTTGAGTATAGAATGCACGAAGATTTTTTTATTGGTCTTATGTCTTAAATCTTAATGGACTTATGGCTGGAAGTCCCCGATTTGCAATGACAACTAAGATGAAATTGATTGATGAACTAAAATGTAAAGCAATATATTGACCTTTGCGGCTCTGAATAAAATGTAAACCACCTCTCCTTTACGGCTTTACTCACCCATTTGGTGGCCCTACTCGTTGTTAACAATTAATCTATAATTATAATTGTGATGATGGTGTCTTGCGTGTTAGCCACTAGTTGTACCAAATATAAGGCATAGTGGCATAGGCGTACGGTTCACATCGCAGGCAATTTCACAACCGTCAAATGGTGTATTCCAGTGTAATTAAATTCACCAAGTCTAGAATTAGCACATGCCATGGAAATGATATGGGCACCATTATACGCAGCCATCAAGCAAAAATGATAAAAAAACAGAAGATGTACACAATTTCATCTGCTAAAATTTTTTAGCATCCTCCTAGAGAGTTCTAGCCAATGGCCTTGTAGCATTGTGGCATTTCTTCCACGCTGGTTGGGGAGGTTCCGAAATCGAGTTTCACACCCTCTGATAGGATTAGTTTGGGATGTAGGGCATATCCTATGGGAGAGGGAGTAGATTTCAATATTAGATTTATTAGGATTGTTAGTCCATTACCATAGGGAAATCCATCCTTCTAATACTATCGGACGCCAGCTAAAAGTAAAGGTAGCAATTGATCAATTGGCTTGACCTTTAGCAGGGGAGGTCCCTCTTGCGATTTATCAGCCCAACTACGTACTTCTTGGATTCTAACATCCAAATTCCCAAAATCAAAGTCCAACAATGATCTTGTTAGAATTTTCCAACCATTAAAACCCAAAATTATACAATAAACTAGTGAAGCAGGAACTTACATACATTAAAGTGAGGCTAAATTCCAAGTTTTGAGAGTAGATCACCTCTATAAATCCAGCTAGCCATCCCCAAGTAATTACAAAAACATCCATCACATTCATTGACCCACATCCGACTTAGTTTCAGACAACCAAACCAGAAAAACCCTGTAGGCCGACATTTCCTTCAGTAATATCCACAAGGCACAAGTCTTCTAAAATGCCCTAAGAATTCTCAGCAACTGCCTCGTCAATTTCTTCCACACGATCCCGAAGCATATTCCACTGCACAAGAGGTACAAGATCAGTAAAATCCCTAATGCCCTTTGTTAAATTTATACATTAAATAGATCATTTAGAAGAGATTTTTTTTTTTTTTCCATTTTTTTTTTTTGTGGGGGGTGGGGAAGCAAGCACATACCTGATCCATGCTTAGCGAGATACCTGAAACAATGTAGTAGAAGCATGTCACTGCAGGCCATAATTATTAAGAAAAACTAGTGGTAAACTCAAAAGATGCATGGAATAATGTCAAAAAGATTAAAATATAAGAAAAATATAGGAAAATTTTCACATTTTTTATAGATTTGATGCTATTGGAGTGATAAATACCTGTGTGTGTTTGTATTTACTTAAAATTTAAGTATTTGCAACTACAGAAGCTTTATGAGTTTTATCATTTTTTTTTTTTATTGGCATCATTCTTTTATCTACTTACGTAAAACTAATTGAATGTTTGTTCATCTTACAGATTCCAAATCTTGCTGTATAAAATGATAATGATAATATAACAACAACAATAAGATAATCTCATAATTTAGTGTGTAATAAACAATAATTGAATATGAGAACCAAGTCTGAACTAATTACAGAGATGCAATTGCCTCTGCAACAAGGGATGCAATGCTGGTGAGGATCAACACTCACCTCCAAGGATACTCAAGAATTAGATTTAAGATCATGGAAGCCATAACAAAGCTACTCAATCATAACATCACTCCATGCTTGCCACTCCACTGCATCTGGCGATTTTGTCCCTTTATCATACATTGCAGGGTTCTTGACTGGCCGGCCTAATGCCAAGGCTGGGACCTAAAGGAGAATCCCTCAATGCTGAAAAAGCCTTCCACCTTGCCGGCACAATAATGGCTTCTTTGAGTTGCAGCCTAAGGAGGGTCTTGCACTTGTTAAAGGTACAGCAGCAGGATCTGGCTTGTCTTCCATAGTTCTTTTTCAGGCTAACATTCTAGCCGTTTTATCGGAAGTAATATCAGCAATTTTTGCTGAAGTAATGCAGGGGAAACCGGAGTTTACTGATCATTTGACTCACAAATTGAAGCATCACCATGGCCAAATTGAAGCTGCAGCTATAATCGAACACATTTTGGATGGGCCTCCATTCAAAGCAACAGGTGAATGTAGTGGGGTGCGCCTCCACTCAAGGTAGTCTTTCCAACTATTAAAGTGCTTTAATTGGGTGTTCAGTATAGTGTAGAGAGAGAATGGGAAGAAGAGTAGAAGGCATGAAGAAAGAGAATGGTATGAAAACATGAACAAAACCTTGTTAATTGGGACTGTTGAGTACATAGTTAACTGGCATTCAGGATTGTGTTTCCTATAAGAGAAGTTAAACTGGGATTGTGTCTCCTAAAAGAGAAAACATTATGGGAGTCTTAGGGCTGTTGACTTGGAGTTTTTAAATATTATCTAATAGATGAAAGCAACATTGGCACCACATAGGAGAGACAAAAAACACTAGACTGAACTTTATATATATATTAAACAGATGAAGACCAACTTAGGGACTCTCTTAGCTACTCAACCAAGCTTTGCATGCATTTTCCAAAACAGTGTAGCTTTGAATGTGTTTTCTATATTAAAATTACATTTTCTTTTATCTGTCGCGTGGAGTGAAGCAGGGGGACCCCCTTTTCCCATACCAATTCATGCTGTGCATGGAGAGATTATTGGGTTCATTGATAGCAAAGTTAGGCCCAAGGATTGGAAGGGTTTTAAGGCTTCTAGGTTGGCTTAGCATCACTCACCTTTCCTTTGCCAACAATTTGATCCTCTTTGCTAAAGCTTCCACCAACCAAGCAAAGGTTGTTATGGATTGCCTCAAAAGGTTTTGTTCAGAACCTCACCAAAGGATTAACTACAATAAATCTAAAATCTTTATATCGCCAAACTTACCTAAGCCTACTGTGAGAGATATTTGTAAAACTTAAGGGATTTGGCCAACACAAGATTTGGGATGTTACTTAGGGGTTCCTCACTATCATAAGAGAGTGAATAAGACAAATGTTTGCTACATTGTGGCAAAAGCCAAGAACAAGTATGATGGCAAACTAAATGCTTATCTTAGGCCAAAGGAGCTACCATCATTCAATCGATGTCTTCAACTATTCCTAGCTACACCATGAAAACTGTTACTCTTCCTATAAGCACTGTGATTAGCCTGATAAACTAAATAAAACCTTTCTTCTTCTTTTTTTCTTCTTTTGTTTGTTTGGTGGGTGGGTTTTTTTTTGGGGGGGGGGGGGGGGGGGGGGGGGGGGAGGGGGGGGAGGTGTGTCAGGATGAAGGTAACCGCAAGTCCACTTAGTTAAATGTAGAAATATTTGCAAAGCAAAAAGCTAAAGGGAGTCTTGGGACTGAAATAAAAAATGCCGTGAAATTCTGTCCTTCTAACTAAGCTGGGTTGAAGATGTTGAGAGCAACATTCCTTGTGGACTAGGGTGATGCAGTGTAGACTAGGGTGATGCAGTGTAAATATCACGATCAAAAAAGCCTGCTTGAGTAGAGAAATGTTCAGTTTGTGGACGGCACAAAATTAGGGATCCCTGCACTTCATGATAAACTTTGAAGGATAGTAGGCATAGGTTAAAGAATTAATCTATGCAGATAAATAGGTGGGCAATGCTACTCTTCAACACATGATGTAGGACCACATTCAAGAAGAGGATCTCAGGCTTAAAGTGAGAGATATCATAATCCCTTCAAATGGTCAAAATTTGGCTCAACTTTCTACCCCTCCTGGATGGTATCCCTTCTTTGATCAAGGGCACCCCTACTCTTCTCTTACGACCTGGTAACGACACCTTGATCTGGGGACTAAAAGCAGATGGCCCCTTCTCCACAAAATCAGCATATGCTGCTCTTGATGATGGGTCTTCTTTGGGATTAGGTAACAAGTTGTGCAAAATATGGATGTGTGAAAAGGGAACCCCAAACTTAAGACCTTCCTACGTCTGGCAGCCCAAGATCATCTGTTAACCAATAGCATGAGATACATGAGGGGTAACAATTGTTAGGATATATTTGTCTATATTTCATATATTAGGGGTATCATTGGTATTTCTCTTGTATAGGGTTTCGAGTATTTATATACTTTGTAATTTTCAGATTCATTTTTAATGAGAATGGCAGCTTTCTCAAAAGCTTTCATGGTATCAGAGCCAGTGGGTTTTGTAAAGCACCTATTTGTCTTCCTCTCTCTCTTTTGAAACACTCACGTTGAAGTTGTGTGCATGTTTGAGATTATCGTACCCAATCGCAGCCTCAATTGACTTCCCTATAACCTATCGTGCCCAAATTGCAATCGCACCAGTTGAACCCCTTGCTGGAACCTTCCACAGCAGTCACACCATCTCAAGCATTGCCCAAGGCAGTCGCACCATCACAGGCGGCAGTCGCACCATCTCAGGCATCACCCAAGGCAGTCGCACCATCTTAGGCAGCAGTCACACCATCGCAGCACCAGTCGATCTCCTTACTTCCTTCGCACAGCATCAGCACTTGTCCTCTTCGCACATCACCACAAGAGCTTCTTCTCTGTCAATCGCAAGCACCAGCCTCTTCCCTCGCATCGCCTCTCTCAGCATCAGCACACCCATTGCAAGTTCTCTCTCTTCGTCTTTCTCTCGCAGCTTCGTTTGTTGGTTCTCCTTTGTTGTAAGTCTATTGCAAGCCCCAACCCCATTTTGCACTTTGAAATCAGTCACAAGTCCATAGCAGTAGATTTGCAACAGTCGTGCCTTTCTCCTTGGAATCAGCCCTTTAATTTCTCTTATTTGGACACTTGATTAACATTATTCATTGCTAATGGAAATTCAAACTCTCTTTAGGCAAGTTTCAAATTGACAAGTGATAACTACACCTATTGGGCTTATGTTATGAAAAAAATTTTAATGGGCAAGAATACGTGGTATTATGTGACTGGAACTATTAAGAAACCAAGTGATGCCAAGATTGAAAATTTTGAAGAGTTACTTTCAGTATGGGAAATGAATAATGCTAAGATTATTACTTGGATAAATAATTCAGTTGAACAATCTATTGGAATGCAATTGGCTAAGTTTTCTACCGCCAATGAAATTTGGGATTATTTGTCCAAGGTATATGTTCAGTCCAGTTTTGCAAAGAGGTATCAATTGGAACATGACATAAGGGAAACTCCTCAAGGGAATCAAAGTATTCAGGAGTTTTATGCAATTATGACTGGTTTTTGGGATCAATTGGCTCTTACAGAACCCAAGGAACTGAGTGTGATCAGTGTGTATTGTACCTATAGGGAGGAGCAGCGACTTGTTCAGTTTTTGATGGCCCTTCGAGATGAGTTTGAGGGACTTCGTGGCACTATACTTCATCGTACTCCTCTCCCTTGTGTTGATTCTGTGGTTAAAGAGTTGTTAGTAGATGAAATTCGTTTTGAGTCCAAAAAGGGGTTGCTTCCATTGCCTACTCCATCAGTGTTTACAGTTCCTCCCAAGCCTCAGAATAGCACACAGAGACCAAAAACAGCCATGGATGAATGTAGCTTCTGTCATCAGAAGGGTCACTTTAGTGCCCTAAACTATTGAGTCGACAATCATCTGGCCCGTCTCAATAGACTTTTAATTCGTATCAGCATTGGAAGAAAAGTGGTGCTCAACATACAGCAGCTATTGCCCCCTCTACTGATGGTCGACCAGATCCCTCTTTGGCCATTATAGCAGAAGATTTGCAGAAACTTTTTGGTTCTTCTCAGCCTAATGCTCTATCTATCATACCTTCTATAGGTTCGTCCTCACCTCCTTCAGGTATATCTCAGTCTACATGGGTCTTTGATTCAGGTGCTACACATCACATGACTAATGATCCTTTTCTATTTATTTGTTCTTCCTCTCCTCCTTCTTTAGCTAAAGTTATGACTACTAATGGCACATCTATGCCTTTGGTAGGTGTTGGATCCATTTTGACATCCCATCTTTCTTTACCTAATGTTTATTGTATTCCTCGTTTGTCTTTGAATTTAATTTCTATTAGTCAACTTTCTGATACCGGCTACATTGTTCACTTCTCTTCCACTGGTTGTACTGCGCAGGATCCTCACTCTAGACAGTTGATTGAGACTAGCCATAAAGTGGGAGGGCTGTATGTGCTAAAGGAGTTGCATGTTCCTGCCTTAGCTGTTTCTATAGTAGATTTGTCTTCTTTCCATTTAAATCCTAAGTCATCTAGTTTTTATTTGTGGCATTCTTGCCTTAGACACGTTTTTGGTTCGTGTTTAAAGTATTTAGTTTCTACTGGTGTTTTAGGGGATTTGCATAATCATGATATTTCTGATTGCAGTGGTTATAAACTTGCAAAATTTACTGCCTTACCCTTTCATAAAAGTACAACTGTTTCTCTTACACCTTTTGATCTTCTTCATTCTGATGTGTGGGGCCTATCTTTGTGACCACTAAAGGTGGATCTCGGTATTATGTTTCTTTTATTGATGATTATAATAGGTATTGTTGGGTTTATCTTATGAAGCATTGCTCTGAATTTCTGTCTATTTTTGTTACTTTTCGTGTTATGATTTGAACCCAATACTCTGCTATCATTAAATGTTTTCGCTTTAATTTGGGTGGGGAATATAGAAACACTGATTTTCTTAACATGTTAACATTGCTCAGCGTAAGCATCGGCATATCATGGAGACTGCTTGTTGCTTGTTACTTTCTGCATATGTGCCTAGCTCCTTTTGCGGGGGAGGCTCTTCTTATTACTATGCATCTTATCAACCGCATTCCTTCTATTGTCACCTCTAGCCTCTCTCCTTTTACATGACTGCATGGTAGGTCTCCTGATTATTACGCATTACGTGTTTTTGGTTTTACTTGTTTTGTTCTATTACCCAAAGCTGCACACACTAAGCTATCTACTAGATCAGTGATGTGTGTATTTCTTGGTTATGGTGAGGGTTAGAAGGGTTATCGTTGTTATGACCCTATTGCCCGAAAATTGTCTCTCGTCATGTGGTATTTCTTGAGCTACTGGGCATATTCCTTTCTTTTCTATTCCCTCTGCTACAGCTGTTGTTTCTCCATCTGATCTTGTTTATATTGATCCCTTTTCTATTACTATTCCTTTTGACTCTTATATCAGTGATTTAGCCCCCTCTAATCTCCCTTTTATATCTCATTTATCTAGTTGTTGTCATCCTATTATTTATATGTATTCTTGCAAGAACAAAGCTCCTTCCATTGTAGATCTTGCTCCTCCCACCCCCTCCGCCAAGACTTCTTCAACTTCTAGTGATGTGGATTCTACTACTTCTCACAATCCTCAACGAATTCGTAAGTGTCCTCATCGTTTCAGTTTCTCTAATATCTGTTATTCTTCTGATTTATGTTCCTTCTTATCTTCCATTCATTCTCTTTCTAAGCCCACCTCCTATAAGGAGGCTATTCTTAATCCTCTTTGGCAACAGGCTATGAATGAAGAGCTTTCTGCTTTGCATAAGACCAACACATGGGATCTTGTTGCCTTCCCTTTAAGGAGGCGTGCAGTTAGCTGTTGATGGGTTTATAAGATCAAAACCAAGGCCGACGGCTTTATCGAGCGATACAAAGCTCGTTTGGTTGCTAAGGGCTATGCATAGGAATATGATATTGATTATGAAGAAAAGTTTGCTCCTATTGCCAAGATGACCACAGTTCGCACCTTTCTTGAATGGTGATTTGTCTGAAGAAGTTTATATGGTTCCTCCTCTTGGTCTTGCTCATTCTCCTAGTGAAGTTTGAAAACTTCGCAAAGCCTTGTATGGCTTGAAATAGGCACCTCGACCTTGGTTTCCTAAGTTCTCTACCGTGGTTTGTGATTTGGGTTTTACCTCCAGTGCTCATGACTGTGCTTTGTTCCTTCGTTCTATTTCTGCAGGACACATAGTTCTTTTACTCTATGTTGATGATATGATTCTTTCTGGTGATGACACACTTGGGATTTCTCTTCTCAAAACTCAATTACAACATCACTTTAAGATGAAAGATCTCGGTCTGCTTCATTACTTTCTTGGCATTCAGGTTGCTTCGTCTCCCCAAGGGTACCTTCTCTCTTAGTCCAAGTATGCCGCTGATGTTATACAAAGGGCCCCGCTTTCTGATTCTCAGATTGTTGACACTCCTATTGAGCTTAATGTCCATTTTACATCTACTGATGGTGTTTTACTGACAGATCCTAATTTGTATCAAGTGCTTGTTGGTAGTCGGTCTATCTCACTGTGACTCGCCCTAATATTGCCTATGCAGTGCATGTTGTTAGTCAGTTTGTTTCTGCTTCAACTTCAGTTCATTGGTTTGCCCCTTCTTCGTATTTTACGTTATCTTTGCGGCTCTCTTCATCAAAGTTTGTTGTTTTCCTCTACTTCCTCTTTAGAGCTTCAAGCCTTTTCTAATGCTAATTGGGCTGGTGATGCTATGGATTATCGATCTACTACTGTCTTTCTAGGTGACTCTTTGGTTTCTTGGCAGAGTAAGAAACAAAGTGTTATTGCTAATTTCTATGCCGAAGCCAAGTAACAAGATATGGCTACTACTGCTGCTGAGATTGTTTGATTGCATTGGTTGCTCACTGATTTGGGTGTTCCATCTTCATCTCCTATTCCGACGTACTTTAACAACAAGAGTGCTGTTCCGATTGTGCATAATTTTATCTTTCATGAACGCACTGGACACATTGAGATTGACTGTCATTTTGTGCATCATCATCTTCAACTAGGCACTCTTTCCTTGACTTTTGTTACTTCCATTATGTAGTTGGCCGATTTCTTTACTAAGTCACACACCATCACGCGCTTTCGTTTTCTTCTTGACAAACTCTCGATGCTTCCCATGGTCACATCATGAGTTTGAGGGGGGGGGGGGGGGGTGTTAGGATATATTTGTATATATTTCATATATTAGGGGTATCATTGGTATTTCTCTTGTATAGGGTTTCTAGTATTTATATACTTTGTAATTTTCAGATTCATTTGTAACGAGAATAGCAGCTTTCTCAAAAGCTTTCAACAATGATCCAGCCTGTGAATTTTAGAGGCTGCTGCAGCAAAACCCCAACACTAGTTCAACTCCAATATTCTAGCTTAAGTGAATATACCTTTAGTGGATCATTGAAAATATCAGTAACACCCATCGCGATGCTGATTTTGACCACCCTAGACCTTGATCCTCAGTAAAGCATACATTCTCTTTCCAAGTTAAGCCAGTAACCTTAAAGGAAACTAGTAACCATCAAACTACTATAGGATTCAAACTATTTATTATTGAGGATAGCAAAAGTATAAAGCAAATCATTTATTGAAAGTAGAAAGAAGACGATAAGATGATAAGATATTTTCATGATATTAAAATACATCGTCGACTTACCCAAAAAAAAAAAAAAAAACGTTGTCGGACTATTTTATAAATTAAAATTCCAATAATTAACATTTGGAAAAGGCTATAAAAATGGTGCTCTAATATTCTATACAGTATACACCATGCCACAAAATAATAAAAATCAACACACCTAGGATTCGCTTTTTCTGTTTCTTTTTTTTTTTTTGGAAAGAAAAAGAGGGGCCCCAACAACTACATTTCAAACAATATACATTCACATTTGGTTACATGCCCGGGAAAAAATTCAATTTTCTCCCTCTTGATAAATCTAACCAATTTCAACTCTTTGACTTTGACTAAGTACATGTAGCAAATTCTAAAGCATTCAAATTCCAATTTGATGATAAGGCCAACAAATTGTCAAGGATCATGTAGATAGACTAATAACAGAAATGTATAGGTTAAAGGGAGAGCTCATGATAAAAATGAGCCACAATCCTCTTAGCCTAACTCTTTAACATAAAGATGCTTTGAGTCAGACAAAATGGAGATAAAAAAATATAAGCTGCTCTTCTATGAAATCTAAACATCTGCAATCATGCAGTCAACTTGGAAGTTAGCCAAAGTACCAGTGTTATACAGTAATGATGGTTCTTAGAGAAATTTTACGTTGCCAGTGGATTAAAACTAGGTTTAAAATGAGGGCAAAAGTCAGGCTGGTTTTGAAGAAATGCTATAACTGGGCTTCTGGTAGTAAACTCAACAGTCTAAAGAATATATTGAGATTTTTTAAAATTGTAATTAAATTGGGGTTCTTTATAAAAACATGGAGTCAAACGGCACTTTTGCAAAACATAGATTTTTATAGGAGGTATGAACAAGACCTCAAAACTCTGCAACAAAGGGTTCTCTTGTCAGAACCCTAGATCTGCAAATAATTCCACTTCTAGTGGCTTTCCAGGGACCCTCCCACAAAGGAAAGATGGAATCAGGTAGTTTTTCTTCTTCTTCTTCTTCCATCGCTAGACATTTAAACCAAAGAGAGATTCACAATTCTCCCCCAGTAGAATCGAGGTCCTATCAAGATTCTTAGTGAAAACCATAGAATCATGGTTCTAGGAAAGTGTCAGCACCACTAGGGTCAATTCCTGCTTCTAAGATGGAGATGGATAAATGCAGATGAAGAATATCCCCACCTTAACACCCCCCCCCCCCCAAAATGGGCATTTGGGAAACATAAAAAAAGAAAAATTTCGCCTCATACAACCCGAGAAGGAAATGATCAAAATTTATGTCTATGTTAAAAATCCTAATGGTAAATAGATCCATAGAAATATAAAGCCAATAAGTCAATAAATTTTATTAAAACAAGGAAGGGCCACATTTCATGAAACCTAAACAACTACAAAACCTTACAGCTTTGCTAAGCATTTGGAATCCAATAAATCTAAAAACAAAAACCCCTTAGACTCTCCTAGCGGGAACACCCACATTATTTAGTCCCTCAAAGATAACTTTGAATTATTAAAATTTCAAAATTTTAGCTCTGTACATATTCCACACAAAAGACAAAACCAGCCCATCATCCAAACCAAGCATTAAAAAGTAAACATTTTAATTAAGTAGCATCTGCCACTGACTATGGTTCTAAACATTTTAATTAAGTAGCATCTGCCACTGACTATGGAAGAACCAAACACACTAAAAAAAAATAAATTTACATTTAAAATTTTTAAAAAATAAAAATGAAAACAAGAAGTGCCAAAGATCAAGTCACCTGGCAATGAACAAGCAAAAGATTCACCACTTCTACTTGTTCTTTCCACATACAACATCATAGTAGGCTAGTAGCCCACTTCCTTTTTTTGGGGAAGATAGGAGCCGAAGATATTATTAAAAGAACGAAGAGGTACTAGAGAAGAAGAGAAGTCTTTTCCAAAGAAGAACCTAAAAACAAAACAAACCTCCCAACACGGTGAAAAATGAAAAGCTACTCCAAAAAAAATATATCAATAGCGCCATCAAAAGAAAGTGGCATATAAAAAATAATTATCCAACACTGCCATGCAAACGAACAAGCAACCACTGAAGAAGCAGCAGTGCCCATACTTCCTTTACAGGAAGTGAATCTTCATTCCTTCAACTATTGACTCATAAAGACTTCAAATAAATTACCCCACTCTTAATTCCCTCCTCCTCATCCCTAGTATACACTCACACTAAATAGAAAAAAATTCTCTAGTAATTTTTTTTATTTTATAAGAAACGAATTGTATTAATCAAAAGAGATAAATACAGATTTGGACAAGGAGTCCAAAAAGGAGAGCAAAGGACAAAACAAGGCCCAATCGCTACACAACCACCTAGCCAAGCGGCCAAACAAAACAAAAACAAAGCCCTCACGTCCTCAACAGAAAGCCAACAGCCTAACAACAAAACAAACCGAAAACAAATCAATGGGTGTAAAAGTGGCCCCCAAAAAAAATTCTCAAGTGTCTCCAACTCCCAATCACTTAGTGCATCTTTTTTAGATGCAAGGTCACAAAAAATTAACAATTTTCATTTCAAAAAATTATCCCCACACTAATAATCATGCCAAAAGGAAACTGTCCCAATTCCTAACAGTGAAATGCACTCTCTTCCTGAAATCATCAAGCTCTTTCATGATGGCCATCCACAGCCCCACAACATGACTCTCCCAATAAAGCCCACTGATTTCCCCAACTTACATGCACCACTAGCTCAACTCAAATACCCCAATTGCCACATAAGAAATTTCCAAAAGAGCCTTTTTTTTTCTTTTTTTTTTTTTACATAAAACAAACACAAACTACTTACCCAATAAAGCTTGATCCACTAATATCAATAGTTGTATCCTCAAAACCCAGTTCCTTGAAAAGCAAACACCATTTCCCCATTCATCAATTAAAATTATGAAATATTCACCCCACCCACCTATAGCAGTTTTCTTTTGATTTTTGCCAACAAATAAGCCAGTAATATTGAAATAAATAAATAAATAAATGATCCAGTAACATAAGAATAGGAAACAAAGATGAAAAAATAGAAGTAAAAAGACAAAAAATAGTACAACTAATCAATATCAACCCTCCCACCTCAGAATGCCAAGTCCTCTTCTATCACACCCAGCCTTCTTTTAAGCTTAAGGATCCAATAGGCAATAGCCTTAAAGGATGCTCCAAATGGGAGCCCAATATAAGCCTAAAAAAAGCTTGCCAACTAGACATCCCAAGATAGCTTCCAACTCCATAATACTCCTTATATCCACTTGTACAAACATATGTCCCATCAATGTTTTAAAAACGCACCCCAGGCGGGTTTTGAGGCGTTTTTGGTGGTAGAGTACTTGGGAACTCCTTTTTGGGTGGTACCCCAGCTAAGCATACACCCCATAGCTGAGACGCACGTCTGGTGCATGGAAAACACGTTTTTTTGCGTCTTTTGAGTTGGGCGTACGCCCGTTGAGCCAACACAAAATGGATTCATTTTGGATCTATAGAATTTGCTTTCTTTTTTTCTTTTTTTGCTAGGTATTCTTTAGTTATTACAACTACCAGACGACATTCTTAACCCTAACCCTTCAAAACCCAAACGACAAAGAGAGAGAAGAGAAGAGAAGAGAACAGACGACGGAGAGACGAGAAGAGACGGCCCTACCTTCCAGCAACACTGAACCACAAGGATACAACAGTCGGTCGTGCAATAGCTTCCGACGACCCTCCAGCAACAATTTCAGTTGGCTAAGGATGAAGTTATAGCTCAATGAGAGTCAACGACAACTGAGATCCTCATCGCCAACAGCGACTAAGATGCTCACTGCCGACGAGATGAACACTCTGTACATATCAACCCTTATGAAACCACCGACCAGTCCTCTAAGCCTCTAACCCTCGAGTACTCAACTTATAGCTATCCCTTTGAGAAATACTAAAAAAAATAGCCATTCAATTTTCCTTTTAATGTCTCCTGGGTTTTTTTCCCCCTAATCCCCTTATTTATTATTAAGAATTTGAGGCTTTTACTCCATAAGCCGGTCTTGTGATTTTTTTTTTTTTCTCTTTCTTTTTTGAATCTAGGTTGTAATGTTGTATAAATATTTTATAATATGGTGGGTTGAACTGTGAAAGACATCATATTACTTTTAATATGTTTGAAATAGTTTACATTTTCTTTTTTTACATTAACTTAAACTTGTTATGCCATATTTTTTTACTATATTTGATTTTTTTTTTTCTATATAAAAATTAAAATACTTGTGGGGTTTACGCCTTGGCCCACAAGAGGAGGAAAATCACCCCACCTTATGCCTGCACCTTTTAAAACAGTGTCCCATAAATGATGTATTGATAATTTCATGAATCGGTCACTAAAGTGAAGTAGATGTTAGGATATACTTTGAGTAGCCATAGTTAGAATTCCAAGGAAGTGGGTGCATGATCTCAAGATATGTGCTATGAAAGAAAAAAACAAAAAAATAGCTCAAGAGACAAGATAGAAGACATAGGAAAAGGTGGCTGAACAAAGCCAAAACTGCAAAGGCTCAAGCAACTGCGGGACAAAGCTCAAATAACCAATAATATTTCAGACACCATGCCAAGACATGGACGACTGAAGCAGATAAAGACAAAAAATGGAAGCTACTATTTGAACAAGGGAAGACTAGATCTCAAACGAATGAAGCAACTTTAGATGGCTACAACAAGGCTCGAGTGGCCAAAGTAGAAAAGGACCAACAAGAGCAAGCTACACTTCAGTAATACACTACCCCATCAGTCCTTGCCTTTAAAGAACAATCTAGATTTCCCATACACGTGAAGCTTCATTTTGGCTAAGCTTATAACTGATTTTTTTTTTTTTTTTTTTTTTTTTTAAATGTTGCTTTAAGTCATATGCCTAGACTCCTAGTCATCATTATGGCTAAACACAGTAAGTATTCGCAGTTGTACTGCTTCTCACCATTCCACCTACACAAGGATTCCACATTTACGTCCATTTCTATAAGAATCCACACACCCTCTACAATCTCCAACCCAAAGATTTGTAAAGATTACTAATCACCACCACACCATGCAAGTGTAAGACACCTTTATTTTACTCTTACTGGATAAAGATTAAAGAAAACTCATTAAGTATTAACTGAAACTCTTTAAACATTTGTTTAACCAAATAAAATGAGTTCCCACCCATGACAAGAAATTTAAGAATGAACCTATTCCACATCTTGCTAACCTATTCACTGGATTAAATAAGGCGCTGTTTGGCTATCATTTTGGAATTACTTTTCTTGCTTTTGAAGACCAAAATCGCTTCACTCTATTTTCCCTCTCGAAATCAAGATAAGGCACTTATAATATGTTAACCAAACAATGCCCAAAAGAAACCCACCCGTGACACACACCAATAAGTAAACCCTAACGGCCCAACTCATAAAATGAACCCTAATTGCAATAATTGCATTAATCAGCCTGAATACAATACGAAAAAGTTAAACGAAGCAACACAAGACTAACATAGAAAAACTTTAAATCCGTAAATAAAAATAAAAAATAAAATAAAATAAAAAATTGGAATTACAACAAAGAAGAACGAAGAGGACCTTTTCTGCCAGGCATTTCCTTTCCATCTTTGACGTAGAACTCCCGAATATCCACCACAACCTTTCCCTGCCAGTTCCTCACTGAAATCCTCCTATTCTTCGATATCTATAATCCAAACCACCAAAAGAAAAACCACTATAATGAGAAAGACATACTCTATTTTTTATAATTTTAAAATAAAAAAAAATAGTGTGAGGGAGACACAGACCTCACAGACGACGATGTTGTCTGGGTCATCGGAGTCTTTCTTAGAGCTTTTCTTGGGAGGCGCGTTGCCGTCGGAGTCGCCGTCGGAGGCGTAGTCCTCCTTCCTCTTTCCCCATCTCGACATTATCCCTGATCCCTTCTCCTTCCTCTGTATGACAAATACCCATACAAAAGTGTAAATGAGACCCTCAAAAAAATAAATAAGTAAATAAATAACGAGAGAGAGATAGAAACAAAGAGACCTTTGGCTAATTCGATCGTGGTCTGGATGATCGGGCTGTGCGGAGAGTGGGGAGAGAAAACGCCATCTCGCTTTTAATGTAACGAAAATTGCAAAAAAGGTCGCTACTACGAGCACGTTTTCATAAAAATCAGTGGACTCCATATATATTTTATTTTTTTATTTTTTTGAGTTTTTTTGCGAAGCAACAAGGTGTCCGAACTATCAAAGTTCGACTAATTTCCACTCCCCACGTGGTAGATTTTATTATAAAACATCATTTTAAACAATTTTATAAAATAAGTTTTTCTTTTTCAGAATCTATAGTTTAATTAGATTTTTTAGTTATTTACAAAAATAACATATTTTAGGAGCTATTTGGGAATCCTTAAATTTGGTTCGGCCTGGTTCAAAACCAATTTCATTTGTTTAGTTCATGTTCAGATAAATTTATGTATGAACTGTTTTCAATTTGTAGGCTGTTTGGCTAAAACTGGGTTCAACTCTGGTTCAACCTTTGATGTCATATGGTTCGATCACTTCGTCCTTTCCTGTTTGGTAGTCTAAATTATAATCACTTCTAAGCTCAAAAAGTGATTCTATAATAAGCATACTACCATCAGCTTTTAGTCAAAAGCTAGTGTTAGCTTTTGCGGAAGATTTTAATAACTTTTCATATTTCCAAAACTATCCTTAATGCTTGAGTATGGAAACAATTTTTTTGCACCCATATCTTTTAACAAAATGATAATAACCCCACCTTAGACCCAAGTCTTCTCCTCTCTTGCGGTTGTGCTCCTCTTTCCTGTCGACATCAATGTTTTAGTAACTTCAGCCAACTTGGACTCGTACGATCCTAATTTAAACTTCAAATCTTTTTTCTTTTTTCTTTTTTCCTTTTTTTTGTCCCTTCATACATTCATTGATTTATACTTATTGGAATTTTTTTTCAAGAATTGATTCCATAAAATTTGGATTTGTAATAAAAATTTAAAAAAAAAAAAATCAATTCATGCTCCTTTTTTTTTCTTTCTTTGTTTTTAGCAAGGAAAAAAATAATAATAAAATTTAAAAATTTAAAAATTTAAAAAAAAAAAAAAAAAAAAAAAAAAAACGTAAGCAAAATCCTTAGTAATACACCTTTGTCGGGTTGGACGAGAGGTCAAGTCTTGTGTGTGTTTTCCAAAGGTTATTGTTTTGATGCATCACCACTCTTGTTGTTTCTGTGGTTATAAGACATTTCACCTAAGTTGTTAAGGAATAATTTGAGCTCAAATTTCAATAAGAGTACGGCCTAGGATACCCTCAATCATTAATATTTTAAATATAGAAAAAAAAATCACTACTAATACCAAATAGAGCAAAAAATAATAATAATAATAATAATAATTTATTATAAGGGACACTTCAGTACATTTGGGGTTACAACAACTACGACTAAAAGCAAAAGCTACAATTTTCTCAAACAAGGCCAAAGTAGATGAAGGACAAGAATCTAAGGCAAAATCAAAGAGGGCGTGAGGAAGAAAAAAAATTGAAAATGAAAAAACCCACATATTGTTGTAGCGGACGTCCCACCACTCCATAATGCAAGAATCACTAATTCCACTTCCATGAGTGGAGCACTTATTCAAGTGCATCTTTTCTTCAAATTACATTCATTTGAAGCCTAAATAAAGCTTATGTTACATAATACATATCATACGTATGATTCATAGATATGAATGAAATCAAAGAATGAGAATTTCTTGTTCTCTTTATTTCCTCTTGTTCTTGTTCTCTCTATTTCCTCTTGTTCTAAATTCTTAGTTTTACAACATGTTATCAGCACAAATTGCTCAAAGATTTTGTGAGCAATATCATACTACCACCATCTTCTTTGTTAACTAATTTGGTTATGGTAAGTTGGTATGCTCTTAACCAATTTGGTTGTGATAAGTTTGTATGCTCTTAACCAATTTGGTTGTGGATTGGTTTTTACTCTAAATTATACATCTTGAATGGAGGAATCCATCTTCTCTTCTTAAAGCAAGAGAATATTTAAAAATAAAACCTGAAGTTTTATAAATAAATAAAAGGAGTGATGATTCATTTTTTCTTCTTGAAGTAAGAGAAAGATTTGAAAACTTGAAGTTTTCTATATGAAAAGATATTATTTACATGTTCTCTTCCTGAAGCAAGAAACAAATTTGAATCCCCAAAATTTTCTATAAGAAAAGTTGTTTCATATATCCTCTTCCTGAAAGCAAGAGATAAATATAAAAACCTAAAGTTTTCTATTAAAAGAAAGGGATTATTATTCATATTTCTCTTCTCGAAGTAAGAGACAAATTTCAAAACCTGAAGTTTTAGAAATGATGAATAATATCTCAATTTAATTGAATAAAGTGACGGTCAATAATGACCAAATTAAATTGAGTAATATATTTTTCTATTATGTGTTATGCAACTTCTTTAGATATTGGTAAAATTTTGTTGAAAATTAATGGGTAAACCTTCATTTTTGCTTTAGTTAGCATAGGAGAACACACAAAAATCTGCTGCTGTTTTACTTCGAATTGACTGTCAACTTTACCTCTATTGCCAGTCAACTTCTCTCAGATTGACTGGTAACTTCACTGTGTTAGTTTAAAGTATGTCATTCTATGATAAAAACCATCAAACGTGGAATAATGGAATACCAAATCACCAGAGGTGGACTAATGACATACCAAACCACCAGAAGTGAAATAATACAATATTAAATCACCAAAAGTGAACTAATGACATATCAAACCACTAGAAGTGGAGCAATGAAATATCAAACCACCAGAAGTCGAATGACACTGAAGAAATAAGCAAAGGTTTATAGAATAAACCCACAAGATAAGTGTTTTAGATAAACACTAGTCACGTATGTATTTTTCATACGAATTGACATTTCATAAATTTATACCAAGCATCCATAAATAAATATATATATATATATATATATATATATATATCTATTGAAACGATTTTTTTGTTATAATAATTTAGTGGATCCTATAAATTGTCTTGATATTTCAAATAGTGTAGTGGGAATATTCGCTATTTAATTGGTAATAGATATGTCCATACCAATTAACATATTTTCTTATATATTGAATATGTTATAAGTAACAATGCTTTTAAAAACGTTAGTACTAACACTACTTTATATATAACCATTGAGATCACTGTTTCTAGCCATTGGGGCTACTGTTCATAGCCGTTGAGGTCTCTTTTATAAAATCACAGTTGTTCTTCTTTAAAAATCCTCGTCTCTACAACAATGAATTTTTTGATTCATTTAACACGTCTTCTTCCCTTTCTCATGTTTCTTCTATACTACATATTCCTCATCCCACTATTCGAATGGATACTAGATTTTTGTTTTCGTGAAAGGATTCCAGTTATAACCACGTCTCCATTTTTTATATTTCTCCTAAATCTGCCCCTGATAATAATGCTGATGCTCGTTCTTTATGATAGATAAATTTTGTCTAAACAAATAAATGAAAAAATAGAAGTTAGTTTTTACGGAGAAATCATACCATGTATTTCTATTTACTCTATTTTCTCATAAAGAGTTCATTTGATTATGTATTTCAGTTGCAATGATTTTCCTGATATATATTTGTGTGCATTATATTCTGCTTTTTGCATCTATTCAAGTTTTGTCAAGAAAATGATAAAGGGATAACTTGTTCTGATTCATATGCTAGCATTTCTGATGCAAATAAAAATATAATAACCATGATTTGATTACAGACATTTTATACAAGATATAACATGTTACAGATTTTTGCTACTCAATAGTAGCATTTCGGGTTGAACTAGAGGGATCAGTTGGAGGTTGATGTTGCGGGCCGTTCAGAATTCTTTTATGTTGTTCAATGATTTGCCCCCAAAACTTTCCAATGCGTTAACCCTTGGCGGGAGACTGTTAAAATAGGAGTCTGGACTTCTATAGTTCTGGCATGGAAACGCCGTGCCATGATAGAGGTAACCGTAAAAGCCTGCACGCTTAAAGCCATGGAGTATCTTATTATGTCCAAGTCGAATCGCTCACCCAGTATTCTTTCATTACGAGGAGTGATGAGTCCTTCAGCTAACGTTGTTGCATTTGTAAAATTGTATATTACATAATCCTCAATTGTAAGGGGTTGATTTTGGATGTTTAGAAACAATGGGTGCCAGAATTCTGGTTGTGTTTCTGGTGTCGCGTTTAAGTCAAGATGATTTTGTGAAACTGAAGAACAGGCCATAAGTTTGCAAGAGAGAGATTAAGAGGAGGTGAGTTTTCTGAGGTTTGAAGGGTTGATGAAGAGTGTTCAAGCACCTGCAATTAAACTTTGGTTTTTTAGAAAAACCGCCTCACATGAATTAAGAGCAGATTTCGATAACCAATGCATTGTTGGAATCCGATGCTATTAAGGATTAATTAATCCTCTCGAGATCTGCAACTGTCTGGCAATGATGTTTCTTTTTGACAAAATGCTGCTGCTTTGTTGATAATTAATCACACCTCGATACTGCAGTCCTTTGATCACGCTAATAGTGTCGGTTAGCAGATGAGGGTCTTGGACTGATGGGTTGGGCGTGCCATGGCATGAACGTACTAGGTTATGGGCACCAATGCGGGTTTGTTTGGATAGGCTCGACAAGTGTTATTGGGCAAAAGGAATACCAGCCCATTATTCTCACCCTAACAAGAACATAAAGCCCATATGGTTTGAGCTCAGAAAAATATAATATGCAACAAATGGTAATATCACAATAAGGTAAAGAATTTACACACCCAAACTCACAAAGTGATGTTTTTACAGCAAGTTTTGCAGATTGTTTATTTTTCCTGTCATTAGGGGGAGAAAATCTGGTAAGAATTCACATATACAAACTCAAAAGGTATTATTTGTATAACAAGTTTTGAATATTGTTGTTTTGATAGAATTCTTGCCGTTAGGGGGAGGAAATACACTAGCAGAAGAATGACGTGAATTTTCAATACATAACAAAGTAATATGAATTGGAAGTTCAAATAATCATTTACTTGCAAGTCCCTGTAGGACAACAGGTTAATATAGCAACAAATGAATCTAAGACATGCTTGAAGTGTGGAAGACTTGTTGGTGATAAGGATAAAAATCCCGAAAAGGAAAAGAAATTGGTGCTCCTAAAGATGCCATACCCACAGAACAGGCAATAAAAATAATTGATCCATCCAATTGGTAATGGACTATAAATCTCCTGAAGAACTATCCCCTGAAGTGGAACATTCTGAAGAGTTAATTCCTTAGATGTAAGTATGTGTACTTAACTTGAGTGAATGATTCATGATCATTAGTTTTATACAAAACTTAGTCAGATATTCACACCTCTAAAGCGGAATCTCCTAAAGAGAAACCTCCTGAAAAGTTATCACCTGAAGTGAAATATCCTAAAGAAATTATTCCCTAAAAAAGAATAGGTATTTAACAATAACGAAATCTTGATGAATTACATAAGTTCAGGAGAAATATTGGATAAAAACAAAAATTGTTATTAACAACATATTTTCTTTTAAAGTTATTCTTGACATTACCAAAAGTAATGATGAAATTAAACTACAAACCATCGAAGAGAATCAACGTAGAAATTATTAGCCAATGTGGAAATAAGTAATTCAAGTAGAGTTAAACTTGCTTGCAACATGTGAATTATTTGGACCAGTAGTCCAGAGTATGTCAGATATAAATGGGTATTCGAGATGAGAAAAGAAATTTTTGAGAAAGGGCATATATTCAATTTTATAGAAAAGCACTCCAGAAGAGGCTATTGAACAAGAAATAAATATTCTTACAATTTCTTATATAACTCCTGAAGAGGAAAAAGTCACTGAAAAAACTGAAAACAATAAAGAGACCTATGGAAATGAAGAAATTTTTATAAATTATACATACATTATGGAATCACATAAAGGTGATTATTAATTACATAGTAGCTATTGAAATTTCAAAGATGATGACGATCTTAAACCACACACTGTAGACGAATGTTGCAGTAGACCTAATTGGTCAAAGTGGAAAGAAACAATTACATGATGATTAGTTAAACACGTGTTAATATAACTTATATCAACACCCACATTGGGAGTTGTACTCCGTGCATTAATAAGATATGAGGTACATTAGATCAATGCAATGGGTACAAATTCCAATGCATGATGCTAACATAAGTATATAACTTATATCAACACGTATTAATGGGAACATAACTATATATATATATAGAAAAAACTGATCAAGTGCGCGATATTTGGGATATCCCACATATGTTCAAAGCTTTATATATATAATATATGAGTAAATTGATAATAAAAGTGTTTATTGAACTAATAATGTTTTAACTTCTAACACTTAGGCTCTACATATGATTAGATTGGGCTCTACATATGATGCTAGGTAGATACTCACATAATTATTCCGTTAACTACTTAGACAGTTGGACAAGGTTGAAGATTAAGATCACATTGCTTCGCGGTAACGAAGTATAGGTATTGAGGTACTATACTGTAAGTCACGTAAGGTTTAAAATCCATTTAGAAAAACTTACCCTAAAATCAAATGGTCACCTCAGACCACACCACTCTGGAGAGAAGCTATGACCATTTCAATCCAAAGTTGGGTCTTTCCAGTTTCCACGTTCTTTCTCCCCGTCGTACTCACATAATAATAATAATAATAATCATAATAATAAAATATGTTAAACTGAAGAAGAATCACCATAGAGCACATTCTGACAAAGGAGAAAGAGATGGGGAATCTGTTCGTGAAGAAACCGAATGTCACCGATGTCGATCTCGCAATTCTCTCTCTCAAGACCCAGAGACGCAAGCTTGCCCAATTTCAAAAAAGGGTCCCCTAAACCCCTCCAGTTCTGATCTATCTATATATATATATATATATACACGTGTGTGTCTAAATATGTATACGTTTAGGGTCTGATTACTGAGAAACCGGAGCGAAAGCAAAAGAACAAGCAAAATTGAGACTTTACAGTTCGTTGTGTTGGTCCACAGAAGGTTGATTAACTCAATTACGACTATTGTTGTGTTGAGTACATTTGATATCATGGTGGGTTATGATGTGTAAAATTCTGGTTCAAGAATGGAAATAAATCAATAATTGATTTTCATTCAGTTTATTTGAGGGTAATCTCGAAATTTTTAATGGGGTTTCTAATTTTTCTTTTGTAATGACTTTAGGAAAATTGGTTATAGACTTATATGGAAATGCTATTAAACAACACCTGATTACAGCACTTAATGTGGCATCAATTGGTTGACAAAAATACCCTCTTAAGCTATTTAGTATCACCACAACAAGTCCATCGCCTGTCTATATGGTGCTGTATTATGGTTCTTCGCATAGCATTGCCCTTGGTTATATCCCAATTCTACAAGGTTTTTATCAGTCATTGTGGTTCTTGATAACATGGGAATGCACTTGTACGGAAATATGACTTGATTTAAGTCAAAGGACTCAAAATGACAAGAGGAAGGGCCAAGATAACTTGGTTAGAGGTGGTGAGAAAGGACATGTGTGCTAAGGACAACTGTTTATAGAATTGAATGGCATAGAAGGGTTCATGTAGCCGACCCCATGTAGGTGGAATTAAGGCTTCGTTGTGTTGTGTTGTGTTGTATTGTAGTTCTTGGTAACTTGATCACCTACGAGCAAATTGAGGTGAGAAATTGTTTGTCTCTTGTTGCACTTATTAAAGTTTGTACGATTCTTGAACCATACCTTGGGAAATAGGTAGGCAATAACACAATTTTTCCTTTACTGAAGATGCTGCTTATGACTATATTGGACTTTGCTCAAGTGTGTTGATAAGTTGAGCATTTTGAAATTGCAAGTATAGCGACTACACTTTCGACTCCTATCAGTATGTATTGATTATTTATTCCATTGTGATTTACCATGTCATATAGATCCGATCCATCTTATTTTCGCTTCCACTTAGTTAAATATTACTTAGTTTAATATTTTCTATCATGTGGTATCAAAGCTAGAGCTTTGATCTAAATGGTTTTGGTGATCAATTTATCAGTAGATTGTTTACAAAACAATTTTATTATCCTTGTTCCTCACTTTGAGCAAGTTTTAGTATATCTCCGACGTCATATTGTTACAGTATGATTTTGCATCTTTTTAATTCCTCAAATATCACTATGCCAACAAAAGCAATGCCAGCACATTTGCAACCAAAATTATCAATCACAAGCTTAGCAACATACATGCATACATATAAATTGAAGGGGGAGTAGTAAATATGGGGTTGAAGAAGGCTAATCTTGTTACGGGGTGAAGGATTTTTCGGCCAGAACTCTTACACTTGTGGGTCCAAGTGTTTCTCTTAAAACTTTGTGTCGGTAATTAACTCTGATGATGGTGAAGATCAGCAAACGGAAAAATAAAAAGGTTGTGAGAAAATATCCTTACACACAGTAAGAGTAATCACTTATATCTCAGATCTGACTTTTAGATTAATGGGTACATGACCCAAAAAACAAAGGGGGGGGGAAGAAAAAAAACTAATGATAAATTGGTAAAGAAGGAGGAGGACAAAGAAGGAAGATGGTAACTAGGAGGTCAAGGGCCACAAGCGCGAGGTTGTCAGTGGAATGCGGTAAGAACTAATGAGAAGAAATTGGACGAAGGAGAAGGAAGGAAGAAATGAAGTAGCAGCAGCAGCAATAACGACTGGCAGTCATGATGAGGGCATCAATGGCGGAATGGGGTAAGAATAGAGTCATTGAAAGAGTATGTTAATGTAAAGGTCTTTTTTTTTTTTTTTTTTTTCATAACCTTACTGCCATCTGTAACTCGACTCAGACCTGTAACTAAATAAAAGATCTAAATGATAAGGACCGTTGGATCTAAAGAGCATCAATGCATATAAAAAAGTGTAAGATTTTGAAAGGTGTAAGTGGATCCCTTACGTGTAGATATAAGTTATATCAGCACCATGTATTCGAGGTTGTACTCCGTGTATTGGCCTAATGTACCCCATAACCCACTAATGCAAGAGGTACAACGCTCAATGCAGGTGTTGATATAAGTTATATTAACACGTGCTCACCTGATCATCATCCTATATATGTATTTGTAGGTATTGATGAATCTGTATGGTTCAAACTGTTTTGGTATCTCCAATTACCATCTTTATTAATTTATGATAAACATGAATTAAAAGTAATGTGCGCTATGGAAAAATCTATGGATGATTGTTTGCTGAATTAAAAATCATATTGTGATTATATCTTCCACTGAGTTTAATTTGTTACTTTGTTGGTAATCTAGTTTCACCACTGGTAATTGAGTTTTATTGAACTTAAGCTGTGTCCATTTAAAGCTGGCTACATCAATTTTGTCTGCTCTAGGTCGCAAGATGTTGATTTTGTGTGGCAGGTTTCTTTAATTTGTCATTATATTTTTATCTTAAAGAGAAACCCTACTCCTCTCCAGATTACCCTTCAAGATCTGCCAAAAGTTCCTACTGCATTGCCATCATCTGAAGAAACCAAGGAGGACTTGGGCCTTCCTGATGTACCAACGAAAGCACCTGTTGCACCTGAGGTGGTGGCAGATGATGCTTTAGTTGCTGCTGCTGGAGTTTCCATGAGAAGAAAAGGTCTCTCTCTCTCTCTCTCTCTCTCTCACATATAGTGCATTAGTTTACTGACAAAGCTTGATAATTTTTTTTCATCAAAATACAGTTATGGAACCACTGCCCGTTTGATATTGCTCACAGCCACCCGAGTGATAAAATCAGAATAAAAATTTGCTTGGCCTGGTACCCATGTGATGCAGGTGAAAAGAATCGTGTCATCCTTGAAACATTCATTGTGTTGAACTAAGTAACCAACTACAGCATAGAGCCCTAATGAGCTAAACACATTGGTTATTTAGGTTCAAATCCCTCCAAGATTACAATTCATATATTGTGATGGTCTGCTTTGCATATGTACACCCAAGTCATACCTATGCAAATTTCACTGTTGGCTTTTTTTTTTTTTTTAGGGGGGGCGGGGGTGGGATGTGAATTATTATTATTTTTTTATTAGCTATTATTGTAACAGGTTACAAAAAATGGAGATGACATCATTTCTTGAAATTCTATAATCGATTGCACGTAAAGAAGAAAAAAGAATGAAAAAAAGTTTTATAATGGAAAGTATTTAGTTCAATAAGCAGCCAAATGTACCCATCAATGCACCAGCAGTTAGTCAATCGATTATTAAAGCCAACCACTATTGAAGGTGAGAAGGGTAATGGCAGACATAATGTGGCAGGTTCTTATTGGAGCTTGTAAAGACACAGCTAATAGATCGCGAACATTTTCTGTTAGGACATCTTTTGTTTAATAATAGGGTAGCATGTTTTTTCCTTGATATAACATTAACGCAGGGCCTCAAGCTGTTCTGATTCTAAAATGTTGTGAAAACGCTCCGTAGATAAGCACATTATCCACAAAAGGCCAACAAAATAGTCAGCCAAAAATATGAAAGTTAAGCCATTAGGGTTAACCTGATGAGGAGAGAGGATGGGTTAAAAGGTAGGAATAAGATATGTTAGGGTTTTGAACTGCCCATTGTACCCCCCCCAAAAAAAAATATATATATATACATATACAGTCATTTAAATTAAGTAGTGCCATCCCCTAAAAAAAGCAGGTACTTTACATCATGTATTATGTGTTCCGAGGAATTTAATTTTTATTCGATCCCACAAACTTTCTAAGACTCCCACATTTTATAATATTACAAATATTAATTAAAGATCCAAATGGAAATCCTCTCCATCAGACCTAGAGCTCTTCAAGTTTGTAGAACTTGAGGGCACCTGACCAGAAAATCTTGACAGGATCAGTCGTGCTACATTCTCGGCTGCGACAGCGCTCGTCTCCATGGTACTAGCTGCATTCTCAAAAGCATTCACGTAGTACAAATGCTGGCCGTCCAACATAAATGGTGCGAACACTTCAGGAGCATTGTAACGAGGATAAGCGGCCCAATTTATTCGGATTGTCTCCCTCCTCGTGCTATAGTAGCAGCAAATAAAACAATTAGTGTCCTATAGTTTTAAGAGATCTGTTGGATTAATAATTGTAGTTTTCTAAATGGAATGCCAGTACTACAGAAAGTGACATATTCTGACAGGTCAAATAATTAACAAAATAGATAATTGGCAGGCCGGCACTAGAGAAAGTGATCTATATCTGGACCAGTAAAAGAATTATTAAATTTTATCAAGTGGCATAAATCGACCCACTGCCAAACAGGTTGACCAGTGAACCAGCCATTGAAACAGGTTGATGGCTGGTCCAGATCTGGTAACAATGCGTTGGCCCCTTTCCAAATTACTGATCAGCTTCCTTACTAAAAGGGGCTAGGAGTGGGTCACAAGTTCTGTAATGGGTATATGAGCTTGCATCCTCATGAAACAATTTTTTTTATAATGCAAAAAAGTTCCTCACTGGATCATTTTCAGGGCATTATAACCCCTGTCAGCCTGCTAAAAAAAGAGGAAAAAAGAAGGAAAAACAAAAGATACGGTCACAGGTTTGTTGGAAATATTACCTAAAGATGTGATCTAGTAACGTGTCTGCCATTGGTTCACGAGAAAATATCTTGTAAGTCATATCTTTCTCATTGTGTTGCTTGAGAACTGAAATGCTTGAGAAGGGAATATCAGGATCCTCTATGGTGCCCACGAGTTCTGGAATTTCTGATATGGCATTCAGGCCAAAATACACCTTAGCCACAACAAATCATCAACAATTAAAAATAAATTTCTAAAACTAAAAAAAAATTAAAAAGAGGAAATAACAGACATGAATGAATTAAAGAGTAGAAAAAGTCCTATAAGATAAATAAAATTAGTGACCGCAAGGATACTCACAGGATTTAACAGACCCCTCACAAATGTAGTATGTGTGTGCTGCAATTTCCTCTCAGGAATTGAAACTGGAGGTGTAAAACGAATATTCAGCTCATCTAGTGGTGTGGCGACCACGGTGACTTGACATGCATAACTGTTTCCTTTAGTGGAGTTAAGCTCATAATAATCTCCAATGTAAGAGACAGATTCTATTTCTTCATGAAGGTGCAATTCAACATCTGAATGATTAAGCAGTCCAGCAGCCATCTGCCAGTTCCCTCCTTTAATTGACCATAACTCTCCATCAGATCCTGCCAAGGAAACTGCTCCAGCAAGTCCACTGATGCTGAGACTTTGCCCATAATTAATTCTTGTAATAACCTGCACAAATAAACAGGATTCCAAATTGTGATAAAATTTCAACAAACCTCAAAATACTGTTGACGTTTCAAAGTTTTAACCAATTCAAACATTTTCCTTAGAATTAGCATGAAGTGGAATTTTAGACCCACATGGAGGAACAGCAGTGTACTTCTCTTCCAATGTACATTCCATACACAGGATCTCCCAGAAAATGTAGGGGTCAAGAAAAACTACAGTTCTAAACTTATACAATGAACCAAATACAAGAGTTAATATTTTAATCATTAGTTTTTTTTTTTTTTTTTTTTTTGAAAGCAAATAGAACTTACAGAGTAAAAATGATTTAAAAAGGAAGCAACTTTCAAAACTGAAGCTAGGCCTTTTCGACATTTCAGTAGTTCTATGCTTCCCATATGTTCATGCAGGATTTGAAGTAGTTGGCCCACAAATTGGACTTATAATATCAGGAAGAAAATCCCAACAAACATCTGCATGAAATCCTGTTTTGGTAAGCATCAATACAAAAGCACCACTAAAAATCATCAAACTGATAGTCCCAGACTGAAGCCCTAATCCATTTAACTATGGGGCAGATCGTGCTCTCGGTCCAGAAGATTGTTAGTTCCTAAGCTACCCATGATCAGTCCACGAATTGAATTTTATGAGAGGGCAGATTTTCCATCCTCCCAAATGTTCTGTTTCATTTTTACTCTCATTATCCTAACACAGATGCGCAAGCACCTGATCAGGCCCTTCATGCCTTCTGCACACTGGGTCGTCTTAATCCACTAATTCAAAGAAGGTGACAAGTAGAAGTAACTGATCCTGCGATCATTCAGCTTACACATAGCCATAAGCTCAAACCCACTTCTTCATACAAGTTTTGTCCTTTCCCATTGCAGATTCAGAGGCTCATCCCTGCCAACCTAGGACTTCATATTCAGTGTTTTTTTTCCCTAGTACTTACATTAAGTATATGGCAAGATGGCATTTGAACCAATACTTTGAATTATGCAGACACTGACCGCTGCACTAAAAGCTAGTTACTAGTTGTTTTTGTTCCTCTTTTTTACTTAGTTGACACTTACATAAATTATTTCAAATAGTATATATATATAATATAATAACACATGTATGCATATCTGTAATAAATCTCTGGATACAGTCAAGTCATATCCATTAGTACTGTTCAAGTCATATCCATGTACAGCATATCATGCCCAAGATCATGATTTGCAATTGGTCCACAATTCAAATAAGTAGTAGGATAGCTATATTAAAGCAAACAAAAACCACCACCAAACCCCCCCCCCCCCCCCAAAAAAAAAAAAACCCTCTTTTTTTTTTTTTTTTTTCTTTTCCTCCTTCCATTCTCTTTTGTAAGCTTCACAGATCTCAATTCACTGCTCATGAATATGAGCCACATATATGTGGGCAACGTAGAAGTAAACCTACTTACTGAAATTCTTCATAAGACTACTAAACTTAATATAACCACACCTGTTATGGACAACCAATCCCTGAATTTTCAATAAATTTCTCTAGGAAGCCTGAGAGCATTTCCTCATACAATTATCTAATATCTTAATCATCTGTAAACCAGTTCCTAAAGAGAGCTTGTCATATGCATTATCGCTATGTTGGGGGCAATGGAAGGAACACTTGAATTAGTCCCTATTATATAAATAGTCTCCCTCCTCCCCCCCCCCCCCCCCCCCCCCCCCCAAAAAAATAAATAAATAAAATAAAAGAGAAAAGAATTAAGCAATAGTCATGGAAACCATTCAAGCCAGTGGTATAATTGAGGAATACAATGGAGAGGTTGAAATCATATACTAGTATCTTACTTCATCCTTATCATGCATTTGATAGAATATAAACAGGGCATAATAGGCATAGATCCAAGATTAAAGTTACATCATGTTGGAGTTCTGGTGAAGAATGTTAGTTTGATGATATGTGAAGCTCCATATATTGCTCAGACACCAGTGAATAAGGCTTATGATCACAGAAAGATGAACTGCTTATCTGAATAGGGATCCACACCACTAAACCCAACGAAAATTGTCAGTTATAACTTGTGCCCCCTGCTCTCCTTTAGAGTCTTTTAACTCCCACTAATTCAGCTCTTATCATTACTCCCACTAGACTTCTTAATACATGTCTAATCATAATAATTAACCATTATATCATCCAATAGGCATCTTTAGGCTATATGTAGGATTTATTGGATCCAAAAATTTGTAACCTAATCTTTACCAATTTTACACTCGGTCATCTTAACACCCTCAATCTCAACTGTACTCAACCTACAGAACATTATGTGTCATAACACAACTAATTCTCATGGGTTATTTTCCATTATTTTGATTTGAATGTGACAAAACCATAACATCCTGAAAGCACATCATCACTTCAAAGACCTACCCCTAATCCTAGGTAGCAGAATTCTCCACATTGAACCAAAGCATCATGAATGACAAATGTTCACAGAAACAACGGATGATGAGTCCTAAAAGCACTCAACACAGAGTAGAAAATTTAATTGAAGAATTTAGTTAGAGGATTTTCTTACAGTGACAAGCTCTTGTATCAGTAAGGGAGACAGCCCAACATCAATCAATTCCTCTTGCAGCGTCCTAGCTGTGATATTGTATAAACCCGCCCATTTAAGCATCTCATCCACAGTCTCAAAAACCGGTCTTGATTCAAAGCTCTCATAATACTTCAAAAACCTACTCAAAGAGCTCTGCAACATAAAGATACATCACTTCAGAGATAATGCAATGAGAGAGAGAAAAAGAGAGATTTATGGACCATTTGGTTGCTGAGAAAATCAAGGAAAAGAAAAGAAATCTAAAATTCCACTCAGCTGAGCCCAAACAACTATACCGCCAGGATGATATATCTTTCAAAAAAAAATTCACCCACACAACGCACCATTTATCATGAATAATATCTACAGAGTGATAATGTGAACAGACCTCAACAAAGCTCTCCATTCTAAGAAGCGATAACCCATACCGCACAAACAGCAGTATCGAATTTGTAATCGAAACAATCCTCTGAACAAATGGGAACTTCGAGTCAGACCTAAGCGTCTTGAACAGAAATCTCTTCCCATCCCAAATCCCAATCGAAGACGACGACAAAGAGGGCTTCTTCACTGTCAAGTTCAGCAACTTGGTAAAATTCGCAGCGTGATAGTTCTTTGGGTGAAGAATCGATGCTCCGGCCTCAAAGGTTTCGCCGGCGATGGAGACAATCGCCATCCGCCCGCCGACGATGCCGTTTCGCTCGAAGACTCGGATTTGTCCGACGCCAGCGGAGTGGTGGCGGAGGAAGTAGGAGAGGGAGGCACCGCCAATGCCACTTCCGATGATGCAGACAGTGGCGGGGTCATTGGTGGAGGGAGAGAGAGCTTGGGAAGGAGGAGTTGTGAGGATTAGGAGTGACAAGAGTGAGAAAGTGAGGGATGATAACATGATCTGATTCTGATTTCAGTTCTGTTTGGTTGACGAGAAAACGCAGGGAACAACAGCAAAATTTGGTTTCTGGGTAATGGTATGGATTATACGAGTGGTTGACTGGAGGTTTTTTGTGTTTGCAATTCAAAATATATAAATCATTATTACTGGCATGAGAGTCCATCTGATTTTGGATGGGTGCTGGTTTTGATTAAACCCTTCAAAGCCTCTCCAAGTGATGTAAGTTAAATTACCTGTGCTATTGATGTTTTAGCACATGCTATAGTGTCAAATTCCATAATTTGGCACAAAGTACTCTAATAGTACAAATGATATAGTGTGCTATTTTTTCTCACAACTTCCATTCCTTTCATCTTTAAAAACTACCAATTACCATCTTCCAACCTCCATTGTTCTAATCACAAAATTATGAGGCAAACTAAATTTGCACGTGTGTAATTTTTTTTTAAAAAAAAAAATTTCTAGTTATTATGCAAACCAGATTTGCCCGTGTATGATGTTTTATATATATATCTAAGATTTTAATATTATTTTTGAAATTGTATTTATTTATGAGCTGTTTGGTTACTGAGAAAATTTTGGAAGAAAAATATTGTATTTTTCACAGTTGCTAGTGTGTTTGGTTGTTGAGAAATAGAGGGAAAGCTGACATGGCAAATATATTAATAACTTACCTTTGTACTATATTTGGTATAAGGGTGAGCTATTACTATTTTTAGCATAGGTTTTTAGCACACCATTGGAGCATTCCAACTTGTTCTAAATGCTGTAATATAGCAATAGCACAGATTATATCTCACCATTGGAGATCCTCTCAATCGAGTTTGTCAGATTACAAGTATTTCTTTTATTAATTTATGTCCCACTGGTTAAATTTTAATCCAATTAATTAATCTTTTTTTTTTTTTTTGGGTGGATAGGGCCTGGATATTGCAACCCTTCAAGCCCCACTAATTTTAATTTTTTTTTTTTAAGTTTTAGAAAAATATAAAAGGTTTTTATAAAAAGTGGACATATAGTTCACTAAAAAACATCATTTTGAACAACTTTGTAGAAAAAAGTTTTTTCGAAATCTATAGTGTCATTTCTTTATGAAAATTTGTTTCCCTTGATTGCATTAAACTACTAAAAAATAAATAAATAAAAACCTCATTTTTTAAATTTCCCGAACCTCTATCTTCCCACCCTTCTCACCCCACTCATTGTTCCCATTTTCTCTCCCCCCTCTCCTCCCCCTTATGACCTAATGATTTTTCTTAATTTTAAGATTTGGTTCACCTCCTCTCAAATGGTGTGATTGGTTTTGTGTTTTCACTCTTTCTCTTGCTCTGGGTAAGATCATTTAATTTGTTTCTATCTTCTTTTTTTCCGTATAAGATATATATATATATATATGTATATCTTTGGTTTTGAATCTCTACGTAGTTGCATATTTTTGGGTATGTTTTGATTTTGGAAATATTTTTTTTTTTGGGGGGGGGGGGGGGGGGGGGTGTGGATTTTGTACAATTTTGTTCTGTTGTTAGATTTTGTTTGCTCATAAGGGTATTTGAAATTGGTTTGAGAATGTTGTTTTGGGTCTTGGCACTCATGGGCTAGCCGAATAGATCTCTCGTGTGTTCTTCTATCTTCTTTGTTTCTTTTTCTCCTTGAAAATTTTTTCCTTACTAAACCATTTTTTTCTTTTTTCTTTTTTTTTTTCCTAGAAATTTTTCACTTTACTTCTATTATTTCTCTCGTTTTCTTCTGCCCTCTATTTCTTCTTCTATTATAATGTAGTGGGCTTAGTAAAAATTATCTATAACCCTTTTTGACACCAAATTGACTGAATTACCCTTACAAAAATATCTTGTGTCTTTTTCCACCAATCAATAGATTCATTTTGAGTTCTATCTACAATTACTCGACTCAATGAGTTGACCCATTTCTTACCACCTCCAACTCTCATCTCGACACTCAAACTTTTGATAAGAACCATAGTTCACTTTTACAACCTCTCCGACTCAAACATTTGATAAGAATCACAGTTCACTTTTATAACCTCTCCGTGCTTAAAAAAATAAATAAATAAATAAAATCATTTTTATGTAAAGAACAATAACAAGTTACCTGTTTAACAATAATAAAATAATAACATATTATTATCTAACAGCATAATTTGCATATTACTGTTTTGAGAGAAAAAGATAACCTAAGTTTTTTTTTTTTTTTTTTTTCCTCTCTAGAATTACCTAATCACAGTGAGTATTGTTTTAAAAATCACGAGTAGATGATTCCAAAAATGCAAGTTTTACAAAGAAACGGATTTGCATCTTATAAGCAATAGGCTTTTAAAAGTAAGAAAATTAAAAAAATAAGTTAGTTCTATAAGGTGCCTTTAATAACCAAAAAAAGAGTGCCCTACAAGCAAATAAGGGTAAATTAGGATTTTAAAAGAAAAAAAGTTAATTCCTAATAAGAATACTCATATTTGGGTTAAGGAATTAAAGAATCTTTTGATGGAGTGATTACTAAAACTATTCTTCTAAATGAGGTTATTGCCAATTTTCCCAAAATTTTAAAAATGACCACGATTCTGTTCTCAGAGATGATTATTGAAAAGATCATGCCATACAATAGACAGATATTATCACGAGGCAACCAAAGAAATGGACTAGTTGATGTGTATGACTGGCATCAACACCCCCCCCCCCCCCCCCCAAAAAAAAAAAAAAAAAAAAAAAAAAAAAAAAAGAGACCTAAAGAAGTTCTTCTCAATAGCACCAAGGAGAAAATTATACTCTATGCAACAGCATAAGAAACCACACCACACAAAGGAGTTATTCCTCGGTTCCACTAACACCACTAAGAAATATTCTTTTAAGAGCAGAGACAAATACATAGTATTACAAGAACAGTTATATTTATGAAACAAATTTAAAGTAGTGAGAGCACTGTTCTGTTTGCATCTGAAATCTCCAATGCAAATGCATGGAGTAACTTTATTAAGATCACTCATATATTCTTCTCTTTTCAACATACCATATCAGGTTAAATACTTTTAACTGGGATGCTATTATCTCATGCTTATTTTCATATGAATAACCTAAATCTTGTCAACATCTCAATAAAATACACAGAAGACTACTACAATCATCCATGCCATCTAAGAGAAAGGAGTCATAAGGCATTTGGCAGCAGTGTAGAGCATGTGATTATCAATGAGTCTGCAAGAACAAATGAAGTTTAATACTATTGATCCATCAACAGCAGTCGAGTAGCTTCCAGCCATATGTACGGAATCGAAGCAATGACAGTAAAAAATCATAAATCCTTGTACTGTAATGGGCCCACAACGTCAATGGTTCCTCCTGTCAAAAGAAACATGGGACTTACACCTTAGAAAAGCCTCCATTCAATATCTTAAAAGAAGAGAAATAGCATAAAAGGTGTAAACTAGCAATGTGGAATCAATGAAATTGGGAGGAAACACTGAATTCAAGTATAACAACGTAAAAACCTCCCCAAACGTGAGGGCATGGATCTGAATAAAGACAGAAATTCAGGATTGATCTCTGAGGTCAGCATGTGTTTCTCCCTACTTCTCTAGTTATGCCCCTGAGCATAAATCATGTGCCATGTAAGCCCACAAACAGTCGATAATTGTTCTTGGAAAAATTATTTTTCTTAATATTAAACAAATAAAAAATTCCACGAATGAATGACAATCAACCTGAACCGACAGTACGTAGGAGGTACAAAACATGCCCCTAATTAACTGCACAGCCACTTAGTAGTTTGCTTGTCACCCAATGGGCCACACACCTCTTTTTAAGGTTGCAGCTTCGTAAGTACAGTATTGAGAGCTCTGCGGGACTTCTCCAGTGAGACTACAAATCAATTTTCAATTTTACTTTGTTTAACACTTTAAATTGTAGTTCCTAAATCAAAAACTTTTACTGATTGCAAACATCCAGGGGAAAACTATGACTAAAGCCTTGCAGTGCACATAAGTGATGTTGCAAGCTTCTAAGGTCTACACCTTTGAAAGTGGAAGCAGAAATAGATTCAAGGCTTACAATGAGGTGCATGGGTCTTATGCCTGAAATTCTGTCAGGTGCATGCCTCTCACATGATAAAACTTATTAATGACAATTTAAAAATACTAGTAGAAATAATAGCATTGGGTTAATTTTCTTAACCAACCAAAGTAAAAGAATGTACATGAAGGAGAAAAGGCTTCAAATTGTTTGAACTGAAATGTGTTTTCGCTTCTGAACCGTAGTAATTAAGGAGATTCCATGCCTTGTATAGCTAGATTACGATCTGGCAAAACTAAGCCCACAACTAAAGATCTCATTATTCAAGAATGATATTGTTGGCCTAGACTGCAAGGGTTGCAGGGCTAGGGTCAGCATCATGCCCATTGAGAGTAGTAGTTTGAGACTACTCAAACCATGGTGCTTTCGAAGTTGCGCTACCCTTTAAAAGATGTGAGGGCGTCTCTCTTGACATGAGCTGGTTTTAGGTGAAATGGTTAGCACTCGGTCCTACAATTGGCATAAAAGCAAGGTCAAGGTTCAAGTTCCCAAGAGGGCATGGCATGTGTTGGGAAGGTGATCGTTGGCCTAGACTACAGGGGTTGTAGGGCTAGGGTTAGCATTATGCTGGTTGAGACTACTTGAACTGTGGTGATTGGCTGCTACGCTGTCCTTTAAAAGATTCGAGGATGCCTCTCCTGACACAACTGGTTTTAGGTGAAATGGTTAACACTCGGTCCTATAGATATATTTTCAAATAAGGTAATCCACCAAAAAAAAAAAAAAAAAAAAAAAAAAAAAAATTCAAGGGTCTTGTGGTCACAAGTAAAGAAAAGACAAAGGAAAAGAAGCCAGACCCATCACCACAAGAAGTTAAATTGGTTCAATGTACCCACAACGAGACACACTTGCAAGAAAAACACATGAATACCCACTTATGTTACATGGATCCTTTGCTTCACCATGGAGTACCCTTTGCTTCACCATGGACTCTTTTTTCAAAACAGTGGAAAATTTTTCGAAAGCAGACAAATTCGATACCTGGACACACACTCACACCCGTGATGGGGATTAGGATGGACTCTAGGAGAAGACCCACATGCCACGCACATTTCAAACCTACTTTAGGCAGCCAAAGGGTTTAGTTTATTTACTTTAGGGTTCAGTTTTTTCCTTTTTTCTTTAGTAATATTTTATTTGTACTACTTTCCATTTTTGGATTTAGCATATATAAAAAACATGGGTTTATTTTTTAAGGAAGACTTGATAATTAATTGAATAAAAAACTTTTCCCAAAGCTCTCTTTATTATTCTTCACTGTTTCTCCGTTCTCTCCTTCTTCTCTTCTTTCTCTTCTAGGTTTTCACACCAGCCCAACACCCGTATCTGACTCCATGTAACATAGATACCCACTACACCATGACTTCATTAGATATAAAAATAATTGTGAACTACTTCCCAGAAACCCTTAGAATCTCCATCACAACTATAAACTCACATCCCCCCCCCCCCCCCCCCCCCCCCCAAAAAAAAAAAAAAAAAAAAACTATAAACTCACGACTACTCAGAAAAAATGCAAGTAAACTTTCCAGGACAGGAATCATGATGGCATAATCCACTATAAGTTTTCATGATTCTAACACAGGTTGAGAGAGAAAACCAAAGGGCTGTTTAGCAAACCTGACCTGGCTTGTTCAGGATAAGTTTGGCCAGTTTTGATTTCACACTGTTTGGTAAATCTCTTTTTCTTGCTATTTAGTTTAGCTTTGTTCTGAAAACAAGGCATAAACACAGTTTTTTTCAAACCAACTGTGACTTGGTTTATTTAAAAACTAGATAACAGTTATGGACCAGACCCAATCTGATTCAGTTTTTGAAGTTCCCAATTAGGCCCCAAAGATTACTGCTTGATCAAAACCTTTTCTCAAATGAAATCATACTTTATCAGGTCATACTAATAATAGTTCCACCCTTTCCTTTTCAAATCACCATAAGGTCCATACTAGTTTTAATCAACTAGAGTTTACCCAAACTAGCTTCTCAAGAGAGTTTGACACCATAGTAAGCAAATAAGACCATAGTACGCGACTAAATGGTAGTCATACGCTATCTCCACCTTGATGAATAACCATTGACCTGACTTTCAAGCCACCATCTCTACTTTATTTCAAAACTTTAAAAAGTTGACATAAGACTCCCCCATCTTGTTTGTTGATCCATATTAAGAGCATATTAGCGATGTAGTCCTGTATTGGCATTTTCCCAATTAAAGCCACACATTTCAACTTTCTCGATCATAATTTCTTATATAATTATTCCTACACACCATAAAGTAACCATTAACCCTATAAAAAAAATTGTGACAAAATTGATGTCACGAACTCAAAATGAAATTTAGAGTAAATCACGATTTTTCCATAGACAAGCTAAAATTTTATAGCACAAATATAAAAGCTAGCCAATTATTAATATTGAAAAAGAAATCAACATACTTTTGAATTTACTGTTTGAATACCGAAGATATCCCACAGTATATCAAATATATTTCCCATATAATAACTGCACTACAATAGTTTAAATTTACTGTTTGAATTCCATTCACCACATTCCTTGTGGTGAAGAACTCTGCACCCTAATCAGGTAAACACTAAACACTAGGAGTTCCTTAGTGCACTGCACAGTTTGATATACAAACATTCTTCCCTTCTTCAAGTCTTTAACTAATGTAAAAATAAAAATTATTTACTTATTATTATTTTACAGTAACACACGGTCAACTAGATAAATAGCAATACTACAATATCATTTACAATGCCAAAATTGAGATCTCTTTGAATAATTGTTTATGCAGGAAAAGGTTAAAGCGGTAAAATACATTTATATGAACAATACACATTCTATTATTTTCTTGAATAAGAAATGAAAGAATTTTATTAATCACAAAAGGAATACAAAAAGGAGGAGGAAGAGAATTCCTTCAAAGGAAGGAAAACTAACAGATCGACTATGCAACCCCCGACAAAAAGCCCAAAACTCTGCAGACCACCAAGAACAGAAAAAAAAAAAAAAAAAAACCCTCAGAACCAGCCTCAATGCGGAAAACATGCCCTCTAAAAGGCTGCAAAGATAAGGCACCCCTCTAAGAAAGCTTATCAGCCTCCCCGCTAGCCCCTCTAGCCACCCAAGTCGCTGCACTTGAAGAACCACTCTGTCTAAAGATTCATTTAAGAATTCTTGCAAATTTCCCATCTCCTAAACTTTTAGTTTTCACCTTGGAAATAGCATTAGCTGAATCCCCATCCAAATCAGCTGTGAAATCCTCAATCTAGAAGTTTCTTTTAAGCCCTCTAAAAGATCTAGAAGTTCAGCTTACAATGCAATCCTTTCTCCACCAGCAAATAAAAAAGATATACAATTCCAACCCCACCCCCCTGGCGGTGGGGGGTGGCAATCCATGAAAATGTCACCAACTCCCAACTGGCCTGGATTCCTGAGAGAATACCCATCAAAGTTAAATTTGACAAACTCACTAGGAGTTGACATTGCCTTAAAACACACAATCTGTCTAGCCAGAAAACACAGAAGACTCCAGTCTCCCACAATACTCCCCAATGAAATATTGAAATAACAGCAAAAAGCTTAGAAGCCAAGGCCCACAAAAAAGCAAGGAATGTAATTTTGTCTGAAATGATCTCCTTAAAGGAATAATTATCCTCAAAAGGGTGAGCATTTCTCTCCAACCAGAAAAACAAAGAACAGCATCCTCACAGAAGACCTCAAAACCCTACCTCTCTTAAGAGAAAATGAAGTAGCCATCAAGGACACAAAATCTGGAGGAATCACCCAACTCCACGAAACTAATAAGCCTCCCCCCAATCCCAAGAGCAAATGGGCAATGGAGGAAAAAGTGATCCAGTGACTCACAATTACCCCAACACAACAGACAAATAAGAGAAATGATAAAAAAAAGCTTTGGAAGTGAAGAAGCCATTGCTCTCAAGACACCAGCATATTGTTTGGAATGAGGAAAAGTTAGAAATTTCCCAATCATTCAGATTTTTCCTAAAATCAAAATTCTAAGACATAGCAAGAGATGAATCTAACTAGGAAGCAAAGTAAAAAAATGGAACAATATTTCAAATTAGAGAGATGATAAAGTCTTGGGAAGGAGACACAAAAGGGAAAATCACCCACCACAAGTCTTCCCAAAATCTGATTTTTGATCCATTTCCAACAATGCATCTGACATGACAAGAAAACTCAAGATATCTCTGAGACATGAACTTCCAAGGGCAACAATAAGATTCTCTAACAGCCAAATTAGCATCCCAACCATTCTCTTCAAGACCATATTTGCTCTCAATCACCAAATGCCACAGAGAGTTATGTTCCTAGGAAATCTCCAAAGACACTTCCCAATTAAGGCTTCATTCTGATAATCATATTACCCAAGCCTAAACCCCTTGGGATTTAGGCCTGTTCACAATCCCCCACATAACAAAATGGTCTCTCTAAGAATCCCGAGTCCCAGACCATAAGAAACCTCTTTCAATCCTTTCAATCTTCTTAGCAGCACACACAAGCCTCCTTAAAATAGACATATAGAAAGTGGGCATACTGGCCAAGCAAGATCAAATGAGAATGATCCTACCCCATAGACATATAAAAGCTTTATTCCACTCATTAAGCCTCCTATCTTAATAACCAGATCCCAATAATTATGAGTGTTAGGGTCACCGGTCACCCAAAGGATCACCTAAATAATTAACGGGCAACTTATCAATCCCGCACCCCACAAAAGAGGCTAATCTAGACATCCTCTCATCCAGAATGTTAATCCCAATCAAAGAGCTTTTATTCAAATTAATTTTAAGGCCAAAAATGAATCCAGAGAGTCTCAAAATCAATTGCAACCTGTTCAGGACTATCCTCCTCACTATTCAAAAAGAAAATTGTGTCATCGACAAATTAAAGATGAGAGACACAGACACTATTCCAACCCACTTGAACCACTAATCAAACCACCATGCTATTGATGGTGTAGGGTGCCATTTCTCGATCCTGGGACTATAAGGTTGTGTTTTTTATGAGGGAATGAGGGAGGGAATGGAATGGTGATTCCATTAGGCCAAAAAAAGTGAATGTTGGTAGCCCAAAGGAATGGAATGTCCATTCCATTTGTGGAAGTCTATTCCCTCGGAGGGAATAGCCATTCCTTCCCAAACCAAGAGGAATAGCCATTCCCACCCTTTAAAGAATGAAATCATTAAAAAGTGAGTCTCACCCAATCTCTTCTATTCCATTTCCACCACTTACCAAACATTGGAATGGAATGACCATTCCCATTCCCATTCCATTCCAATGTCATTCCCATTCCCACTCCCATTCCATTCCCTCCCCCATTCCATTCACTCAAACCAAACACAGCTTAATTGGAGACTCTACAATCTCAACCAACTAAGCTGAGAGGTGAGTGGCTGATGTAGGAAAACCCTTAAAGTATAGAGTATAAGGTTACGTACAATCAAGTGTAGGTGGGGTGAAACCTTGTTTCTTTGGATTTTATAAAAGGTTGGTTGTATTAGGGTTTATGGATGAAATAAAGGTTGATTTGGTGAAGGTTTAAGGGTGAATATGGGGTGAAATCAAAAGAAAAAGGTTGCTGAAAGTTCAGGAAAGAATGGCTATTTTAAGGTTTTTCAATGGTAATGGTGAAAGTAAGGAAGGGTTGGTTGTGGGTAAAAAAATAAATTAAAACAGTGTTGTAAATAAAACTATTTAAATAAATAAAAATAGAAGAAGGTAGAAGAAGAAGATAGAAGATAACCTTGGAGTCCTCAAGGGAATCTAAAAATCTCACCTAGAAGAAAATTAGTAGAATCTCACCATCAATTAATTGCAAAGCCGCTAAAATTCTCATTAGTGAATTGTTGAAATTGTGTTTACAAGGCTTGCTCATAAAGGAAAAACCAAATGACTCTCTAAATTATACTACTAGTCGAAATAGGACTCTTACTTTCTAAATTAGGAATCCTACTAAAATAAGTAAAAGACTTATTACTTAATTAGTAACCAAATAAGACTCAAAGTGGAATCATTAGAACATAAAAACCTATAAAAAATAGAAAGTCCAGAAAATAGAAACTTCTTAGAATAGGAAACTTACTGCAAAAAAGAAAAAAAAAAAAAAAAGAAAAAGAAAAAAAAAAAGACTTTTTAAATTCTAAAAAGGACTCAACTAATTCCCCACAAGGATGGGAAAAGACTAAACTCATAACCAAACACCAACTAACTTTAACAGCAAACAAACCTAAATCTGTAAAATTACTAGAATACCCCTGAATATAGAGTTTTGACATATCTTCAAATTTAAGGAGGCTTAAACCAACATGGTTCAACTATAACCCCACGAAACATTCTCTTCTCCATGTGGCACCTATGATGGGGCGATAGTTGAATTGGTGGGGCCCACATCACCCTTGCAAATTTTCTAAATTTCGTCCATATCAATTGCACTAATCAAACGTCCATTTGCTCTAGAAATCAAATGACTAAGAAGATCCACAACTAAACTAAAGAGGAAAGGAGAAACAAGATCATCTTTTCTAAGACCCCTAGAAGCCAAGAACCAACCCTCAACTTTACCATAAAAAAGAATAGTAAAATATGTTGAAACCAAACACCCTCTCATTCAAACTCTCCACCTAAACCAAAACCTTTCTTGAGAAAGACAAATCAAGAAAAGCCCAATACACATGATCATAGGCTTTTTCAAAATCAACTTTAAAAATAATCCATTCCTTCTTAAATTTCAAATATTCTTCAACCACCTCACTGGCCCACGAGAACATCATCAAGAATCAGTCTATTCTACAAAAAAGCAATTCGTGCCTAAGAAATCATATCCTAAATGACCATTCTAAGGTGACTATAAAGAACATTGGTAATAATCTTGTAAAGGCTAGACACCAAGCTAATAGATTTGTAATCCCTGATGCAAATATTCCGAAGTAATTAATGTGGAATTGGTGCACTTATTGATCACTCCATTAGCACGAAAACCCTCAAAAACTTTCACCAGATCTTCTTTCATTGAATCCAAAGTCCCAGCAATCCTGATAGACCGCAATGGTAAATCCATAAGAGCCTGGAGACATCCTCCTACCTATATCAAAAATGGCTTCTCAGCTTTCCTCAACCTCAAAAGGATGTTCAATCCACTGAGCCACCAAATCCAAAATGGTATTCCAATGATCGTCTCAATCCAACCCCCTTGACATTGTCTACATAAATATAGAGAAGAAAGAATCTAATAAGCTCTTCTGAAATCAACTTGTGATCCTCGAAAACCTCTCTCTCTTCCATTTTTAAATTCCTAATCAAAATTTTTTCTTTGTATCCTTGCTGCCACTCTATGAAACAACTCATAATTATAGTTGCCTTTAGTCCGCCTAACCCTAAATTTTTGCCCACAACTAACCTCTTCTTAAAACAAAATTTCCCCAAACAGATTTTTAAAATCATCCCAGAGTTCTATGATCCTCACTCATTTGACCCTTTTCCTCTAACTTATCAAAAGCCTCGCCGTCCTTGTGAATAGCCAACTCCCTTTCCCCAACGTCCTCAAAGGACTCCTTATTCCAAACCTTAAGCTTCTCCCTGATGAATCTGAGCTTCTGCATGAACCTAAACCCGTCCCAAACCTGACCTCTAAACTCATTCCACCAAGCCGAGAAATTGTTCTTTAAAGAAGGATGAGAGAGACACATGTTCTCAAACCTAAAAGGAGTCAGTCCCCAAGGAATAGGATTTGACTCAAGGACAATAGAGGTGTGATTCAAAGTAGGTCTAACCAGGGCCTCCTAAAGCAGCTTCAGGAAGGCCTCCTCCCACTCACCAATCACTAGTGAACAAAAACTAATCCAATCTATTGCACACCAATCTCTCCCTAGCGTTAGACCAAGAAAAGGAAGCACTACATAAAAGAAGATCTTTCAACCCGCAACTACAAAAAAACTATTGAAATGTTAAAACTATCAAAATGTCTCATGATAGAAGTGATCCTAGACCCTCCCACACTCTCCCTAGACCTCCTAATAACATTGAAATCACCTTCCACACACCATTTTGGAAAACCTAATCCGAGAGGTCAGCCAATTAATCCCAAAACTCAGCCACATGCCTATAGTGACAAGGGCCATAAATGGCACTCAACCACCATTCATCGACACCAACCATGTCAAACCAGATAGAAACAAAGAACAATCCTGAAACAACCAAACATTGCAACACTCTAAAGTCCTAAATACCAGCACCACTTGATTAAATCCCACAAGGCTGTTTGCCTGTCATGTGTCCAGTGCCTTGAGCGTTTTCATATTATCTATCCTACTCAGTAATCATCGGGTGAGAAACATGAGGCACACATGAGCTCATGCACACATACAAAGTTGTCAAATAGTCATCCAATGCTAAAGTTGCTCTACAATGAATGTTTATTGTACATATGATCGAACAGTTCAAGCTCATGGCACAAGTTCCGTTATGTAACATTAAAAGTTTCAGTATGCAACCTCAGATATGAAAAAATTTCCCAATGTCTTGGGTAAGCTAAAAATCCCCATACCAAAGAAAAACTTTGAAGACATTAAGAGCTCAACTCAACGAAGCCTTATTCCCAACTACATGTGGTCGGCTACATGAATCATTTCTTGCCATTTAGCTCTATCAATAATCGTATCCTCCACTGCATATTTAAATCCTAATCACCCATATTGATAATTTTATTAATGAGAAATTTTTTTACAAAAGAGGATGAGAGATCCTACAAGCAAAGAGAAAAAGAACAAAGAAAACATAACAAAACAAAATTACACCCCGCAAACAACCTTCCAATCAAAAGCAATTACAAACAAAGGAACCCCAGCAAACTCCTTGAAAATTGATGCCCAAAAAGAAGACAATAAGAAACCCTATCCCATAAATTCCAAACATCCTCAAATCTGTCTTCAAAGATTCTTGCATTTTGTTCCAACCAAATAACCCAAAAAATAACAAGCCAGGATTTTTCCACTTTCCTAAGCACATATATCCTTTCACACCACCTCTAACAATGGTTTTTGGAACTTCTATTTCCACTTTTCATAAGCAAACCAGGATTTTTCCAGCTATTCAATGCCCCCCTTACATCTTTTGGACTTCCTCTTTATCTTTTCAGGACCTTCAACTTTGAATCAAGTCACCCTTTAATACTGATGCATTTGACCGAACCACCTTAGAAAAATTTTCCTCATCTAGTCCTTGATTGGTACCATTCCTACTTTCATATGAATGTATTTATTTTTAATTTTATCTATTCTCATACTACCACTTATCTATCAAAACATCCTCATTCGGCTACACTAATTTTCTGAAGATTTTGCTTCTTAATTGCCTAACATTCAATATCATAAAGCATATTTGGTCTTATACCTGACTTATAAAATTTCCCCTTTAACATGATACATATTCAACTCTCACATAACACGGCAGATACATTTCTCCACTTCAATCATCATGTTCAAATTCTATGGGTCACATCCTCCACCTCATGGATAATTAATCCAAGATATCCAAACTGGTTACTTTTAAATATCTTTTGGCCACCAATTTGCACCATGCTCTCACCTCCATTATTGATTTGACTAAATTTACATTCCATCTATTCTTTTTTTGTCCTACTTAACCTAAAACCTTTCATCTAAACAAATAACTCTGAAGTTTGAGTGGGAACTTCAAACGTATTATTTTAGACTAAAACAAGTGATCTGTGTTCTTTGGTGGTATATACTAATTAGAAAATTATTACTGATAATCAAAAGATGTACTATACAAGGTGATACTGATTTTTATTTTCATTTAACATTTGAATTAAATTACTAGTTTATGTGTGTCTCTTGAGTCTAAATAGAAACTTTATGCAACATCTGAAGTTTCAATAAACTCATGCATATCAAACAAATTATGCCCCGAGTATTGCAGTATCAAACAGAAGACTGAACAAAGGGAAAATGACACCTCAAAGAAAAGAATTATATATGTGTTACTGTCGAGAAATACAGTTTCCCACAGCACTGGGAAATAGAAAAGAATAAAACAGAAAACAAATCATACTTTATAAAATAAAAAAAAATCAACTTTGCCAAAGAATGTTGAAAATCTAGATGATAAACTGATTAAAGAAAAATAACTTAGGGAGAAAAGAGATGGTTTAGAGAAAGATATATTGTGACATAATATAATCATTCAAGTCATGTATACCAAGCTAGACATCACCAACCACAACTTTTTTAGAAGGAGCTGTCAAGTGCACCTAAACTTTGTTAAAATAATTTCCAGGCATGCATAATAAAGCAACTTCACGAAGTTAACTACTTCAGATAAAATAAAGTGGATAACCAAGGAAACAATATCAACTTCTGAGGAGGAAAATTTTGACAATATAAGCATTCATTAATGGGGTCATTGAAGGCCAACCTTGGTGAAGACAAACAATATGAAGTGTTTGAGAAGCCAGCAAACACATTTGAGTAAGACTTGGTCAAATATGAAAAGTTGGCAATTGGAGGCAGAGCAGGCACCCGTTCACCTTTCTTCAAAAGCTCTTGCAAGTTAAGTCTCTGCAAAGTCAAGACAGCCCTGGACTCCCTCCAAATGAAGGCGAGGAGTGCATCCTGAATCACAAAGAGTGAACCAGGCTTTGATCCAGGATATCTGAAACCATACCCATTTGCAATACCCTCCCCCGTAAAAGCATGCTCAACATTCACAGGAAGGGAATCTGCATCAGTATCCCAAGGAAACTGATCGAGTGAAGGCTCATCAATATTCACGATAAACATTGCCGAGCCATTTGGATGCAGAACATAGTGGGTGCCTTCCAATATTTTGGTTGCAATGAGAAGCCGTTGCCCCTGGGACTCTTCATAAGAGAGCAAAAGAAAGAACAGAGCCTTTCCAGGCTTGTCTTCAGTAGGCTTCCCAGGAGGCCAACCAAATGTCCCTCCCCATAAACCACTATACTCATGGCCAGATGTTGGGGCCCGCATTGGCAACTTGTAAAGGGCAAACCGACTATCATGCATGTTTGGCCATGCGCGATAAGAAGATAACTTCATAGTTGAGGCATGTAAAGTCAGTCCTATTGTATCACCCGACCTCAGAAACTCATGAAGCTGTGCATGCTTATTCTCACTGCTTGAAGAACCATTTTTTAAGATTGCACGGCTACTGTTGATTGAGATTGACTTCCCTAGTATTTGTTTAATGCCATCCTTAACATACCCACCAAGAGTCTTCCTCTTTGTGCACTGTGTGCGACCATCATCCCCATTGAGAGAATTACGAAAACCACTTGCACGATCAAGGCTCTTCCGGATCTCGCTCAAATCCAACTGGGTAGGATCAGAAGGCAATTCAGAACTCACCTTCCAATCAATGCGCTCCCCACCAAGCCTGTAAATTTGCATAAGCATTGATCTCCGTTCAGATAAGAGCACGATATCTTTCTGAAAGTTCTCCTCATCATCCCTCAAACGAGGAAATAGTGGCCCACTTACTGTGTCAGGAACCTTTTGACGGATTTGGATTGTAACAATCTCAAGCAGCTTCCTTCTATCACCAAAAGCCAATCGGCTAAAGGGCACCACTGATGCACCCTGTCCAACTACCGTCCGTGACCTCGAAATCCCACTATCTGACCTACATACCTTTTGTGATAACTCTTTATCTAAATGGTGAATAAAGCTTTTACTATGAAACAATTTACCCCCATCCTTTTGCTGCCTTGGCTCAACCTCTAGCAATAGCACATTGCAAGTCCTCTCAACTGGCTTGACTGAACCAGGATAGAAATAGTCATTTTCCGTATCTCTACCGTGTAGAAAAAACACTGCAGAACCATCATCATCACTGAGAATTTCAAACACCGGTGCCCAAAGAATAGGGCCATCTTCAATGCCTAATGGACCGAGCTCCTGAGGGATGATCCGGCACCCAACAACAGAAATAAAACCAGGCATAACATAAACTACATTGCCAAGCTCAGGGTTTTGATGAACCCAAATTCCAATTAACGGCTGAACACTAATGAGAAATCGACAAAGCGCCTTATAAGACGAGACACCCTTTCGCCACTCAATAAGGTCTTGAGGGGGCACAACTCCTACCCTCTCACACTGGGTGATCCAGACCTTATCAGAGGCTACAAGAGAGTACAGGTCCCGGCAGCACATAGTGAGATTGCATATGTCCCTCGGCAAGAGGGACTGAGAAACAAGGCTGAAGATATCGTCCGGCAGAGCTAGCAGAAAGCTCGAACCACAGGGATCAGACATCATGACAACTTAACCAATGATTGATGGGGGATCCCAAAAAATTCAAAATTGAACTACAAATCTATGTCTATATCTGCATATATTGTACAATTCAATACAATAATACAGTTCTGAATCTTTAACATGAACCAGGAATTGTATATACAGAAAAACTAAAAACAAATCCCGTAAAGGGGTCAGTGGGTTACCCTTCAAAACCCCTGAAAACCCCTCTTTTATCAAGTCAACAAGAGCAAATTCAATAGATTCAGACCTGAAAATGATATGGGTTTGCCTCAAATTCCTCAATTTTTGCTTCTGGGGAACATGCATGAACAAAGCTGCTAGATTTATACCAGGAACTGATATGGGTTCGTTTCAAATTCTTCAATTATTGCTTCTGTGGAACATGAAAGAGAGACAGAGAATTCTATATTTCTTGCACCTATGAAATATATATGGTAGCGAGAGAAGGGAAGAAATCTGGGAATGAAGTGGGTTTGTTATTGATTCTTCAATTCTTGCATCTATGGAAGGTGCATGAGAGAGAGAGAGAGAGAGAGAGAGAGCGAGCTCACAGTTCAGTGAGAGAACAAGGGACTAGAGATTGGTGAAAACCTAGGATTGGGAGAGCGGTCAGGTCTTTGCCACTGTAGAAGTGTATACCCCTTATTCTTTCCCTCCTCTCAAAGGGAATGATGGAGAAAAATGAAACGGTGAAAAGTGTCTCATTTCAAGCTTTGGTATTATCATTGTCCTTTGTTGGGGGTCCTGTCTTCCCTCTATGGCGGCCAGCCAATATTGAATTGAGCTTAAAGTAGAAGCCAATCTCCAGAAGTCCAAGTCTCCAAGGGAGAGAGAAAAAGAGGGACCAAAAAGTCCAAAATCAATCACATTTTTCTCACTGTATTAAGTGTATACTCCAATCATTCTCGACTGTGTGGAATATTGGAGTTGTTTGAAAACACGTTAGCTGGGCCATCGGGAATGATTGGGCATGTGAAAAAAGTTTATTCAAAACTAGGGGTAATAGACCAAGTCACCAAGAGTGAGTGAGAAAATATGGTCGTCGGAGGTCTTCCCCAAATTATGTTATCATCTTTCTTTCTTCTTTTTTTTTTTTTTTTTTTTTTTTTTTATAATAAAAAAATCTTTTTTTTTATAAAATTATTTAAAGTGATATATTTTAGTGGATCACATGATTAGATTTTCGTAGAAAATTTTTATATTTTTTAAAAATTTTAAAAGTGTAATCTAAGTTGAGACTTAAGGTACTTAAAGTGGTGGCAATAGTCTCTCTCATTATGTTATTATTTTTATTTATTTTATCTTTGTCGGTCATAATCCACTTTGTCACAATTAATATTTCAAATAAATCATATTACCAAAAAAATATATATATATTTAAAATAAATTAAACTAGTTATTTATCTCAAGTAAGAATGAAAATCAAATCCAAAAATTTATGCTCCCGTAAGTCTAAAAAATTATTGAATTCCGTTGTTGTTGCGAATGATGGTTTTAAAAACCGATGAAGATGTCGTTTGATTCATGCATTTCATGAGTTACAGTCGATCCAAAAGGTACTAATTAATAAAGCCCCAAACCTGTTTTTTTAAAAACGAACCATATGAACTGTCCAAAATAATTATTACATAATTCATGGAAAGATTTAATTTTCAAAACAAGTCTACCAAAGAAAAAAAAATGTTTACCAAAAAAAGAAGAAAAAACCAGAGGAATTAGATCTGAAAGTGAAATATCTCTCAAAAAATAAAAAAATTTATTTGATTGCTTATTATAAATAGGGGGAGTTACAGATAGGTCCAACTACATGTAAACTATTACAATTCAATACAATTGATTACTAACTTATTAATAAATGACTACTAACTTAACAAAGAATGACTATTAATTGCAATTAAACTATAATTGTTTGCCCATAACCGGACTTATATATAATTCCCCCTCATAAACAAGTGTCCTAGGTGAAAATATATAGCTCATATTTATATTGATTATGTGCGTACAACTCAATCCTGGTCCATCATAGGCAAATTCTTGCTGAACCAGTTCGGAGAACCAGGAATTTTAGATTGGTCAGGCTTTGGGGAAATAATTACAGTTAGTAGTCATTTTTATTTAAGTTAGTAGTCATTTATTAAGAAGTTAGTAAGAAATGGCACTGAACTGTAATTATTTTTCCACAGCCTTACAAATCTAAAATTACCCCTTATTCTTTTTTTTTTTTTTTTTTTTTTTTTTTTGGTAGCTATGGGGTAAACCATTCTTTCATGGCAGGTTTTTAAGAAATATTTATCCAGTTAAATAGAAATAGAAAGTCCTAAGAGTACTTCGAGAAAAGGGCCAAAAAAATAAAAAATTAAAAAAAGAAAAAGAAAAAGAATTCCAAAAAATATATTAAAATATTAAATCCTATTAAAAAAAAACCTTTATGAACATTTTACCAACCAGAAATCACATCCAATAATCCTAGAAAATCAATGTCTATATCTATATAGACCAGTCTTAAAAGGCACTCTTAGACTAAAATGCCCTCCTCTCATGTTGTGGTGCTAGATGACGAAAATATTAGGGGTATTGGCTACTTCTTTGTACAATGCTAAAATCTAAAAAGTGCTTTCTCTGTTCCACTATATATAAGTATTTTGACAAAGCACACATATTTAAGAGATGCAATACCTTAGCAAATAAAATATTAAAAAAATAGAACAACAAAACAAAAGAGATGCACTAATTGCATTGACTTCTCATTGTTTGAGTTTACTTTCCAATATGACCCTTTTAATCTAATTAATGAATTGATACTTTATTAATGTTCTAATTATAATTTTTTAATATAGCAAAGCGTATCATATGAAGTAAAATAATAATATACCATGACTTTTTAAAAATTTAAATAAATAGATGTGCTCGGCAAAGGTCATCATTTTGACTCCTCATAACTATCGCAGCCTGTGTGGATATAGGACATCTCACATAAACCATTGGGGATTAGTTTGAACTTAATCCTTGGTGAGAATAAGACCTGAATACCCTTAATCATTAATCATATATATATAAACAAATATCTTTTCAATTTTCACAATATAAAAATTGGAGGGTAAAGGTGGTAATTCAATTAAGTGAATTTTAAAAAAAATTGCAGTTAGCACATTATCGTGGTAGGAAGCCAGGAGGGTATTCTATAGAGATGACAGTTTTGACCCAACCCGCTCGTATAGGGGCGGTTTTTTATGAAAATTTTCAGGTTTAGGGTTGGGTTCGGGTTGAAATTTTTTTTTTTTTTTTTTTTAAATCGAGTACAAGTCGGTTATTTATTTATTGAAGTTTTGAATCTTGTGGGGGATTGTTAGAAAAATATGTGATTTTCTTTAAAGTTTCAAAACTTTGGACCACACACGTGTGCGCACATGCGTAACCCGCCTCGACCCAAATTGGCCGGTCATGTCGTGACATGGCTTGTGAGAGATGTGATGTGACGCACACGTGACTTTATAGGCTGATTTTATAAGTTTTATTTCATTAACTGTTGGGTCTTAATTTCTATAATTTATAAGAGTGTTATTAACTGTTGGACTTTTATTTCATGTTTTTGATCGGGCTGTTATAAAAAGTTATTATAAAATTTATATTGGGCATTTATTAGCCCAAACCTATTTCAACATTGAGGGCGGCTATCGCAACCCATCAACTTTCTTTGTAAACCTCTTTCTTTTCAAGTTTTTATGGTTTTTTGAAAAATATAAAAGGTTTTTATTGAAACTTGATGAGTTGTTCACTAAAAAATCATTATTTTGAACAACTTTGTAAAAGAAATTTTTTTCAAAATCTATCGTTTAAAAGCACTTTTTGACCATTTACAGTTTGTTTCATGTTTACAAAAATGAAAATTATAAATAACCAAATAGTCTTGTGAGCACCACATTCTAAACCACGCAGCTCAGGAGTATGCCACTAACCAGGAGGGTTAGCGAAGAAGGAGTCGCCACCCAATTGAGCTTTGGAAACTAAATGACCCTAGCAGGGCCTAACTCATCACAACCAGTGAATACTCGGTTCGAAGCTAGGATATATCGTTGGGAAGGTGTTAGGCACCCAACAATGATAGGTCAAAACCGACCCCCATACATAACTATAGGCTTTAATTAACTAAATATTTTATTAAATTCCATCCTAAATCATGCGAATTAGTTATGACACACAACAAGAACCAAAATAATAAATAAACAAAATAAAAGAATAATTTACAACAAGATATAGAATATATAGAGAACCAAACGAAATATTAATCAGTTAGAATCGAAAAGAATATAAACAATTAAACAATATGTCTGCTAGAGGGTGGTGCATATGCAACTAGGATGGTTATGTATGCAACCCATTAGCATATTATAAATTTACAATGAAACAGTATTAAATTATTTAAAGAAATAAAAGATAAAACTAAAAAAATGAACCAAAACAATCTATCTGCCTAAAGAAGATGCGTACGCAACTACAGATGTCGCGTACGCAACCTACAGGCGTCAATTCTCAAACACTGACAAAACAATACCTACTGTACTCAATGATTCATGCAAATCTAAAGTTAATAGACATAACAGAATAAGCAAGATAGAATATAAACAAAGAAATTATTTGCTCGGTCCATTCATGTTCTTACCATTGACGAAGCAAAAACGCGATAGGCAAGCACATGCAATTAACTAATCAACAAATAATCATTGAAACTAATTATAAAATCTAATTAACCAATACTAAATATGCGTGATAGTCATGAAATACAATTAAAATCCACTCATATTTTTATGTGATTAATAAAAGCAAATAATCATATTATTACACATGCAATCGTATTAATACTAATTTAATACAAAATCACATCATGATAATAATATTCAAATAAATCAAAGAAAGGTTACCCTTAGGTTTACATGCCTTGAATCAACAAGATATCCCTTCTAGGCATCCCGAAATCACAGCTCCAATCCTCCGTTTATGGTTTTTTGGGTTGAGTTTAGGGTGGCTCTCAATCTCTCTGTATCTCGTCCTCTAACCTAGACTCATAGAGATGAATATATAGGGGTTGGCTAGGGTTTTTGGGAGTCATCCCGAATTGTTGGTCAACACATACCAAAAACGAGGTTTCCATATCAATGCGTAGGCTTGGGGAGAAAGAAATACCAAAACAAGAGTTTCCATAAAAACAAGTGGGTGCGTACGCAACAAGGCTGAATGAAAATTGGTTGCAAACATAAGGTCTTTGCTATGACTTCGTTAGCCCGTTCAGGATTATCTTACATTTGTTGAGACAAATAATAAACCTCATCATCAGGATTAAAAATGGGATTTAAAATCAATTGGGTGGCACAAATTGGGGTGTCAACAAGTCTACTTAAACAATAGATTTTAGAAAAAATTTATTTCACAAAGTTGTTCAAAATGATGTTTTCTAGTGGACAACTTGATCAGTTTTCATTAAAACCTTTAATATTTTTCATAAAATCTTGAAAATTTAAAATAAATGGGGTTTACAAATAAAGTTGAGGGGTTGCAATAGCCGCCTTCTTCAACATTTTACTATTATAAATAGTGAGCTTCTCTACATGGACAATGCACATTCACATTATCTTCTCTATCTCTTTTCTATTATATTTTTCTAAAAAATTTATCTAGTTATTTTATATATTGTTTTTTACGGGCAACTGATCATAGACAGGTTCACCATACTCTTCCTGTGGACATACCCATAGAAGAAGGAGCTATGAGCTTTGGGGTTGTCTCTTAAGGGTTTTATCGTTCGTCAGTTCTCGTATGTAGGGAGGTGATAGTTTCTTTAGGACAACATGATCTCATGTGCCTCCCCACAGGTTAACGTTTCTTACTCCTTTTATTTTATTTTAATTAATTATTTCTTGTGTTGATTTTTATTAATTCAAATTATGAATATTATTTTATTTATCTGTGTTTAGTTTCATTGTAATTGTGATTTTTTATTTGTATTGTAAATTATATTCCTATTCAATTTTAATAAATGTTTTCTGTCAATTTCAAAAAATCCACAAATTTTTCCAACAATAACTTTTAAAAAACAAGATCCTTTGCTAGTAGAAATTTAGTGGCATCAACAAAAATTTATTATAAGTGTGCTTTTTATGTTTGTAATGAGGTGTTGATCAAGTTTCTAACATTAGTGAGTGCTCATGGGTGTGATGCCAAAGTAGCATTTCGAGGAGACCTCACAGGTTCGTCGACCTTAACTACCATTAATGCGATGGGCATCCAATCTTAAAGATAGCTCTAGATATGTTCTTAAAGTAAGCTAGGCATCCTCATTTAGGTGGGATGTGCCGGATTCGAATTTGTTGCAGTTTGCACCTTTAACTGCACTATGTAGTTACCACAAGATGAGCGACACGTGGCAAAGTGTTAGCATAAACGGCTAAGATAGCTCATAAGGGTTTGGCGTCAAATGGTTAATGGTGTTTGCTACTAATGGGTTTAAAATGCAAAACGCTACCATTGTGTGAAGGCTAGAAGAATGGAGCCAAAATCACAGACGCGATTTTGAAAATCATTCTTGACTCTCGCCCTCTCTCTCTCTCTCATCTTTGCCTATGTTCCTCTCTATCCCCTTCACCATCCCATCAGAGAAACCCTCATCTTTCTGCTCATTTCTCTCGTCGGTGAAAACCCCCAAGAGCAAATCGCAATTTTAAGGAGAAGATCAGATCTCTTTCAACTCCCGTCGGTGACGAGCAACTCCCCCATCCACGGTATGGTGCTATAAAATCTGGACCATCTCTTATTGTCGGCGGCTTCGACACCCGTCAACAGCAAGCACTTCCACCGTCAGCACCTTCCTTCTTCCATATCACCCGAATATCCAATAGTGAGTTTAGGGTTTTTGTTATTTATTTATTTATTTTCTTGTGTAACCCCTAACCTCAATTTTTTTTTCTTCTTTGTTTTTTCTTGCTATTATGCTGCAACATTCCTCTAACCGGTGGTCCATTCCTTCCTTCTCCTTAGTTGACAGCACAATGGTCCCGTCCAACCGCCATCTCCGACAACATCATAGTGGTTCCCTTTATCTCCTCCTCTTTGCACTCCCTAGGGCTTCCAAATAAGTGAGTTTAAGGTTTACAATTATTTATTTATTTCTTTCTTTCTTTCTTTTGGTTGAAATGCAATAGATGATTTTTGATTTTTTTGGTCTTTTGGTTGCTGTTATGCTGTTGCGGGATTTAGATCTGAAACCCCCATTTTTTTATTTTTTATTTTATTTTTGTTGCTACTACGATTGTGGTTTTGGTTGTTGTAACCAAGTTGTAAGCGACACTATATATATATTTTTTTTTGGCTGCTAGTGTTGGATATGTAATGTATGTAATACAAGTTCAAAATACAATGTATGCAATACATGTTGAAAATAGCAAAAAAAATAAAATAAAATAAGTATCACGTTTTGTAGAATGTTATGCAAAGGCTAAATTTTTGCAGAACGTTGATTGAAGTATCACATTTTGTCAAAATATACTTTAAGGCAACAAAGCCTAGGGAATGTTGATTGAAGTATCACATTTTTTCTTGAGCAATTTTGATCATATATTCTATACCACCTCTTGATGAATGATCACTGAAGCCACTAATTATAAAAGGTAAAGCCTTATAAGCTTGAACACATGCCTAAGAAATATTTTTCTAAATCAAAAGTAGCTTTGGAAGATCATTTTCCTTCAGTGCTAGCTTGAACATAGCTCCATGCCACCCCTTACCCAACAGAAAGTGGCTTACCTCCTTTCCATGCTCATGCTTACATTTCAGAATTGTAAATTCATTGATTTGAATAATTTTGATATTGAATAGGAAATGACTTATCTAACAAACTCTTTCGCTTGGCTCATTGTAACAAATTGCTTATAATTTTTAAGAGGGCTTACATCTCTTTGGTGACAGCAAATATCTTATAATCTTGGAGTACTTCGACTTCAAATTTTATATTTTGGTAAATAACTGTGTATATTAAGGAAAACTATATTGAGTATGTTTGTGCACTATATTAATCATAGTGGTTTTATTAATCAAATTCAATCCGCAGCCTCAAAACCGTAGGCGGAACCATAGTTTTCGAACATATCTTACTGCCAAGCAAGATTTAATTCATAAAACAATATTAATCATAGTGGTTTTATTAATCATTAATCAATGATGCTTAAGAGTGATTCTTGTGGAAGGATGTACTTCTTTTTGGGTGGGGTGGTTTTTTTTTTTTTTTTTTTTTTTCTTCTTGGGTGGAGTGGGGGTGGCAGCTGGGTTCAAAATGGACTCTTTATTCATTTGATTAAAAAAATCACCAATATTTTAAGACCTACTACTGAACTAATTTGAGTTATATATTTCAATTTTAAGAGCTCTTATCAAATGAGTCATCAAAATTGATTCGATCAGATATCACTTTTTGAAATTCTCAGACTTAGGTCTTCTAATAGGTTAGGTAGAAATGACTATTCTAAGAATCCAAGATTTGTTTTTAGAGGTCATTGTCTAGTGCAATGATAAAAAGTCTTGGGTTACTAAATGCATATCTGCATATTTGAACTTTGAAAGCAGCTTGTGTGTATTGAAAAACGAAATTTAATATTGTATTCAACTCAACCCTCTCCAAAGCCCTGCTTAGGGGGCACTAACACTAGGTCATGAGTCATGAAATTTTTTACAGTTAAAGCACTCTTTGGAAGTGAGAAAAGTAGAGGGGAAGAAAAGAAAAATAATATTGATTTTAGGCCCATTCTAGGCTTTATTTTTCAAATACGTATCTACAATGTTGTTGTTGTTGTTGTTGTTGTTGTTTTTTTTCCCTCCTAAAACATGTTCTTATTGTGAGTATTGATTTTAAATATTATGGGTGTAGAAATAGAGTTGGCATTAGATGACCGTGTTGAACAATTGGAATGGAAGCCTAGATGGGTATGGAGTTTGATAGTGAACCGATGGCCTATGAATATTATAATGACTTGGTTGTATTACTACAAGATCTTTTGTTTGTTTAAGTGAGGGGTTTCGAGAGAAAAAAATTGGAAAGGCATCCCCTAAGAATCCTAGTGGCCAGACAAGGACAGGGTGTTTGGCTAAAATGGGAATATAGTTCAATGAAGACAATTGGAAGTATGAAATTAATATTTTTGTTGAGGAGCATAATCATGAGTTTGCGCCTAGGAGAAGCTTATATATGTTACGATCTCAACAATGTATTTCTGAATTGTAAGGTAATGAATTGGTTATAGCTAAAGAATCTGGGCTTTCCATTTGGGATTCCTATTTCTTAATGAGTACAAAAGCTAGAGGAAAGGAATCCCTTGAATCTACCAAACTTGATCAGAAGAATTACTTTCAAGGTATGAGAATGAGTAAATTGGCATATGGGGAAGCAGGTACTTTAATGTAGTATTAGAAAGATCAAACAATGAAAAATCTATCCTTTTACTATACTATTTAATTTAACAATGAGGAACAAATTACCAATATTTTTTGGGTGGATACTCATTATTGATTATAGTCAGTTTGGCAATGTTGTAAGTTTCGATACAACTTACAAGATTAACAAAAAACATCGCTTATTTGCTGTTTTCGTGAGATTTAATCATCACCAAGAGGTTGTGGTTTTTGGTGCTGTACTAATGTACGATGAGACTATCAAATCATTTGAATGGTTATTTCAGACATTCTTGGAGGCTATGTCCAATAAGCCTCCACAAACTATCATAACCGATCAAGATGCTATGCCCACAACTTTCCACAGCTATGCAAATGGCATATAATGCAAAATGCCACGAAGCATGTGAGTAGAATTGCTACAACAACTGAGACTGATTCTAATATGTTGACTAAGTCTATCAAAGATAAATTGGCATATTTCATTAACCATATTGATGAGGAGGCCGATTTTTTAATTGCTTGGGAACAAATGTTTGATGATTTTTATATGAATGATAATCATTGGTAGGACATTTTATATAATGTCAAGAAAAAATGGGCACATGCATATGTTAGGTTACATTGGTGTGCAGATATGAATTGTCCTCCTCTTGTACCTCTTCTCTTCTCATTCTTCTAATAATATATATATATTTTGTTTCTAATAAAGTAAAATAAAAAATTTGGTGTGCATGTATGAAAAGCACTCAACTGAGTGAGAGTTTTAATGCCTCTTTAAAAAATTATCTGCAATCAGATCATGATTTGATAAAATTTTTAATGCACTTTGAGATATTACTCTCCAATAAGCGCCTTAAAGAATTGGATGCTGAATTTGCAGTCTTAGAAGCAACCAAAACTGAAAGAGCAGTATAAAGTGTTGGTGCAATCGGGAAAAATTTATATAAAGGATATATTTAAAGCATTCCAAGCTAAGTATTTCAAATCTGTTCCACTACAGATTAGACGTGATGTTGTGGATGATGGTGAGAATACAATTCATATAGTATGTGATGATAAGGGACATAGAGTTGGCCACGTGAAGAGGTGTAAGTCTAATGATAATTTCTCTTGTAGTTGTAAACTATTTGAAATGAGTGGCATTCTATGCAAACATGCAGTAAAGGTCTTTAAAGATGTATTACTAGGCATGGGACTCTTTGCCCAATATATATTGAAGAAGTGGATAAGAGATGTAAGATCCACAGATGTACAGGATATGTTTAGGCACAACATTGAAGTAGATGGAAAGTTGGAAGAAAACGAACGATATTCCATAATGATAACAGAGTGGAGAAAGCTAGCGGACAAGGCTTCCAAATGTAAAAATGCATATCATTGTGTTCTTGAAAGTCAAGTTAATTTGCAAACAAAGGTAGAAGCTGTAATAAATGCCCATATGAATGGGGAAGTGCAGGCAAACATTGGAAGCACAAAAAATAGGTGACCAACTTCTTTTCCTTTATTTTCTCTGTTATTTAGACTCTTTTTCCTTTTTGTATTCATCTTCTTGATTAATACAATTTGTTTATTCTACCAAAAAAAAAAGAAAAAAGAAAAAGAAAAAAGAGGTGACCAACTTGTTAATGATGAAACTCGATAGATATATATAGATTGAATAAAAGAAATGATCCATTTAAAGGGAAACATAGGGAAAAGAGTGGAATAGAAAAAAATATGGACAAGGCAAAGGCGAAAGCCAACTCAAAGTCCAACACAAAATCCAAATCAAAGTCTACATCTAAGGTATAATGTTCACATTAGTATAGAGTACATAATAAAATTATATAACATGGACACTTTTTTTATTTATTTATAAACTTTGTATATCTTTGATATTTTAGACATATATTTTATTGTTTTATAGGCACATCGTATTGAACAAGATGCAAATGCATGTATTTATTCCCTTCCACCAGAACAAACTCAATAATTACAGGTGAAATATTTTATTCTATCATATGCATCTTTTCTATTTATAAGGTTTTAATTATAATTTTTTTTTACATATACACTAATCTTTTTAGTTGTCTATACAAACAGATAGGTTCACCACCAAACAACATCCAAGAATTGTTGACAACAAATATTGATGGTTCAACTTAGGCATTTGAACATTGTCAAGGCTTAAATAACCTTTCTTCTAGTCAAGTAAAAATTAAATATACAATTTATTAGTTTAGTTTTTATATTATCCTTGTGATATTCTTTAATTGAAGAGCATACATATATTTTTTTATTTTAAATGTGAAAGCTTATAATTACCACTCGATACTTATAGGTGTCATGAATGTTCACAATAATTTGGATGGACCGACATCGTGATTGAGTTGTTGATATTAAGGTATTCATATTGAATCTTTTAGATTTTACTTTCTTATATCATTTAATGAACAAACTCTATGGTTTTGATTTTTCAATTGAAATTAGTATTTTTTTTCTTTTTAAACTTTTTCTATTTAGGGTTGATGAACAATCATGGAATGAAGTGAAAATTATGATAAGGGACTAATTGTTTAATGTATACACTGATACGTTTTGGTTTAATGTGTACACTAAATATGGATGTAAACTTTAGTTCTCTTTGGTTGTTTTTATGGGAAACTAATTGTTTAATGTATATACTGATGCATTTTGGTTTAATGTGTACACTGACTATGGACGTAAACTTTAGTTCTTTTTTGTTGTTTTTATGGGGGACTAATTGTTGTGATAAACAAGGTTATGCTAGAATTTCTTAAAAAAAAATTATGCTCCTTTTATATTGTTGGGTGCTGAATAGTTAGTAGTTGTTTAATTTTGTACAGGTTTGATTAGTTGATAACTTGAGATGTCTTATTATAGACAAGGTCATGCCAAATTTTCTAAAAAAAATTCTAATTGAATCATTTCATTTCCATGAGATTCAATCAAATAATGGTTTAGAATTTTCATGAATTACTACTATAGAGCATTGGGTTAATCCAATGGCTAAATTGTCATCTTTTTGAAATTCAAGTTTGCCACTAATTCTTTGGAGAAAACTGTGTTTGGTCTTAATTCAGCTTGTACTTCAACCCATTAGGGAAGAAACCAAGAATTTAGTTTAGTGGAGGTGAGTTTCGATTGGTTATTAGCATTTTATCTTGATTCAAAAAATTGTATAAGCTTTAGTTTAAAAGAAATTCTCAAATTTAGGGTTGAAAAGGAAAAATAAATGGGTAAAAAAATTTTGAGTGAGGTAAATCTAAAATTTGAAAAAGACTTAAAGTTTAAGTAAAAAATAAAAATTGAGGTGAGGCAGTAACCCCACCACTCTACGTAGTTTCTTCCATGCCTAGCATAATGACTTTCATTCTAAAAAAGTAATGACGTTTCAGTTAAGGTAGCAAAAGTTACAGCTAGCAAAAGGAACAAATCTACTATAATTATAATTATAACACAAAACCTCTGTCCATCACATATTACATGAATTAGTTACTCAGTTATAATCAACATTTTGCAGTGAATGAAATGTTAGTTTCACACGAACAAGAGCACAACTAGTAAACCAAAAACAACCAAACCAATTACAACACATTTCAATATTACTCTTAACTCAACAAGTTGATCATTCAATCTTGAAAATTCACGATATGAAACATGACCCAAACTAGTGCACCCAGATATGGATGCATCTCTTGCTGGGCTCCTTCCATGTCCTCGCATGTTGGTTGTTGCAATTGCTCATGTACTTGAGATGGAGTGCATGCGTTTTTGTACCAATCTATTTGTTATGCTAGTATACTTTCCTCATACAATTGCGCCATATATTCATCGACCCAGTCAACAAACCCTGTGCAATTATTAACATACACAAAACTTACATTAGGTCAGTGAAAAATTATGTTTCAAATAAGCCAAGTTAATATCAAATATAAAACATGACCATGAAAACTTACTTTGCAAAGAGATCTATAATACATTCTACCGGGATTGAGTTCAGAATGAGATATAGCTAATTCACATGGTCTTGCACGAGGACATTTGCATTTTTTTTTACTGGAATACGCGTACCACTGCTTGTGGAACCTTGGGATATCATTGCCAATCACAACATAAATCACTAAACCATCAATTTATTTAGTTACTACAGCTAAAAAATAAGAAGCTTATTGGAAGGTAAATTATAAGAAATCCCTAAAAATGGAACTATCATGCTATAAAAATCCTATCGTCATGTTGGTGTAGCGGTACTGAAAGCTATAGTTAAAAACCCACAAATGCACATTCCCCAAACTCCTAATTAAGAGCAGCCTACTCAAAAGTTCAAATGGTTTTTATTATATAATGTGATCTTTAGGTTCTTCTTATATAACTTGATCTTTAGCATGAAGCAAACAATGTTACATAATTTTATGCATGCTTTCAGCTACATTTAAGTAATTAGATAAATTTGTTCCAGAAAATTCAATTTTTTGGCTAGATTTTTTCTTGTAGGTAGTGGAAATGGCTTCAAAAGATGCTCTTTTTAGGCAAAAAAAAAAAAAAAAAGAGATTGAAAGAAATTTAATGAGGGAAGGACCAAAATCTGTTTGCCTGCTAAGGAAAATAAAAAGGAAACGGGAATTCAAATCTTGTATCTCACATTACTATACAAACCAAATCACTCACCTTAGCCGAACTAGCTGTATTAGCCCACAAAGAGTAACGATTTAGTAAATAAACAAATACCTTCTCTCAGTTCCCAAACAATAAAAAATAAAAAATTTCCTTCCTTTTCTCGGCAACCAAACAGTTCGTTTCTTCTAAACAAAAAAACACTCACATATCCATCTATTTTTTCTTTTAATCAATTTCCAAACACTAAAAACATGGAATGGTAAAATCTTCCCACCTTTTTCTTCAGCAACCAAACAATTTGATTCAAACAACTAAAAATGCTCACCTAAACCAAGTCAAAATGATTGTATAAAACTTCAATCCGATTAACAATTTTCTTTACTCAATTGCTCATTTAGGTGGGTAATTAAATCCAGGATCAAACCCCGCAAATCCACAATTGGGTGCATAAATCCAACATATTTGAGAAAACTTTAGCTACCACCTCTATAGAATAAACAATTCAAATAGAAGTACCAAATCGAAAAACCACAGTCGCAGAAGGAGGAATGCCGCAGTAGCATAATAGCAACTAAAACCACAGAGCACAAAACCACAATTGCAGTAGTAGCAAAAAAAGAAGAAAAAAGAAGAGGGTTTCAGATCTAAATCCCGCAGCAGCATAACAACAACCAAAAAATAAAAAATCATCTATTGCATTTCAACCAAAAGAAAAAAAAAAAAACAAACAAACAAACAAATTGTAAACCCTAAACTCACCTATTTGGAAGCCTTGGGGTGTGCGAAGAGGAGGAGATAGAAGGATCCACTATGATGTCGTCGGAGACTGGCGGTTAGAGGAAACCATCGTACTGTCGACTAAGGGAAAGGAGGAATGCACCACCAGTTGGAGGAATGCAGTAGCATAATAGCAACAAAAAAAAAAAAAAAAGTGTTATATATTGCATTTCAACCAAATAGCAATCCAATCACAAAGAAATCGCAAAAGAAAATAAAAAAATTTTGAGGTTAGGGGTTACACAAGAAAATTAAAAAAAAAAAATTAAATAAATAACAAAAACCTTAAACTCACTACTGGATATTCGGGTGATATGGAAGAAGGAAGGCGCCGACAGTGGAAGTGCTTGCCGTTGACGGGTGGTGGAAGCCACCGACAATGAGAGAGGATCCAGCGGTTATAGCACCATGTCGTGGATGGGGGAGTTACTTGTAGCCAACGGAAGTTGAAGGGGATCAAATCTTCTCCTTAAAATCACGATTTGCTTTTGGGGATTTCACTAACGGAGAAATGAGCAGAGAGATAAGGGTTTTTCCGACGGGATAGGCAAAGGGGATAGATAGGAACAAAGGCGGAGAGGAGAGAGAGTAGAAGAGGAGAGATAGAGGGCGAGAGTCGAGAATGATTTTCAAATTTGCGTCTGTGATTTTGGCTCCATTCTTCTTTCACAAAATGGTAGCATTTTGCATTTTAAACCCATTAGCAACAAACGCCGTTAACCATTTGATGCCAAACCCTTGTGAGCTATCTCAACCGTTCATGCTAACACCCTGCCACATGTCGCTCATCTTGCGATAACTGCATGGTGTAGTTTAAGGTGCAAACTGCATCAAATCTGAATCCAGGATGTGCCCATTAGGGGCACTTTAGCTAATGGAGCTAAGCAAGGCCACATCCAGACATGTGTCAAATGGTATTTGATGCCACACGGCCAGTTCTTATAACTAGCTCACTATAAGTTTGAGAAGTTTAAAAAATTTTATATGTACCCAAACCGTGCCTGGGTGTGTTCTGAGCGAGTCTTCTATGAAACTGTGACACAACCATGTGGTGTCATAAGTCAATAAGAATTAAGAAAAATGAGATTGTGGGACTAAAAAATATTCTAATAATCTTATTTTGCCTACCTATCATTGACACTACATCAGCATTGTCACAGTTACAAACAAGTTTTCGTTAGGTGTGCCTTGGTTCCAAGTCATAAAATGTTACCAAATAGTGGCCACGTTTGCGTTTGCGTTTGCATAGATGCTCGTGCGGGGTCCAACCTCAAGGGTTCATGTGTTGATGCATCACTACTGGATTGGCGTGGTGAAGCGTCAAACTAACAGCTACGTAATGACGAATGGACGCGAGTGTTGTGGTGTCTCTTTGTATTTGATGACAATGATGAGACCCTTGAATGTAAAAGGGGTTTGGGTGAAAAAAAAAAAAAACTAGATTTATTCGTTGAATTCCTCCTAATAAAAGATGGTTTAAACTAAATTTGGATGGTTCGGTTTAAAATAAAAAAAGGAGCAGAGGTTATATTATTAGAGATAGTTATGTAAACATATTATGACGAAAGCAATTTGCACTTCAAATCGATCTTCTTGCCAAAAAAAAAAAAAAAAAAATAACCCAGGGGGTTTAAAAGAATTGACTTAGAATGGGATACTAGTATTGTGATTAATAATATTGGAAAGTTACAAAGTTGCCATTAGAAGAGTTATAGTATTTTAGATGATTGTATTAAACTTATTTTAAAGTGTAGTATGTAATTAAGGATATAGTAATTATGTTTATAGAGAAAGAAATAAACCTATTGATTTCTTGACTAACTTAGGTCATAAATAAAATGCAATTAGATTTAGAATTCTAAATTTCTAAGAGAAATTTTAATTATTCTTTGGAAAAATTTTATTGGTAGATCTAGTCTATGACGTTGACCATTTTCTCTTCTACTGGGAAAAAAAAAAAAAAGAAAAAAAAAAAGAGGGGTTAAAGTGTTCATCTCTCCTTGCTCGCTTCTACTACGATCTTTGGATTCCTATTTACACAAAATTTCAATGATAAATATGAATCACGTAGAAGAAACTGACCATGAATATCACCACTATGGCTTCATATAGACTTAGAAAGATAGCCAAGTTAATTAAGTGGGATTTGATTAGGCTCGGGCTATAAAATACCATGAGCGTATGCATCTCCTGTCTATATACCTAACTGTACAAAAATTGAGTACAATTGCCATATTATTTACCTAACTGAGTGCTGACACCCTTTTTAGCTGTTTCCCCAAGATGCTTGTGAGTCTAAAGACCAAAATCTTCAAGGTTTATACTCAATTTCCCAGTCCAACGAAGTCTTTCTCAGACAGTGCTTCGGCTTAACTGCAGAATACTAGCATGGAATACTATTTGAGAAATTTGATTCCAGAATGTCTATATATATATATATATACAAGAAGACGTACTACTATAGGACAATACAATATTCCCTATGGTCCTTGTCCTTAGACCACTGACATTTCAAGAGGAAATTCTAGCTAGGGGCCAAATTGTATACCATCAAGATTGGGAAACACTGAGGTCTTGCCTTCGCTGCTTATGTCTATTTCATTGACAACTGTAGGCTTCTTTCCCCTTCTGTGGCCCTAGTGCGGGGGCATCATGTCCTTCTCTGTGTCATTTGTTTCTGCACTTCCATTCTCACTTGCTGGTGGATGCATGGAATCTTCTTGCCAGAGGTTCAGGCGCTCGTGTTTGGCGATTGAATCCCCTCAAACAAATGAACCCTGCACATTTTGAACATAAACACTGCCACACTCAGCACCTCAACAAAAACAAAACAAAACCACCTGTGGAAAGGCGACAATAAATACCATCCTGTGTGCAAGAAAAAACTAAAAGTGGTAAAGAATCCTGACAGCAACTGTGTGTCTTCTGATTTTGATATTGTAAAAAAAAAATTTAAAGATTAAAAATACAAATTTATAGTAGAAGCTGAGGTAAGGCCGTGTTGGAATTTTGTTTTGTTTTTCAAAATAAAGGGCTTCATTTGTAGGTGCCACCATAGCAATAGTGAATGAGGTGCATCAGATTCAAACATAATTTCTTTTCTTGGAGTAACTGCAGTTACCTTCAACTGGCTTCATTTTTTTTTTTTTTTTTGACAATTGGTAAGTCGCCTTTTCTTAAAGTTATTTTTATTTTCAAACTTGGTGAAAGCTTTTTGTCATCTCTCTTCTTCATCTTGAAGCTATTTTCATTTGCTGTTCAAGTGATTGTGGGTATATTGGTGCAACTATTTTTGGTATTATATAAATGATATTTGAATTATCTTTTATTAGTTATTGGGCCTTATTTGGTTTTGGGCCTACGCACATTTTAGAGTTGGGTCTGTGTCATAGACCTAAACTTTATAAGTTGTGCCCGACTATTGCCACTCCCTATTTTGATGAGTAGCCCCCCACTGGTTTCTAACCCCCTTCAATTTTTTATACACACCCTTCTAAAGTATCAAAAAAACCCCTAACCAAAAAAAAGATTATTAGGCAAATTCATTAGTAAACCCTCCACACCCCACCCCCCACCCCCCACTTCGGTCTTAGGAAACTGAACAATATTTATATCGTTAGTTGTTTAAAATCGAACATTCATATATTCAATAGTCACATGGAACCGAAAATATACGTAATCTTTGGTTATATAGAACCGAACTATGTGTATTATAATTCAAAAAGACATGTTTGGTCATGTTAAACCGAACTATATGTATTATATATATATATATTGTTCAACCTTATAATAGTGAACATCACTGTATTGTTCGGATAACCAGTGGCGAACAGGCGCAGATCTGTATTGAAAAAAAGAACTATTTTTCTTACTTTCAATGCAAAATCCATATCTCAATGCTACCAATATCATCCCAAATTACTCTTTTATCATCTATTGCTCATAAAAAACGTAAAATCCACTAAAAATGGGAGTCTTTATGGATTTTTGCTTAGGGGAGGTTGTAAAAGAGTGAGGGATAAGAATGATATATTGGCTTATGATAGAATGATGGAAGTAAAGGATGTGGTATATTATGTTAGGTTTAGGTGTGGGGTAGGAGTAAAAATGCATTTAGGTTTTTAATACTAATATCTTTTTTGGTAATTTTGCCTAAGGCTATTTCTAATAAAATAAAATGGGGAGCTGCAAGAGCCTTTCCCTTAGACCCTTTTTCAAGTAATTGGGCTTTAATGTTCGGCCTTGAGAACCTTATTTGGGCCTTGTATAGAGATGGGGTTTTTCACTCATTTTAGAATCGTAAGGAGGCAAAAACCAAAAAGTAATTTTGGGGACTGTAACCCACCTATTATTTGTACGGAGTCATACTCTCTCTCTTCATTCTCTCTCGCCGACCAACAGCAACCCAGACTTGCTCCTCTTTCATTCTTTTCCATGCTTGTATGGAGAGAGAGAGGTAGCAAAAAGGGAAGACCCAAGAGCCGTACGGACATGTAGGAAGTGCTAGGTGTAGGTTCATCTCGCAATCTTCTCACAATTGGTATGAATTTTGCTTCTTCAGGTAGGGAAATCCAACTAAGAAAATCAATGCCGTCTCATTCTCGCTCTGTTTTTTCTTTTCTTTTTTGCGTTCCAAATTGGGTGTTTGGTGTAGATTGATAACGTGCATATATGTTATTTTTAGTTACTGTACCAAAAATTGTGATTTTTCTCTTGCATCTTGATATATACATGACTATGTGACTTGTTCAGTCATTGAATATCTATTATTGAACACACAGATTATGCTCTTAATATTGAATATTATGGCTTCTAGTGAAGGTAAAATTGTGTAGGATGATTGGGAAGGAAGAATCAATGAAAATGAACGGGTTGTATGCTGCTCGAGATGTTGTTTAAAGGTTTATTGATCTCAATTTTTTTCCTCTAAATCAGGTTTCGGAACACCAAGTGTTTGTAAAATGCTTCCAAGAAGTGTTGTGTAAATTGTTAAGTCCATGTTTGTGTCAGCATATTCCATTGACAAAATCGAGTCATGGTTGTACCTTGTTGAGTCACTATTTGTGGTATGTGTACAAGTGGGGTTTGTGTGAAAAGACAAGTACGCTAAAGCCTCACATTGGAACCCAAGTTTAGGAGGTCTTCTAATATAGTAGAATGTCTAAATCTTATTTGACGTTTATAGTGTGGGTTTTCTAGGCTAACCCATCAACTCAAATATGGTCTTACAGGATTACCATCAACCTTTATAGTGTGGTTTCTTACTTTGGGTGACCATACAACCATCACCCTCCAAGGTTAGTTGAGGTTTTATCCGGACATTAGTTGTGTACCTTCACTAGCGGCTGGTAGCTACACTTCTAATAGTATCTGGGCTTCGTGATGATATAGTTAGGCGCTGGAATGCAACATCACGAGCTAGTCATGCGTGGATCCTTTTTCTCCTTCCTCTAGCTCTAACGACCCTCTCTTCCTCCCTCTTACTCTCTCTTGTTTCCTTTCTTCTCAGATTAAAACCACCCTTCAACTGGACCTCTCTCCTATTTGTAGGACTAGCTGTCATTTTCGTTGGAAGGGAATGTCTGCGTTCGACTTTGGGAAGAGCCCTTTATTCTGTTTTAGTGTAAGTTCGCTTTTCTTTTCCCTCATTGGCTCCGCCTTTCAAATCTTCTCTGAAGCAGTCAGAATGGTCACGTTAGTGTAGGGACCAAGGAGGACATTACGTCCAACCTGCCATAGGGCTTTAGTGATCTGAACTCGCTGAGGACATTACGTCCAAACTGCCACCCTAAAGCCTTCGGAAGGACCCTCATACTATATTCAGTATTGCCAAGATGTCCCAGGAAATTGAATCTTTAGCCCTGGCAGGAAATCGGATCATTATCTAACCTATTGACTCTTTTCTCTTAGCGTTCTAATAAGAGGAGTTCCTGAAGATATCTTTTGATTCTTCTAGCATTCTCTCTGGTTAGGACAAAATTTGTGCCATTTTATTTATTTATATTAATAAATCCAAAAAGAAGGGAGACTTCAAGCATCAAAATTCATAAAGCAACCTAGCATCCTAACTATGCTGGCACCTTAGGCGCTTCAAATCCTATGTAATAGGTCTCCAGTATTATTAAAGCATGAAAATAAAGAGATTACACAATGAGATGAAGAAAGAAAGAAACAAAACTGTCTGCTCTAGGTGACTTATAGCCTGCCACATTCCAACTAACAAGGAAAATGAAACCTAAAAAATAGAATGGCTCAGTAGAAATCAGGAAATGACCTATAGTAATTAGTAAGCTAAACCAGACATATCCCTGTCTATTTCCTCAAAAGCAAATTGAGGAATCTGAAACCACCAAGTTAGAGTGGAACAATTGAGTGCAAAATTGGCTACCTTGTCTACAATGCAATAACTTTCCTTGTAGATGTGAGAAACAAAAACATTCATTTTTCTAATTAAGTCTAGACAGTTTCGCCACTTGTTAAGTAGGGACCAAGGAGGTTTGAAAACATAGTTCTAAGGGCAAGTAACAACAGCAGAGGTATCGCATTCACTTCATTAATCATGCCAATTCATTTGTTGGAGTGTGAGATTAATCCTCTTCAAAGATTGACATCATACAACTCACTATTCAACCAATGAGGTCTTCGATTGCTGTGATGATGACTGCAGAATGCCAAGGTCTTCGTTCAACTGTGGAGCTTCTAACGACTTTTGGAGCTATTGAGATCTTTTGCTTTCTTCTTGAAGGAAATGATGAGACATACACACAGCACAACTGACCTAGAACTAAGCCATAAGATATGATTGATAAAGCCTATCCTAGGTCACGAAATCACCAAACATAAATGCAGGTCATTCCCCTATACAATCTTCACCCTTGGCATTTTCTTGACAAAACATAAAAATGATACCAATCAGTATATTAAGGACAAGTTTTCTAGCTCCTAACATTTTAGTTTCTGCCTACTGCTTTCAAAAATCAAGAGATAGGCAACAGATACTAATGACATGAAATCTAGGTACGCCTATAAAGAGTAGGATTGAAGTGTATATCAACACGGCAACACCTATATGCATGGACCTAGAAAATTATGCTTGCTACTAACAACTTAAGCATTGTCCAACGCCTATAAAGAGTAGGATTGAAGTGTATATCAACACAGCAACACCTATATGCATGGACCTAGAAAATTATGCTTACTACTAACAACTTAAGCATTGTCCAATGCAGGAGAATCTCACACAATTGATCATATGACATGATTAGTATTAGATAAGATTAGTGAGCTATTTAGAGCTATAAATTGTTCTGAATTCAAAGCATAATATGCCATTGAGGTTCAACAATAGTTATAGAAATCAAATCTCAAAACGTAGATCCCATTCAGTCAATTTAATCTTTTTCCACTTGATCCCGGTGATATCCTCACATTCCTCAAGTTCTTTTTTCGACCAGTTTCAGCTCCTTCCTTGCAGGTCTTCTGTGGATTGTGAAAAGTATCACCATATGCTAACTCATTGCAGAAAATTTGTCTCCCCCATATTTGACTCCAACATCTCTCTCCTTTGCGAATCAGAATAGTTTGAGATCAGAAGGGGTTCACAGTAAAGGGATATGAATAGTGCAACAGTCCCAAAGTGAAGCATCATCTTGAAGAATAGGATCGTATGAGGGAGAACATGGTTGATAAAGGGTATGCTTTCAACATTCTGAATGTTACATCAGATAACTACGGATGGATTGATTTCACAAGCTAATACTACGACACACAAAACGGAGAAAGAAAGCTAAAACTAATCTTATATAAGTTTCTTGTACCGGTGTCAGGGTTGTGTGAGAGTAGAAGTGCAAGAATGTTAACACTTAGCAGTAAGTCCTTATGGTGCAAATCACAGTAATCCCACAAATCTGAATTGTTCCATCCTTGGTTCCAAATTGGAATAGCTAGGGGTTGTAACTGAAACTAATGCAATGATGTATGGTTGCTTGAGACAGGGGTGATGGCTCAATTAGGTGCGATGGCTCTGTGCAGTGTTCACATAGTGCGAGAGAATGCTTTGAGAAGTTAGATATTTGATGGCGTGAAGCGAGGGATCGAGGGTTGCTCTGATACCAAATTTGATGTAGGATAACCTCAAAACACGTAAGAGCGAGAAAAGAAATAGAGAAAGAAAAGAAAAGAAAGCTTAAAAAGAAGCGAAAAGAAGTTAAACCCCTAGGAGTCAGCACCTAGGGGGGGTTTGGGGTCGATACCAAACAAGCAAGAAAACCCTAAGAGTTGGAACTTAGAGGGTATGGAGTTAGCACCACACCTAAAGAAACTCCATTTTTATTAATCCATGGCTGATTTATTGTAAGAGATATAGAGTCTTTTTATAGACCCCAAGTACATCAACAATGGTAATACTTGCTCCTAAATTTATGAAAATTAAAATGCAACAATCAAGAAATTCCATAAATAAAGCTAATTAAAATATGGTAAATCTTGACCTTCAAGCAATGAAGTTGTGGGCTAGGTCTTGTCCACATCAAGTAGGCCAAGGTTCAAAGGTATTAGTTGGTTGGAATTTCAATAAACAGTTGCTGGAATCTCTGGACAGCAGCTACTTTAAGGTTTACAATGCTTGGGTAAAGGCTTATGGTATGGCAATGGAGTTTAGCTTGTGGGAGTAAGGTTTTAGGTTGAAAAGACTATGAAAATAGGGGTTGGTTGTTGGTTAATTAGAAAGCACAGCACTATAGAGAATTGGAGGAAAGAGAATAAGAAGTGGAAGAAGAGAGAAACTAGGCAAGCATGCCTTCAATAACCAAATCAAAATACTTAATATTTCTTTAATCAAAGTCTAAATTCGATTCAGTACAATAGCCCTTATTTATAAACTCTAGAAAACTTGCAAGGCAAGTAAAAATCTTCTAAAAACAAGCCTAACCAAATATGGAAACCAACTAGGACTCAAAACTCAACTAAAATAAGTAGTTTATAAACTCTTAATGGACTCAAACTAGGTAACAACAAAAATAAAAACTTTTAGAAATTAGAAAGCCTAACCAAACTAGAAAGATTATAAAATAGAAAACCTAGAAAATTACTAAAACACCCCTAACCATAAAATTATTCCCATACAAATAATATCCCAAATAAACCCTAATCTTCTATTTCTTCTTAACATGCTTTTCATCATAACCTTATACTTCTCCAAAGAAATACAAGAAGCATCAAGCTCTGTTTAAAATTTCAATCTAAGGTCTACCGTTTTCCTGTGATGAACATGCATTCCCGGAATACAAATTCTTCACTAAATTCTTCACTGGTTGCATTATTGTTGGTTATAATCGGATTCTCATTGAACATAATAACATACGAATGAAATAACAATCAAATATGCTTATAAATTATATTAAGTTAAAGAAATAACACGTATTCTTCAATGTTAAAATGATAAACAAATCTCTCAAGGTTAACAAACTCTCACTTAATCCTCTCTCTAATTCTTAACACTTTAAGTTTGTCTCGGACTGTTTGAAGTCTGAATTCAAAGATTTAGCTTTCTCCAAAGAATCCAAAAGCTCTCATTCTTTTCAATGAGCACCTCTATTCATAAGCACCAGCTACACTAATTCTTGGAACAGCAAGTCAGCTTCTATTCTTTCGGAAACTGGAATAACCAAAGCCTATTTTCTCTCTCTCTCTCTCTCTCTCTCTCTCTTTAAAAAAAAAATAATAATAAAGAAATAGTAGAAGCATCAAAGAGTAACCTAGCATCCCCACTAGGTTGGCACCATAGGAAATTCACGATCATTTGCTCACTAATGAAAATATTAGTAAACAAGGAAAAATAATACAACAGAAACAAATAAGAGAAAATTTTTAAGTTTGGTCCTGATGGCTTATAAAACACCACAACCTAGCTCATAAGAAAAGGCATTACTAAGGCCGAAATCTATAATATGGCATTCTGTACGTGTCATTACAAAGCGCAGATTGAAGATTCTTGGGAGCATTCCACCACCATTTAGAACCACAACGATTAAGCGCCAAATTGGCACAAAGACCAGCCACTGCATTATCTTCTCTATAAATGTGAGAGCATTGAAATTGCATAGGTTTCAGACTATCCTTGCAATTTGCAACTACCATGGAGGAAGATAGCTCGGATTAAGCACAAACTGCACAACAGAAGAAGAATCGCCTTCTATCCAAATTTGTTTCCATCTCTTAGCCCAAGCTTGCTCAGCACCTGTGACAACCGCCAACAGTTCAACATAGAAAGCTGTTTGCACCCCAATATTAGTCGTGAAAACTCCTTTAACAAACCCTCTATGATTACGAAAGACCAACCTGCAGCTGCTAATCCTGGATTGCCTTTAGCAAGGCCATCTGTATTCACTTTAACTCAAGAAGGCATAGGGAGGAATCAATGAGCCAGGGTAATAGATGTAGCCTTTGGAGGAACTCTGTCCACCCTGAGAATGTAATATCAATAAATCAACAAAGTTATGCATAGTGCCCGCAGTCAATTTACTAACATTGAATAACATAGCCTTGATACAGGATGTTTCTCTTGAAAACAAAGAGAGTTCCTAGCATGCCAGATAGTCGAGAAAACCGGAGCCTTTATTTCTTATTGTGATCCAAAACTAAAATCAACTTCTAACCATGGATGACATATGTTTTCTTATGCATCGATTCCGACGAACAGACACAGTCATATTTCGTGATTTTACCTATAACCAAGGACTTAAATGTTGATATCAGTAGATATATCGAAGGTCTAAAAACATGAATATATCGGATATATCAAAAATATTAATATTGATTGTAGAGATATTATGGATATTATTAGTTAAACATGAAAATTTTCATTGAAACTTTGGAAAACATTGAATTAGACTCTAATAAATAGTTTAAAATCAAAACATCACAAATTAAATGTGTATAAAACAAATATGTGTTGTTTAGAGTACAAAAAGCATGTTGCACTTAACAAACAGATAAATCCAAATTTATGTAAATTCAACATTTAAATGTCACATAACATTAAAAAATTAAAATGCATATAATTTACATAATGATATAAAATAAATTAGTAAATCAAATAATCGTGTGACCAAGGACTTAAATATCGATATCGGTGTATATATCAAGGGTCTAAAAACATGAATATATCGAATATATTGAAAATATCAATATCGATTTTAGAGATATTATGGATATTATTAGTTAAACTCTAATAAACAATTTAAAATCAAAACATTCCAAATTAAATGTGTGTAAGACATGTATTGTATAGAGTACAAAAAGCATGTCGCACTTCCTTCTCTACAGAATTTCTCTCAATATGTCGAAATCTGGAGCAATGGATCTGGCTTCTGGGGTTGGTGGAAAGATTAAGAAACAGAAAGTACTTTCAGCTGTTTCAAAGAATGGTGAAAACTGAAAAGGATAAGCTTCCATTTTAAAAAGGTCTAGTGGTTATGAAGAGATTTCTGAGAATCGAAGGTAAATCCTTTGATTTCCTTTTGGTGCGGGAAAAGAACAAGGAAAGCATTAAGATTTTTGAGAATGAAAGAGGGATCAGGATTTCGCTTTATATTGAAATTTCGGAAGCAAGATGGCTGGTTGATGTGATTGAAGAGTTGAGATTGTGGAGAGGTGTTAATGCTTTCATCAGGGAAATACAGGGGGGTAGATCATACTTGGTTACTTCAATTAAAGAAGAATTATATAGGCAATTATGCATGCCTTTCTGAAATAACTAAGGAAGGCAGGAGCAGGTTCATTATTATCCCAGAAGGCTATAAAGGAAATGGGTAGAAAGAGTTTGGGAGTATCATTAAAGATATGGCAGAAGGAATGTGTGAGATAGCAAGAGAAAAAGAACACAATGGGTGAATGTCACAGATTAGCTATTAATATTCCAAGTGAAGTTTGGGGTGTGCATAAAGAGGAAACAAGGGTTGCGACATCTGTAGTTCCATTGGGAAGAGGATTATGCATTCAAACTAAGTATAGTTCATTGGCTAATAATTTCGGTGTCTGGGATAGAGTTGTTGTCTATGATTTAGTAGGAAAAAATTTAAAATGGAGTGAGGTAACAAAGGCATTGGAAAAACATCTTTACAAGGGAAATGATCTAAGACTTTACCCTTTTTCCTCCGACAGTGCGGTATTCTTTTGTGAAAATGAAGAGATTACTTCAAAAATAGGCAAATTATGTAGGGTGATTATGGAAGGGAAAGTGGATGTCATCCTAGATAAGTGGAGGCCAGAGGTTAATTCCGCAAAGTTAATTCCTTTGCGGATACCATACAAATGGAAATAGGGTGGATAGCGGTGAAAGGATTACTGTTTCACTTGTGGACTCGAGAAGTTTTTAACTCACTAGGGGAATGTTGTGGAGGGCTAATTATGTGTGATCGACGAACAAAAATGATGGATCATCTAGAATAAGATGTTTTATTAGTTAAAGGGGGAGAAAGGGGCTTTGTTCCAACAAGATTGGAGGTGAGAGATAGAAGTGTGATGTACTCAATAAGCATTAGTAAGGTGATGGGTAAGAAAGTGGGGAAAACAGGGATGAAAATCTAGGAAATTGGAATTAGGGTAGGTGGTAGCATGCTCAATTTGTGCAACATGCTTGAGGTTAAAGATGAGAGGGTTTGTGAGACAGGGACAGATGGCAGTAGAATAGAGCAAATTCATGGAAATTTTGATGCAACGAAAGGGGTGTTGTCTTTTGCTTAAAAGGAGACTGGCAGCATGCACGTGGGTTTTAGTAGAAATTTGAATGTGCAACTAGCAACCATTAGTTCCCATTGTGGGGCCAGCAAGCAAGTGTCTCATTCTGCTGTATATAATTTTGATTGTGGGCTTCAAAATACTCTTAATTTGGGCCTAAATCTGGGTAAGGGTTAATGCTGTGATACGAGGCTTCACGAAACAAGCCCGATCCCTGTTATTGTTGCTCCCGATTGACGAGCTTTAGAGGTTGTGGCTCGCCCCAATTTAGGCATGATCTAGAGATGGAAAGAAAAGGAGAGAAGATGGGGGAGTTGGTAGAATGTTCTCGCGAATACAAAGAGGAAGGCCGACACAGAGAAATTGAGGCATCCAGTAAGATTGAGAAAAGATCTCATTAAACCACTCGATTATATTAAGGCGTCATCTATGGTAGGAATGAAGAGGTGATGGAGGATGAAGTGTCAAACACAAATTAGGAAGGAAGTTGTGAAGGGAATGCGAAGCTTCGTCCAACGAGGGGAAAATTTTGAGCAGTCCAGATACTGTCGTGAGTGCGCACCAGCTGTTTGGAGAATCTCGGAAAAAAGGAAAGCAAACCAGTAGAATAGAAGACACTGAAAGATCTAATCAGGGTTTTAAGGCGTTTTTGTAATGACGAATACGAGGCGGTTCTGATAGGTGAAGAAGATATAGCTCAGGGAATCGAGCTGCAAAGCCGTAGAATCAGTTTTGGGAAGATTAATGAAGGGAATCAAATTGCTAAGGAGGTTTTATCTGATGGAAACCACAATTCCTTTATTCCTGATTCCTGGGCTTCCCCTGATCATCAAAGCAACGAAGTTCAAATTGAGGCTATTAGAGGAATTGAACAAGTTCTAAATCAATCTAGCAACGTGATAAAAAATGAATCAAGGAGAAAGGAAGGGGCTCACTTGCAAATTATTAATTCTTACACTCCCAATTTTGACCATTACAAGCTCAAGGTAATTCTTTGATTGATATAGTTCCTAGCTATGATTTTTTCTCCTAATTTGCTGTGTGGGAAAGCCCCTTTTATTTTGAATTCGGAAAAGGCTCATCAGGTGACCGAATGCCAAAAAGAAAACAGGTACATAGGGGGTGGTTCTGATTCTATGTGTGCTGGAGGGATTGTGGCTGGGAAAGCTACTGGGGTGATGGAAAGTGAGGAGGAAAATGATTCTGAGGAGGCAAAGGGGGATAGGGAGCCTTGTTGGTCTATAGAGGACTAGGAAGCTTTAAGAGGGTTTTTTAGAAAACTTGGTTTATCGTTAGTTAAAGACAAGGGTAATAAATTTAGAGAAAGTGTGGGAGGTAGAAGTAGAAGGGTTAGCAAAGGTAGGGGGTGGGAGAAGAGGGAGAGGTAGAGTCTCTAGAGAAGATTGGGAGCTAAGGAGATTATAGTGGGAGGTCAATTATGATATGACTAAGTCTAGTAATATTGGGGGATGTAGCGGGGTTAAGTTATGAAAATTTTGAGTTGGAATGTTAGACGTTTAGGCTCTCTAAGAAAAAGAGGGGTGATAAAAAAAATTGATTCTTAAATCTCAACCTAATATAGTGATGCTTCAAGAGTCTAAGTTAGAGAAGGTTGATGTTGCTTTGATTAGAAATATTTGGGAAGTGTGCCACAAAGAATGGGCTTATACTCCTTCGATGGGAGCTTTAGGAGGGATTATAATCATATGGGAGTCGAGAGCTGTCAGAGGTATTGAGGTGGTAGAAAGGCAGTTTTTTGTTTCAGTCAAGTTGCGACCTATTAGTGGGGATGAGTGGTGGTAATCTTGTGTGTATGGCCCTAATAGACCTAGATTGAGAAAAGCTTTTTGGGAGGAGTTAGGGGGGCTTTTGGATTGTGTAGTCGTAATTGGTGTCTTGGTGGTGACTTTAACGTCATTAGATTTATGAATGAGAAGTTGAATGGCTCTAGGAGAACAAGGGGCATGAGAGATTTTGATTCCTTTATCTAAAAGTGCAATTTAAGAGATCCTCCTCTTCATAATGCTTCTTTACTTGGTCTAACCTCCAAAAGAGGGTGGTTTGTAATACTTGGATAGATTACTTTTTTCGCCTAGTTAGGAAGAGATTTTTCCTAATGTTTTGCAAGAGACTTTGCCTAGATTGACTTCGGATCACCATCCGATTGTTTTGGAATCCAATCCTATCTTGTGGGAGCTTACCCTCCTTAGGTTTGAGAATATGTGGCTTTCTCATCATGGCTTTAATTTTTTTTTTTTTTTTAGAATTCTTGGAAAGGTTGTTCTGTGCAAAGGTGGGAAGGGTTCAAATTTATGAAAAAGCTTCAACATGTGAAAAGTGAGGTTAAAGAGTGGAATAAAAATATTTTTGGAGATATGAGATAGATCAAAGAATTTATTTCCAATCGTATCAATACTTTAGATGAGATTGAGAGTGAAGGTCAACTCGTTGAGGATTTAAGAAGTGAGAGAAGTAGGCTTCGAAAGCAATTAGAGGAGGTGAGTTTTAAGGAAGAAGTGGGTTGGAGGCAAAAAGCTAAGGTTAAATGGATAAAAGGAGGAGATAACAATACGAAACTGTTTCATAGAGTGGCTAATGGAGAAGGAAAAAGAATATGATTAAAAGGATTGAGTTGGAGTCCGGTGAAGTAGTTGAAGATCATGAGGAGGTAGCTAGGAAGCTGGTTGATTTTTTTTCTCATTTATACTCGTCTAGTAGGAGTGACAATTGGTTGATTGAGGGCCTTAATTGGAGTCCTATAGATGAGTCTAGTGCGAATTTGCTTGAGAATCCTTTTTCCGAGATTGAGATTAGAGAGGCTGTTTTTGAGTTGAGTAGGGAGAAGTCTCCTGGTCTCGATGGATTTACCAAAGCCTTTTTCAGTAGTGTTTTAGTAATGTTGGGGGTGATTAAGGAGGATTTGTTAAAAGTTTTTAAAGAGTTTTTTGATAATGGGGTTGTTAATAAGTGCACTATGCCTCTTTTATTTATCTAATCCCAAAGAAAGACAGATTCATTAAAATCAAAGATTTCAAACCCATCAGTTTAGTCATTAGCCTTTATACAATTATTGCCAAGGTCTTGTCGTATTGTCTTAGAGAAGCTCTTAGTGAGACTATAATGGAAGCCCAAGGAGCTTTCGTTAAGGGAAGGCAAATTCTTGATTCGATTCCTATTGCTAATGAATTGGTGGAGGATTATAAGAAGAGGAAAAAGGAAGGCCTTATCTTTAAACTTGATTTTGAAAAGGTTTATGATCATGTTAATTGGAGCTTTCTTGACTATGTTCTTGAGAGGAAAGGCTTTGGTGAGAAGTGGAGAGGCTGGATAAGAGAGTGTTTAAGGTCTATGAACTTTGCGGTGATGGTTAATGGCAACCTAGAGGTTGGTTTGAGGCTTACGATAGGGGGACCCTTTGTTTCCTTTTCTTTTCACTATTGTGGTTGATATTTTGAGTAGGATGGTAAGGCCGAGGAGATGGGCATTATTAAAGGTTTTGAGGTTAGTAGGAAAAGAATCAAGATTTCTCATCTTCAATTTGCTAATTTGCTGATGATACCATTTTATTTCTTGAAGTTGATGAAGAGAAAATAAGGGACTTGACCATTTTGGTGAAAGGTTTTGAATTGCTTTCAGGCTTAAAGATCAACCTTTCCAAAAGTTCCTTAGGAGGTATCAATGTCGAAAATGCTAAATTGGAGAGAATTGTAGCTGAGATTGGTTGTTCGATTAGTAAGTGGCCTATGAAATATTTAGGAATGCCTCTAGGTGGTAACCTTTTGAATGTCAGTTTTTGGGATGAGGCGGTGGAGAAGATTGGCAAGAGATTAGATGGTTGGAAGAAAGCTTATATTTCTAGGGGGGGTAGGTCAACTCTGGTCTATTCTGTTCTTAGCAGTATTCCGACGTACTTTTTGTCTCTTTTAAAATTCCTAAGAAAGTGGCCCTCAAAATTGAGAAAATGCAAAGAGACTTTTTGGGGAAGGAAAAAAATATCATTGGGTATAGTGGAATGTCGTGACTAGGTCTAAGGATAAAGGTGGGTTGGGTTTAGATAACATTGTTCTTATGAATATTGCTCTTGTTGGAAAATGGTTGTGAAGGTTTCCCATTGAACATGGTTCTCTTTGGCATTTCGTCATTAGAAGTAAATACGGCATTCAAAATAATGGGTAGGATTCTAATATTGTGGAAAGGGATAGCTTGCAGTGCCCATGGAAATTTATTTCTCAAGGTCATTCTTATTTTTTGAACCATATCAAACTCCTTTGTCTGCTTTGTTTCCTTGTTTGTATCACCTTTCTCATGCTAGAGATGTTGTCATTACTGATATGGCTTTTGTGGATTCTAGTTATTTGAATTGGAATTTGTTCCTTTCTCGTAATCTTAATGATAGAGAGGCTGAGGAGATGGTGTCCCTTTTGGCCACTATTCATAGTGTTTTGCTTGCCCTTTCTAGTTCTTATAGAAGAATGTGGATTAGCCACTTTTCTGGGTTGTTCTCTTCTAAATCTTTTTTTTTTTTTGAGTCTTTGAGAGAGGATCCCTCGGTTCCAATCTTTAATCCTGCTAGAATGATTTAGAAAGCTAATGTTCCTTTGAAGGTTAAGATTTTGGCTTGGTCTACTGCCCATCAGAGGACTGACACTAATGATCAGGTTCAGAGGAAAAGACCATCTTCTTGTCTCTATCCACAATTCGTGTGTTCTATATAAGAAGAAGGGGGAATCTATGGATCATTTGTTTCTTCACTGTGAGATTACGATGAAGCTTTGGCAACGTCTTTTTGTTCTAGCTGATTTAAGTTAGGTTAGTTTGGAGTGTATTGCAAGCTTGTTTGTAATGGATTTCAGAGGTTTTGGCCGCTCTAAGAGGGCTAAGGTTCTGTGGAGCAGTGCAATAACGACTATCTTGTGAGTTATTTGGATAGAGCGAAATGCTAGAATTTTTAGGGACTCTCACGAGGTGATGGATGGCATGTGGGATAGGGTATGCTTTCTTGCTTCTTTGTGGGCTTCGGTGGACAAATCTTTTGAAGGAATTCCCTTATTTCTGATTGTGAGGAATTGCAGAGAGTTGTGTTTCGAAGGCTATCAAAAGCAGAGCTGTTGGGAGCCATTTATACCCTCCTTGAGTTGTGTTCTTTCTTTTGTTATCTGTTTTCTATGTGAAGGCTTTTTGTGTTTTTGCTGGCACCTTTTAGCTTGTTGTTTGGGTTGGTTTTGGGTCTGGAAGTGTAGTTTTGGCTTCCTTTTTGGACTCCTTGTCCAATTTGTATTTTTCTTTCTGATCAATACATTTTTTCTTATTAAAAAAAATTAAAAAAAATAGCATGTCACACTTAACAAATAAAAAAATCCAAATTTATGTAAATTCAACATTTAAATGTCACATAACATTAAGAAATTAAAATGAATATCATTTACATAATGATAAAAAATAAATTTGTAAATCAATGTTGTATACAAAAATTCATACAACATTGGAGTTTCTGAGTGACTCAAAAATCAAAACTATCATCATTCTAGAATAACTTGCACTAGCATTCAAGTAAAGACACAATTATAAATGACTAAAAAGTCGTGTAGATATATCACATATGTGGCAAGAATAAAGAAATAATTATATACCAAAGAAAAAAAAAAAAAAAGGTTGAATTGCTAGAAAGTGGTCAAAGGCTACTACAAAGCTGAATTGCCACAGGTTGCATAAAGCCATAAAGGTACATCATGTGAAATTGCAATTCGCAAGCTTTAAAAATGAAAAAGATAGACAAAAATTATGGACAGAGATGTTAATATATATCCTTGGGATCGTCTCAATATATCGACGGTATTATGTGGGAAAATAATTCTATTATGAATATATCGAGATATTATCAACAATATCGTAAAGATAAATTGCCAAAAAGACATGTTAGTTAGATGTCGTATCAATGGATATGGATACATGGATGTATCGTGGTTATATCAAAAATATCGTGGATATTTTAGTCCATGCCTGTAACAATAGCACAACTAACACTTGACTGTTTACTATCACACAAAACAGCAACTAAATAAGCATCTAAGTTATTATTTGAATACAAGGAGCGGACTAAAGTAGCAAAGCCCGTAATATATTATAGTTAGAAAAACCTGATTGAGCTGCCCAATCCAAAGCCAACTTCATAGTCATTGTCCCATCCTGGAAGGGAGTTTAGGGAATTGGCAAACTTGACAGGTAACTAATTTGAACCATCCAAAACACAAAACCAACGCCTGCCCACTGATCAACTTTCTTCCATGCTCCATCTGTCATAACAGTTATATATTCAGCTTGCAAAAAGGGCAAAAAGAAGCTGGACTTCAACCCGATTTCTGCATTAATATTAGATAACCTATCATTAGCAGTGGATGAAACAGAATCTTCATAAAAATTGGATCTCTGCTTATAGATCTCTTTAGGTTTATAAACCAGTGAGTATTCAATTGGAATAGCCTCTAAATTAGCAACTGGGCTAAAAAAATTTGCCTCAAAAACCACTTTATTCCGTCCTTTCCAAATATTATATAGAATCAAACAAAGATCAAGACGTAGATCATTGTTCCTGCTCGACATTGCCTTACAACCTTTAATCATAGGATTCCACCAATCCTGCAAAAGGTAATTTTTTACTGCTAATTAGCATCGACAATAAGTCTTATAAAGTATCTAAAAGTATCAAATATAGATATTTGTACCCTGTCGAAGTAAGTAACCATGGCGTATATCTTCATTTACATAAGGCAGAGTTTGGTTTTTTGTGGGTGATGGTCGGTAAGTTGACAGATAAGTCATCGTTACTACCACTCTACAGAACTGCACATGAGATTTTCACCTGATATGGCTCATCATTCAATTCTTGTGAATGGACTGATTCTTGAATACCTACTACAGTAGAATATTCATGTGGTATTTTCTAATATTAAATCCCTTTTATGCAACCCGAATTTCGATCCAAGCCAAACCTCTGGCATACAATATTCACCCAAGCATAAATCCTCAACACAAAACATAATCCCAAAGCACTCTTCTACACCACACAACATCGAGAAACAGATGTCTAATGGTTTCATAGGCTTGTTTACAAATGGGTCATATTGTCGAACAATTAATTTGCCTTTTAATTAATTGAACTCTATCACATAGAGCATCAAGTGGTAATTTACAAATAAAAAATTGAATTTTAGGAGGAATAGGCAAAGACCATACTGCAACCCAATCAAAGCAAAGCAAGGGGTTAAAGGTAATTTAAAGGTGGACATTAGTATAAATAGGCATACTCAACAAGACAGATTTAATCGAAGTACCTTGATCAGCTTGAGACAATAGTTTACTTTTCCATGAAGGAACTTTACTATTCAGACAATCTTTATGGTAAGAAAATAAACCCCTTTTCCGAGAACAAAAAATAAAGGAAGCCCCCAATACTTACCACCCACAAAAGCTTGTAGAACCCCCACCTTATCAATCACCACTTGTTTGGAAATATTATCCAAATTAGGGCTAACTAAAACATTTGATTTGTCGTAACTGATTTTTTTACCTAAAGCAACACCATATAGATCCAAAATAGTTCTGATACTTGCACACCCTTCCAATGTAGCACCAAAGAATAGATGGCCAATAGAAGGAACTTTAATAGCTAAAAGCTAGGAAGCACGAACACTCCGTCAAAGTAGTCGTGGCTGTGTCCGACATGTGTCAGACACGGACACCTGCCCGACAGGCCTCCGACATGTGTCGGACACGGTTTCAAAGTGTCCAGAAAATAAATAAATAAATAAAAGACTCAAATTAGGAAACATAAGACCCTAGCACTGACAAAAGTGCTCACCACATGCCAATGATTCTGACAAAAGAAAGCAAAATTACCGTCAGCCATGGAGCCTTTAATGGACCCATCCGAAAAGCAGTGGCCTTAACTTCCTCTAGAGAAAAGGGCTGATTATGCCACTTTATATCATTGTGATCCAAAGAATGATTGAGATTATCAACAAAATCCAACAATTCCATTGATTAAGGCAGACTCCAAACCAACAAATGAAAAAATTTTGTATTCCTATCACCTAAAGCTAATGACAAGGCTTGTATCAATTTGGAGGCCATGGTTATAAAGCATCAATTACTCTGATACACTATAGTAATTCTCATAGGGAAAAAACACTTCGCTTGTTAAAAGATCATGGTTCAAAGTCTCGATCTTGGTTCCCATCTCGTTTTGGTCTCGTTCATCTCGGTCTCACCCAACCCGTCGCATTTTGGGCGAGATGCAACTTTACGCATGAAAAAAAGTTCAAAGAAATTCAAAAAAATCATAGAAAATTTGTAAAAAATGTGATAATTACATTGGAACCATAAAAAAAAAAAAAAGCAAAATAATGAACTTAATGCACATAATATGGTGAAAAACATAAAAATAGGCGATAGCGCACTATATTTCATGAAAGAACACTATATTTATGTTGTAGATATCTAATATAAACTCAAAGAAGTAGAATAAATATCATATATCACGAGAGAACACTATATTTATAAGTTCATGATAATTTAAAATTAACAATATGGATTTTCGTAGATTTTTTTTTAAAAATCAGTATTTTATCAAAAAGATTTAACATTTATAAATAAATAAATAAATAAAGATTCAAATCTAGAAATTGCAAATTATTTAAGCATATTTATAAGTTGATGATGAGTAAAAAAATGTGTAACAATTTTCTAAATTATAAAAATAAAAAAGGGATTTTCGTAATTTTTTTATCATTTATAAAAAATATTTTGCATTTCTAAAAAAAAATTCAAATTTATAAATTTATGATAGTAAAAAAAGAAAAGAAAAGATTATAAGTCTATACTCCATTGTCCATATCAAATTATCAATAACATTTAAAAAAAAAAAAAACCAATAGTCTCAAGTCTTAAGTAAAATAAAAAATAAAAAAAAGAAAGAAAGAAAGATCAGTTAGAAAAAGAAAACAAAAAGAAATAAAAAAGCCTAAAACCAAAAACAAAAACAAATAATAAAAAATATATATATATTTCTTACCTTTTAAAAGTCGGTGCATCTTGACCGACTTATCCTCAACCCACCCGCAAGAGAAAAGAGAGAGAGGGAGAATGTGATCAAGGGAGGGAGGGAGGGAAGTTCCCTATTTGAGAGCCTCGACCGCCGACACAATCAACCTCAACTCCCGTCGCCAACCTCAGTCGCCATTACCGGAAACGTCAACCTTAGCTGCTATCGCCGCCATTACTATAGCCACCTGAGATGATAGAAAAGACAATGCCGACAACACCACCAGATCTAGATTCCTCCAACAGAGACGACACTCAGTTGAGAATGGAGAACCAAGCATGTCTCAATCATTCCGAACGATATTTCCTTCGATTCGCACTGAAATGTCGATTTCTCGTCAATATCTTGTCTTGTACAAGATCACAACATTCTCGGCTGAGAATGGTAATCCCTTTTATATTCTTGTACCGAAAGGAAATCTCGGATCAGTTGAGGGCGAGACTATGTTGTCTTGGCGAGATCTCGTTCGAGAGTGCCGAGACTTTGAACCCTGTAAAAGATGGCCATGGCAAAGAAAATGCATTTCTGCGAATTCTTGGCTTTGGTGAAGTTCCGTAACATCTACGCCTCAAACATATCATGATGTGTGAACATTAAAGACTATGGAATTTCACGGGATTTCTCCTTTTGATGGTACAATGCATCTAAAGAACTTCTTTCATTGGTTATATGACATGGGGAATTATTTTGATTGCCATAAATAATATTCCTGAAGCTGATAAGATCCGACTCATTACACTAGAACTTAAGAATGATGCTGCCATTTGATTATGCCTTATTCAACAGCATAGAATTTAATGGGGTAAGTCTCACTTTCCTTCATGGATAAATTTGAAGATGTAAATGGTGTATGAATTTTATATAAGTGACTAAAGAAGTTTATTCTATTTCTAATGATTATTATGTGCAGGACTATTATATAAGGAACTAGGAAAAATGAACTCCACAACCAACCGAATACCAATCTATGAGGATCTTGAATACAAAAGTTGAACTTTAAATATCATAAGGGTCTTCCAGCAGTATTTCATGCACAATATGTTCAGCCCCATGATCGTGGTTGTAATGATTACGAATACAAGTCGAATAATGATGTAACCGTGGTGCCTTGTGTCTATGTTGAACCTATGCCCAAAGTTGATAACTTGTGTGTTGAGGGTGATACTTTTTTAAAAGTGTGCAACTATACTCAAGTTCAAAGTGCAGAAATTGATGAGAAAGACCCTATGGAGCAAGTAATTGTTCCATCCAATCAGGAGCTTGTGCCAATTATTGAAATTTTGGGTGTGGAACTTGTACCTCTCATTAATGTTTTGGAAATTGAGGAAGTTGTGGTACACAAAATTGATTTTCTTTGTGTTAACCTTTTCGAATTGCAACATGATCTTTATTTGATCCAACTCGTTAACAAGTTGGCGATGCAATTTGTGGATAGTCTCTTTCAGGACCTTGAAGTTAGGGGTGCAACATAGTTTGGGTAGACACGAGGATCAGACCAATCCGATCAATTCAGTCCGATTCTAGTTTAGGGGGTTTCAAAACCAGACCGGACCGAATTCTCGAATTCTGAAATATTAATATATTATACTCCATATATAAGTATTATTCAATGAATAATAATACTTATTCATTGAACAAAAATACTTATTCAATAAATTTCTTACCTTTTACCCAACCAAAAAACAAAAAATGGAGAGTCGGACCGTTTTTCGGTTCCAATTTAGATTTTAAAGGATCGAATTAGTTCAGTCCGGTCTAGATTTTCCTCGGCCCGGACCTGAGCATGGTTCAAAGTCACAGACAAAACCGTGACGTCTTGCCCAAGACAAAACAATCTAGAAGCCTACCGATACAAGACGTTACAGCGATACTTGAATATCTTGCCAATTTCTCGTCATGCCTGTAATGTTGGTGTCACATCGTGATTACGCGATGATCACGCCGAGACATTCCAAGAAAAAAAAATGCTGCAAAAATCCCATCATGCTTTGTCTTGATGTCCTCTGATCCTCTCCATTGAAGCTTTTCCAAAGCTCTGTTAAAGTATTGATGCTCTTTGAAAAAGCACAAACCCACAACTTGTGAACCCACGAAACCCTACATCTCCAAACCCACGAAACCCCCAAATCTGAAAAGTGAAGAAGAGAAGAATTGAAGGTCTAACGTACTTAAAGAAGGGGAGATTGTTCGAGTTTCACAGTCGTCGGCTGGTCGCAGATGGCAGATCAATGACTCGTCGCTGCTTCAGTGCTCCCAGTCCACCTCCCTCAATCCCTCGAGTAGTCGAGTATCACTGTCACATTCATCTATTCATCGGCTCGAGTCTCGCCATCATCGCAGGTCGTCGGCCAACACTAGTCTGGTGCTCCCAGTCCACATCCTTCGAGTGTCAAGTACCAACCCTAACCGTAGCCCCTTGCCTTTAAGCACCCAAGCCCGATTTGTTTAAGTGAGATCAGATGTGAACCCATCTTCCTTTATTAATTGTTTAGATATATTAATATTATTAAATTGTTTTTATTTTTTTATTTTTTTGGGGGTAAGTTATTAAGTTGTTCTCTCAACTCAACTTTTCCTCCCCCTTTTATTCCCTCTTTGGTTTTTTTTTTTTTTCTTGGGACCGAATGGTGAAATTTATATATATATATATATATTTTCCCAAGCCAAAGAGGGGATTGTTACTTGTTTTGTAGTAATTGGTTTGTTCTTATTTCGTAAGACTTTACTTTAAACTTTTAAAGCAGATTATTTTCTTTTTTTATTTTTTTGATTGAAGAAAGAGTAAACAAAATAAATAAATGTTGTTGAAAATAGATACTCTTGTCTTTTACCCTTGTAAATGAAATTAATTTAGTAATATATATTGTAAAATGTATCTGAGACCTAACTATTGAGTTTCTTATTACTTACACAGCGCGCTGCAACCTGTTTTGATACTTTTAACCATTTTATTTGTTCTAGATTATGTGTTTTGCTTGTTTTATGCTTCCAATGTGATTTCCCTATTTTTTTGAATTTTTCTATGATTTTTTCAGATTTTTTTAGCCTTCTTTCATACATAATGTTGCGTCTCACCCGAGACGTGACGAGACAGCCACGACCGTGATTACCTTGACCGTTATGTGACGACATCGGAGACCGTGACTTTGAACCATGGGACCGAGTTGCAGTCCTAGTTGAAGTCATTGTTCGACCAAGTTGCAGTCCTAGTTGAAGTCATTGTTCTATTCAAAGTACTTGTTTCATTGGACCGAGCGGTTTCAATATCTCCGACCAAACTCGAGGACGAATTCTTTCTCAGTTGGGGAGAATGATGAGAATTATGATGCAAGAATTTTACTATATTGTAATTGTTGGTATCTTTATATTTTAGTACTCCATTTGTCCCACAAAGATAGGCCAAGTTTGACAAAATACAATTTAAGAAAAGTCATCATTACCTTGACTTGTTATTTATTAGATTCTATCTTTCCAAAAATACCCTCACTAACTTGGTTTTGTGTTGAGAGTAATTATTGAAATAATAAAGGGTAGTGTAGGAAAGTTCAAAAAATTATGATTTGACTTTTCAAAATGGACAAACATTTTGGGATACAAAATTAGCAAAAGTAGCCCATCTTTGTGGGATGGAGAGAGTAAATAATATTATTTAGTAGTATACTTTATTAGGGGCTTAGTTTATTTAAGAAATATATTTGTAATATTTAGTAGTTATAAGTTATTTCCATATTTTATCTATTTCCTATTTTCTGCTTTTGCTTCACCTATATAGGGGCATAGGGCTTGGGTTGTAAGCCCTAGAATTCAGTTTTTGATGATTAATTGTTTAAAGTTATCTCTCTTGTTCTATTCTCTCCGTCTCCCTTCTTCTCGAACCCCTTAAACAGTAGGGTTTTGCTTTTCCCCTCTTTCTCCCTCTTTAGTCTCTTTCTCTCCCTATTCTTCTATGTCTCTCTCCCTAGTTTTACATCACTAATGGTTTATGATCACAAGCAGAGCAGCAAATCTGATATCCTTCTTCCTTAGGAAGAAGTTTAATATTTAATCAGGAGCTGTCATTTCATACCTTTACGAAAGCAGTGCTGGATTTTCTCTTTTGATAAACCTGGTTCAAACAAATTGTGTTTGTAAGCCAATTGTATCAAACTATATTTAAATATAATTTTTTGGGTACCTGTCTGGCTGTACCCAAGTGATTTAGTATTATAATTTCTTACCCTTACATATCATTGTTGTGGAGGTTCCACAATATAAAGTTCGCCTTTGCAAATCCTGTATACTTGACATAGCAACATTAAATGGGGTTCGACTAGATTCATCATCAGCAAATACCTGCTGTGAGAACAATATTCTCATTTGACATAAGAGACCGATCCAAAGCCAATAGTTTTAAAATTTGTGCAAATAGTAGAAGTTTGAATAATCATAACATATAGAATAAATTCACCTCATTAACTTGAAAGTATGTTCCATTGAGTGGAAAGCTTCCTCTCATAGCCGTTCGACAAGGTATCTGTTTGTCAATTATTGCATATGATAAATTCTTTCAATTGTGTTGTTTATTAAAATATAGTGACACCATTTGTATATGGGTTTTGGTCTGTCCTCACCAAAAATGTTCCAAGGACTGTTTTGGATGCTTCAACGGAATCTGCAGATTCACCTGATATCAACCATGGGCACAATCAATGTGATTAACTAGTAAACATACAACATTTATTTCTAACTGGGACATAGTTCATACTAAACTATCATAATGATACTGAGCTCCAAGACCTTCCAACAATATGGGTACTCCAGTTTAGAGAACAGGAATAATGCCATTGCAAATTATCAAAACATTTAATGCTTTTTCAAGCATGTTTTGAACATCACATTGTGCGTACATTGTCGGATTGGCCAGATTAATTGGCTTGTGGGATTTCATATCATGCCTTCTATCTTTTGTTTGTACCTGGTGGCCATATAGCAAGGAGGTATGGGCAAGGATCATCAGGGTCTCGTCCATCTAGCTGTATTATTCACCCACAAAAATAGGCATGATAAAAATTGAAATTCATATGTATATGCTGATACAAATTACTATATAGCAGATCTTCATCAAAAAAGCAAATTGCTACATAGCAGATGGGACAGATAACTTACTGCTATCAGAAGATGGTGTGACTCTGGGAGTTCATAGCTGCATTAGGTTAGAAATTAGTTAGCATCCACTTTTAAGAGGAAGATTCTTAGCTAAAAATTTAGAATCATTAATTATTGGAATCAATGATGATTTATGTTTGAACATGGACGGACTCCAAATTAATATATCACATCTTACTGGTACAACACTTTCTGCCCGTCAGCGTTTCCTATGAAACAATATTCAACAAAATTTATAATATGGGTAATTGTTTCTTAAACTGTTTTTTGAGTATGGAATTTTCTTTTGTTACATTCTCAGTGTGACCGCACCAAACAGTGCATGGGGTTTCATTGAGCTTGAGCCTTGCTCGAACTTACTCACTTAAGAGTAATTAGAGTTGTTCCCTTTACAGTAAAAGATATTTATTTTTTCCAATATTTAACTTGTGCAAGTTCTCCAACACTTCAATGGGAATAAGTTGTAAACAATCCCTTGGTGTTAAGAACAATGTCTACTTACACTTGGTGCTCTGTCCTTAACCGGGTTGCATACTTCAATGTCCAAACGGGAAGGTTAGCGTAATCTGAAGTTAAAGAACCTAAAGCTTTCGCAATATCACTCTCTTCAGGCAACAAATTGTTTGCATTGGAATCCTTGTAAAAAGAATCTTCAATTTCCCTTTCAGATACATCTGAGAATAACTTAGTCTCAAAAAGGGTAGAAGATGTTGGGTTATTAACGACAGCACGGTTTTCAACAGTTGTGCCATTAATGATGGAACTCCCTCCACTTTTCTTCCTTGGCCCTGGCAGGGCGAGCCATGCACTGCATACAACATGTTACGTCAGACATAGATGACTATCAAGATGTGCTTTATATGACTTTGTATTTAGAGAGGGGCTGCTGTAGCTTTAAAGACATGGGAAATTCAATTCCTGCAGCCTGCCCACATGATTCATCTGGTTAACATAAAAGAACTAATTGTGCTTTTGGTGGATTCTGGAGGATATTAAGGTCAGATATCATAATGATTTGACGATACCATCTATCTAATAAATTTCTTTCTTTTCCCCACTAATACTTGCCCATATACAGTTTGACATATTGAATCTCTTGATGAGATCATCCAAGCGTGTTTTTTAACTCACCAGTTGTAAGGCTGAACTAAAATTCCCATATTTTGGCAAGCATTAGCAAAAAGGTACGAAGATTGAGGCATTGAGCAGCAAATTGATGCTTACCTTTCAGATGCACTTTTGAAGTATTTGCACTCTTCTCTCAGTGGACAGGCATTGCAATTTGGTTGTTTTTTTGTACAAAATACCTGTATAAATTTCAAAGCAAGTAACCACCATTTAGGACTTTTAGTGGTAAATAAGAAAAAAATAAAACTGCGTTCATTTCACAACATAAATCAAGCTAGTGTGATAACATACTTTTCCAAAGGTGATCATCTGGCAGTGAAGTTCATACCTGTATTAGATTATACATTATAACAAGTTTTGCTTGATTGAAAAAAATTTATTCAGTTACACTAAAATGTGCATTTGAAAATATGCCCAATCTCATTTAAGATGAATCATGAAAGAAAAATTTTGGGATTACAATTTTTCTTGATCAAGGGTGCACAGCCGTGGCCAAAGATATTCTTGGATGTCATCCATCTCTGGGTATCTACACAAAAACAACATTAAATTTGTTCATTTGATTAGAAATTGATTGGACGTGTTGGTGGAGTTGATCAATTAGTATAAAATACTTACTCATCTAGAAGATGTAGTGGAACCATCTCAGGCAATGGTTGAAGAGGAACCCATCCAAGACGCACTGCTATTCGACCAACATTTGTGTCAACCTTATTGAAGTAACAAACATAGAGGGTTAGTTTATAATTAAAGTCTATTAGGCAAATAATTGTTGCAATTAATAAATCTTACTGGGAAGGCAAGTTGTTGAAGTGTCAAAAGCCGTACACACTCTGAGCTTTTCAAACCCAGCCCTCTTATGTCCATTAAGAATTCTCTACAATTAGTACATAATTCCATAAGAAAAATTTTTAGATTTAGTTCAAAATATTTCAAATGTCAGTGATCTTATGAAGACATCTTGCTGTCAGATAATGCTCCGAAAAATATAAACCAAAGATTGCAGATTCAACTGTTTTTGTGGCCTTACTTTGCCTTCTCTGGTGGAATATTTCTTAACCATTCAAGGTCAATACTCTTAAGTTCTCTAAACAGCCGGTTTAGGAAACCCTACAAAATTTGAGCACTATTGTTAGCTTCCTTATAGAATTTCACATTTAAGGAGTACCTTGACCATTTCAAGCTATATTGCCAAATTAGTATTCTTGATAGGTAATTTATGTTCACCTGGATTCGCTCTGTCAAATTATTGTTCATGCCTCTTGCAAAAATTGCTGCAGAAATATCATTGGGATTGGCAACTCTAACAGCCTGCCAATTTACAGAATCCGTAGTGTTAGCACCTCTCTCTGTACTTTTAGCACCTCTCTCCTGTTCTCTACAACTAGAATAGGCTCTCCATAAGCTATCCCAGTCAAGTGTTTTCTTCTGATTCTTTCCCCTCATTCTTCCCTTTTTTCTTCTCAATGTAACTTTTTCCCTCTTTGTCTCATTAATGGTCAAGCTAGAAGAAAAAATTTGTCCTTTCAACCTTGATTCATTCACAATTTTCTCTTGTTTGTCCTGGCAATCCATGCTTTTAGGTTGCTGAATTACAGTATTCTGATATCGTGCAGCAAGTGACATGAAGGCAGAACTGCAGAGAGGAAAAACAACATAAAAATATCATGCTTTTTATTTTCCTTTTCACTTCCTTTCTAATATTTTCTCACTGAGTGATCAAGATCAGCTCATAAACTTGAGTTTACCTTGAAAAATGGTCATTTACATTCTGGGTTAGAAAAACTCCAACTACAGAGTCCACCACTGATCCCTTCCAGGCTGAGAAACATCTGTCCCCTGTAAATTGTAACATTATGCTGTTGATAAATGCATGTGTATTTAACTATATGTAGTGATAAATTGCACACCAGTTTACTACCATACCATTCCTATTGTAGGCAAGAGTGATAACCATATAGGGGTAATGTCTAAGGCTGCAATTTTTTGGCTGCTATATGAAGGAAAGAGTGATAGTCATATAGAGTGATAACTATATGTAGTGATAATTGCACACCAGTCTACTACCATATGATTATTATTATGCACTTATAAGCTTGGTAACTGAATATTTTTGGCTGCTTTAGCTTGGCATGAATCATAAATTCATAATGTGAAATTTTGAAGATACAGAAACTCAGATAACTTATTCTGGTACCTTGGATATGACGCATGTGCTCAATAAATGTCTCAATGCGTCTATGGAATACTTCTCTTTCATTTTTCCACCATTTCTCCCTATTATCTGCTTCTTCATCAGCACATTCTCCGCCATCCTTTTCACATTCATTTGTTGTTATAACAGACAACAAACTGCTGGGATCAGATGCTTTTCGTATCCCCCTGATCCTCTGTTGTTTGCTTATCTTTGGAGAGTTCAATCCTAGTTTACCCTTGTTACAGGGGGATTGCTTTACTCTGAATTTTTTTGGTACAACTTTAAGAAAATTTCTCGATAGCCAGTTTGATTTGTGGCCCAGAGATTATACTGTTCAAATTTATGATAGTTGTATCTCATTGACCTCTCTTCCTGTTTATGATTCAGCTTAAACTGCATTGAAGCAAGTTCAGGAGTACTTGGAAAAATTGCTTCCCTCATGACTTCATTCGAGGAAGAGGCCAAGGCAGAAGATATGAAGCTATCAATCTTCACATTCTTCCCCTTCCTGAACAGGTTTTCCTTGATAGAAGCACTCTTCGTAGTTCCAGGTCCTTCAAATAATACTTTTGGCTTACTATGTTTTTTCAATCTACATCCTTTCTGTGGCTTCTTATTCACCTTTGTGCCACTTTTTTCTCTCTTCTTGGCATTGCACTTTCCCGCTGATGAGGTTAAAACGGAAGTAGAAGCTAAGCCCACAATGTGTTGTGAGTGTTCATCATTATGGCAGCGCTTGCTATTCTCATTGTTTTGCCGAGGCCTCAGCTTTTCCAGGATGTCCTTTGCAGGGGTCAACGGTATCAAAGACCCCTGTTTCTGCACCTCATTATGCTTTGCATCCCTTAAATCCAATTTTTTTGCTTTCCCCTTGTTAGACCTGCTACCCAGCGAACATTTTAGCAATTTCACTCTTATATATACAACAATAAAGCAGACAGCCAGAGAGAAACTTTACTGAAAGAAAAAACAGAGAATACACCTGCATGTTTAGCATGAAAATGGAAAAGATGGGTATCCTAATTCCTAAACAACAATAACAACAACAATAGAAACAATGAAATAGATTTATATTCCATAGATATACCAGAAGATACAGAGAAAAGAAGAAAGAAACTCTATTCAGGAAGACTAGAGGAAAATAGTAGTAATAATGATAATAAATGAAAATAAAAAACAGCAACAAGAATCACCTTCATAGTGCAGAAATAATATGTGTGTCTGTGTGTGTGTGGGGTGGGTGGAGGTGGGGGGTATTTAAAATAACAACACGACAACAACAGAAACCCTAATGCCCAACTACTTGGGGTATATTTATATATAAAAAAAAAGCATCATCGTAAAGAAGGAACTCTGCTGACAATAACAGAGGAATAAGTTGTTATTTTATCCGGATAAGATGAAGCAACGACAAAAACCCAACCACTTATACGATATATAAAACATAAGCGAAGAAAGGAGGAAAGAGAGACACTAGAGAAACAATAACAACAAAACAACAACAATAACAAAGAAAAAGGAACTGTTCTTCTTGCATGCACAAAGACAGCTGTCAAAAACCATAACAATAAATATAAAAGCAGCTTTTTTGGCATGACTATGAGAATGATGGGTATCCAAAACATTAATACGACCATCAAAAATTCCTAACATCTCAATTACTTTGGATATATGCCTCAGAGCAATATATAGATTGAAAAAAAAAAAGAGGCAGAAAAGAGAAGATAAGTCTACAGAACAACAGCATAGGAAAAAGGAAAATGATGGGTCTCCAAAACAACAATAATAACAAACAAAGCCTTTTATCCCTACTCCAAGAAGCAGTGACACTTTTAATTAAAGAGAAGCTGTGTTTATGTTGGATACGTGTAAGACAACAATACTTCTCACTCATTGTACACGTATCTGACACTCCTTACACCATGTCTTGACAATGTGCCCACCATGTCTGTGTTAACTAAGAATATTACTTATAATCTTTCACCTTTAATAGAGGCAATCTAAGTAGGGATTATTTAAGGATAACCAATAAATAAGTACAAGAGGACTTTAGTTATGATATAACAAAGGTTTGTGCCCAAACTGTTAGGTTTAAAATCGTTGGGGTTATGGACATTTTAAGGGCAAAATATGACCACAGGAAATTTTCTCGCACATGGGAAGGTAGAAGGACAAAAATGGAATTCCTTACCCAATACAAGCATTTAATGGACAAGATACCTCGTGAGAGTCTTGTCCACTAGATGACCAGCCAAGTGCTGGCCACAATCAAGCTCTTTGCATACAATACTACTCAAGGGCAAGCATGTCAACTACCTAACAAAGCTAGGATTAACACACATCACCAAGTGAAGCTATGCTGCTTCCACAGGCAACCTCAGCTATGAAAGGAGCCCCTTGCTTCCTCACAAGTTATGCACCATCACACCAAATGAAACAATACATCTGTTTTAAATCCCTAACTTAAGCGTCGGGGTGTCACACAAGCAGACACCACAGCAGTGCCAGTTGCATGGGGTAAAGTTGGACTCCTTACAGAGCCTCTTATCTCATTCTTTTATTTGTGTGAAATGCAGCAGGCACGGACTGCTTAATTTATGAAACAACAAATTGAAATGAAACACCACAAAGACCCAGTCTCTTTGTCCATATTTTTCCCATGTCCCAAGTCATGAACATTATCATAAGAACATTCTTCGGACATGTGTGGCATACAGTATTTCTTTTTCTTTTTTCTCCTTACAAAAAGGAGTTTAATGCTGGTAAATATATGCATATATATATATATATATATACACACACACATTTTAAAATAGCTATATCTCTATGGTGTCTATATTACAGACCCTATCTTATCCGCGTCCCATGTCTATGTCAATGCAACATCCTTCCCACCTGGTTGGCGAGGGTATCAAAATACCCAAGAGAAAAGATGTCATTACAATCCAAAATTCTGCAGTGCCCTAGTTGATATAATGCTGTAATATAACTTTACATCATGCATTGACCGTATAGAAATGAAAGCAAAGAGAAATTTCACCTACATGAATGAGGTACTGCTGCAAGAATTTGAGTGTTCATCATTACGGCAGAGCTTGCAATCCTTATTCTTTCGCCTTGGCCTCAGCTTCTCTAGGATGGGCTTTGCAGGGGTCAATGGTATCAAAGACCCCTGTTTCTGCACTTTTCGGCGTGGCCTCAGCTTCTCCAGAATGTACTTTTCAGGGGTCAATGGTATCCAAAACCCCTGTTTATGCACTTCTTTACGCTTTGCATCCCCTAAATCCACATTTTTTGCCTTCCCCATGTTAGACCTGCTACCCAGGGAACATTTTAGCAGTCTCACTCAACTGTACAACAATAAAGCAGAAAAACAAGAGAGAAACTCTGCTGAAAGACACAACAGAGAAACACCTGATTGTTTAGCATGAAAATGAAAAAGATGGGTATCCAAAACAACAATAGAAACAACAAAATAGATTTATATCCCATGGACATATACAACAAAGATACAGAGAGATCCCGAGTTCAAGTCCCAACACTTTGGAAAAAATCCCTAGGCCAGCGATTTACTGTTGCCCACCCGTCGCGACAGTGATTAGTCCCTTGGTTTCCAGCTAGCTTTGGGGATACACTGGGTCAAAGACCAAAAAAAAAAAAAAGATACAGAGAGAAGAAGACACAAACTCTGCTCAGGAAGACCAGGAAAAAAAGAAAAAATTAGCATGCAAATGAAAAAAGATGAAAATAAAAAATGAAACAAGAATTGCCTTCTTAGCGTGGAAATTAAAAAAGTATATGGGTATTTAAAATAACATCATAATAACAACAACAAAAAACCAAATGCCCACTACTTAGGGTATATGCAATAAAAGCAGCAAAACAAAAAAGAAACTCAGTGATAAATAACAGAGGAAAATTTTGTTTTTTTAAACAGGAAAAGCTGAAGCAACAACAAAAACCCAACCACTTAGGATATATAAAACAGACGCAGAGAACAGAGAAAAGAGAAAAGAGAAAAGAGAAAAGATAGACTAGAGAAACTACAAAAACAACAGAGAAAAAGAAACTGTTCTTCTAGGATGCACAAAGATGGGTGTCCAAAATAACAACAATAACTATAAAAGCAGATTTTTTGGCATGAACATGAGAATGATGGATATCCAAAACAATAATAATACCACTAATACTTCAGAGCAATATATACAGCAGAAAAAATAGGAAAAAGAAGAAAGTCTACAGAACTAGGAAACAAGATTGCATTTGTAGTATGCTTTTTAATGGTTTTTGAGATTGCATATATACTAATTAAGTTTTTATATTCAAGTTCTGTTAGCTTATCCTTCTCAATAGATAACATAGCTAAATCTATTAATTTTTCTTGTGACATGGTTGATAGTAGATAATATTTTATTTAAATCTAGTTATGAAAAATTCTTTAGTGGAAGTAACCGTTATAGGTATTGTTAATAACATTCTATAAGCAATCCATGCATTTTGGAAGAAGCAAGTCAGTACTCGGCAACCAGAACCATAAGTAATATGAAATAAATGAATGTATAATGACCCTGTTAATTTTTGAAACAACACATTCCTTTATTTGTTAACTCTTATCTCGTTATTTATTTGTGCAAAATGCAGCGCGGACAGACTTGCTTAATTTATGAATCAACAAAATGAAAAGAAACACCACAACGCCCCCGTCTCTTTGTCAATATTTTTCCACTGTCCAAAGTCATGAACATCATAAGAACATTCTTTGGACACGGGTGAAATATGCAGTATTTCTTTTTCATTTTTTCTCCTCTCAGAAATGAGTTTAATTAATGCTAGTAGATATAGGATGACAGTGAGGTGAGCACATGCTATATATATCAGCCTCACACGTGCATTAGTGGATTATTGGATACATTGGGACAATATACAGGGTACAATCTTAATGCATAGTGTTGATATAAATTATCAGCACATGTTCACCTCACCTAGACTAGACTGGGTAGATATATACATATATACACACAAACAAAATTAATTTGCCATATCTCTGTAGTGTCCATATCTTATATTTTAACAATTTTTCATGTCGGCATGTCCATGTCATATCATCATGTCCTATCCACTTCCCGTGTCTGTCTCCATGTCCATGTCCATTCAACATAATCCCTAACTAGTGGACAAGGTTATCAAAATTGCCAAAAGAGAAGTTGTCATTATATTCAAGAAAAATCAATTCTTTCTTTCACTTTTGTTTAACAGCATGAAAATAAAAAAAAAATAATAATAATAATAAAAAAACCTCAATAATCCCAAGGGTAGCTCAGTTGGCAAGGGAGCATCCCCTATCAACCAGAGTTCCTGAATTCAACTCTTGCTACACCCGTATGGGCTTCGATTTACTTCATCCATATGGGTTGCGGGTCTTGTGTGAGTTGAGGTTTCCCCGTTATCAAGGAAAGAAAAAGACTCAACCAGCATACATATTCGGTTCTATACAACGTATTTTGAGAATAAGGTACTGCAATTGTACAAAGTGCGTAGCTGATAATCAGAAATGAAGTTGAAAGGTCTCCAATTTCAAGAGATTCCAATGTCGGTTCTGTCAAAAACCCAAACAATTTGTGTAGACAATTTTGCTGTACATAAAATGAGAGTGAAACAAGAAAGTCCACCTACATGAGTGAAACTCTGCCGCAAGAATTTGAGAAGAGAACGGTGTAATTGGGAGGCGAATTGTTCTTACACACGATTGGGAAGCTTTTCCATCTTCAAGATTCAAACACTTTGACGGGAGATGGATGGGGAAATGACTCAATGAGAGAGATCTCTCGTCATGTCATATCATATCATAGTTATACATATAAGTGTTGGGAGCACCGCAGCGGTGGCATTTTTGAAATATATAAAATATTAGTGATGATTTAGCTTTGAGAGAAGGCGCAGTCACCGAACAAGGCACAGTCACCCATGGCCCCACGGAGGGAAGGTCATCATGAGTCCAATGGCGTCCAGAGAAATAAGGTCAAACCTCAAAGGGTTTGATAGAATTCCTCACCTGTTTTTCGCCGAAGGTCCCATCCAATTGTGCAAGACGGCGTGATCGGACTGGGAGGTTTGATGAATGGCGTGTGAGTTTAACGTCATACCTAGCCATGATAGCATGCTAATTTTAAGGTGTTGTTCGAAAATTTTTATTTATTCTTTCTTTTATTTTTTATTTTTACCTTTTAAACCAAATGAAGTACGGAGTAAATGATTTTTTATTTTTTTTTCAAAACACATTATTTATAAGACAGGGAATCTATGATACCCATACAAAAAATGATACCATATCTTAAATGGTTACAATTTTTTTGTAATCTCATGTTGCATTTTGTGGTAAGTAGAAATTTCTATGGTATTTTAAGAGTATCATACTCAAATGATAAGTGATCATAGGCTTTTTGTATTGAAAATTCTATGATATTAGCCCATACAGTGGCGGATCTAGGAATTTATATTATGAGGGACGACTTTGTTTGGATATAATTGTTTTTTTCTTTTTTCTTTCTAACTTTATAAATTAAATAATCATTTGAAGTAACCTTCTATATACAATAAAAATTAATAAAAATAAATAAAAATTTTTGAATTTAATAATTAATATAAAAACTTAGCCACTGTTTGGTTGTACTTATTTTAAGATCTTTTTTGCTTTTAAAAGCAAAAGGTTAAAAAAATAAAAAGTAGTGTTTGGTTACAAGTTTAATAAGTACTTAAATAAAAGCAAAAAGCAAAAAAAAAAAATGCTTGTAAGCAAAAGCAAACTTAAAAGACTTCTAAAAGCAAAAATAAAAAATTTAGAAGACGTCTTTTTTTTTTCTTTTTTCTTTTTTTTTCACTCAGCCCGACTCCTCCCCTTACGCTACTTATCAACCTGACGCCTTCTCCCCTTACACTCCAAATGCTCTCTCTTCCTCCATGGTAGAAATTTCCTTTCCTCTCCTTTCCTTTCCTTTATTGTCTCTCCTTTATTCTCTCTCTTCTCTTCTCCTTCCCTCGTGATTTTTCCTTTAAAGAAACCCTAACCCTAACTTGTGGCTTTTGTTGAATTTTTAGGATTCGAGATTTGAAGGTGAGTTTTCTGATGTTTTGAAGCAATAGTATCTGTTGTGGTTTTCTGTTGTTGCTTTAGGCTTGCATTTGGGTCTCGTTTTCATGTGCTGAAGCTCTGAAGGAAACATAGCGATATGGGTTTTGTTTACTTCAATTTCAGCTCAAATCTCAATGAGTTTTGACTTGGATTATGTGTTTATTGTTTAATAACACTCTGATTTTTCTTATTAATCTCAAGTTATGAGCTATTTGGGTATGAATGATGTGTGATTATCTGGGGTTTTGAACTCTTTAATTTTTGTCTACAATGGTTTTCTTTATCTGGATTATATGTGTTTTATTGTGCTAAAAAGTGTTTTTTAATCCATTGTTATTCAATTTCAACTATATTTACAAGTTATTTTTTGTAATTAAGGGACTAAAATGGGGTTACGGGAATTTCATTGTTGAAACGGATTATTATTATTATTGGTGTTTATTTTGCTTGCAATATGTTCGAGATTATCATTTATGATTGCAGGAACTTGTTGAACGAGGACTAGCAGTGTAATCTTACACATGTTTAGAGAGGTTAATGCTTGTACTGATTAGATGGCCAACAAGAGTTTTAGTGGGACGTGGGTCTAACTAAATGGGAGACTCCTCTGTTTGAGCTAGGTAGCTCACCCAATTCTGGGTGATATTGTGGGGGTCTTTCCCATCTTGTAGTGTGTTTTTAGGCTTTTTCCACTAGTTTAAACAAACTTCCCTCCTTAGAAAAAAAAAAAAAAAGGAGTAGCCCGTTCCATTCAATATCTAGAGAGTCATTGACCAATTTGAAAGATCATTTGATGTAGTTGAAATAACTGAATTTTGGGTTGATCAAACTGATTATTAGAAGAAATAATTCAATAAATGATACTATAAAAGTCATAACTTGCATGTCTGAAATTATTCATTCTTGCTTTCTATTCCCTTTCCCCTTTTTTCTTTTTTCTTTTTTCCTTTTTTTTTTTTTTTTTTTTTTCAGGGGATGCTACATTAGGTTTGGGATGAATTTGTACAAGAAATGTTGCCTCAAAGTTTTTTATCTAACCTTAATGTTGTTGAATATCAAAATTTTTATGGGACAAGCATGAGCTTCGCTTGGTGAAGTTTTTGCTGGAGAATGCATTAGTCTTGGAAAAGATGATTTTGGCTATTGACAGTTTGTGAAGGGATCCAATGAAATACATGGAGAAGGTCAAGAAACAGTTACTAAAATATCCTAAAGGCACAAATTGTGCAACAGTAGTGTTCTCCTAAAAGAAGAATTTGGTGTTAAAATGGTTTAGTTTTAAACCTAGGCAAGTACTACTTGTTTATTTTGATAGAAAGTTGTGCTTGTTCATGATTCTCTCTGAAAGATTGCAAAACATATCTAGAAAATTTTGTAATGGTGTAATCAGAGTTTTGCATGCCTACGTGGCTACTTGGCTACATTTACTGTCTAAAAAACAACCTGATGCTAAATATTTTAGTTTTGGTGCTCGATGTGTTGTTTTAGATTTGGAACTCACACATGCTATCACTTTATAGTACCTTATGTTAATATAGATGGCTTCTACTTGGCCACCATCCATTAGCTTTGAAGATGCTAACCCATCCCTAGTACATTGGACCACTGAGCAAGAAGACATCTTTATGGATTTGATGGTTGAAGAAGTTTTGAAGGGAAATAGGACCACTAACTCATTTGGTGGAAAGACGTGGAAAAAAATTTGCATTGATTTTTTGTGCAAAAACTGGGAAGAAGTACATACTCAAGCAATTCCAAAACAAACATTCTCAATTGAGGTTACATTACAAAACTTTCACTGATTTGAAGAGAGTTCCCACGGGATTTGGATGGGATCCAATTTTGAATACTGCAACAACAATTGATGATACTTAGGAAAAGTATTCAAGGGTAAACCCTTTTTTCCCTTAAAAAATTTGTATAATTTTTTTATACTATCATAGTTAGGATGAGGCGAAATCGTATTTATTTATTGTAGGCACATCCAAAAGCAAAAAGGTTTCGTGAAGAAACTTGTCGTAGGTATGATGATTTACTGACTATTTATAGTGACACGACTGCTACGGGTAAAAAGGCACATGCAAGTACCTAAGATATCTCAGATAGTGATGATGATACCCAGGACACTACATTTGCTTCCACAGGTGATGTTAATGTTGATGTAGAGGACGACTCAGGACAATTGAGAAATCGCCAACGTCCTAGAGATGAAATTCTATGCACCAATCGTAATGTAAGAAGTGAACCATCTAGAACATCTGATGAGAATGCAAAATGTCATATTTTTCTCCCTTAATATTTGGTCTTTTATACTTATTTAGTGCCTAAATGTACTCATTATTCTTATATTTTGATTTAGGAGGCAAATGAAGGCGTTAAGTGCAAAACAAATCTAATTGGGCGATTCTGGATAGTTTCGACATCATTTCATAATATGGGCATAACTCTCTCATCCGAGCTCCGATTGAGATGATTCAAGATGCTATGGAACGCCAAGAAACAGCTCTACAACTTTCATGTTTTGAGTTTTGAGAGATACTGGCTGCATTAAGGTCGAAATTGAGCTTGAAGTTGCTACACCTGCACTGTTGACATTCTGGAACGTCCCTTATCCTACAATTCTAATACGCAGAGCTGAAGCGGTTCATTTTTGGAAGTTTCCAGATCTGGTGCACGAAATTCCAGCCGAAAACACCACTTTCCTAGTTATATTAGGACTTTATTTTATTTTTAATATTTTCCTTGATTAGTCAAATTTGGTTATTGTTATTTTAAGATAATATTAGAATATTTTGAGGAGATCTTGTAGGCTTGAAATACGGGGAATTAAGGTGTTAAAGGGGGGAGAAATCATCAGATTTGGGGACGCTTCTTTCTCTGTTCTCCCCTAACTTCTCCCTTGAGTTTTCATCATGGCCCTATGAGGCTAAATTTTCATACTTGGTCGAAGGAAACGGAAGCCTCAGAATCAATAAAACTGTGAGATCTAATTTGTTTTTAATTTGTTGTTCAATTTATGCTTTGCTTCTCGGATGTTCTTCTGTGTCTATTTTCATGATCGTCTCGTTTAATTACTAGGAAGCCTACTAGTTTATTATTCGTTGCAATCTACTGCTAGGTTAGATATTAAATCCGTAAT